>QXTE01000033.1:9376542-9849148 GCA_003942145.1 Platysternon megacephalum | reverse complement strand
ATACACACACACACACACACACACACACACACACACACACACGAAACAATGGATGTTACCATACACATTATAAGGAGAGCGATCAGTTGTCAGCAGGAGAGAAAAATAAGTCTTTGTGGTGGTAATGAAAATGGCCCATTTCCAGCACTTAACAAGGAGATATAAGGAACTGTAGGGGGCGGGGGGGGGAAGATAAGCATGGAGAAACAGTTTTACCTTGTGTAAATATTCTGCATCTTCTAGCCTAACACAAACAAAATATCCATTTTGCAATAAAAGTAATCTTGAAGCCATAATTAATTTGGAAAATGTTTTAAATTATTGTGATTGTCAAGGAAACTATTTACTGATAACAACTGAAAGTTGAGACTAGCATATATCAGACTTTGGCTCAGTAGGCCTATCATCATTTCATGTGTTATTTTTCCCACATTTTATTATTCATATTTCACTGTGTGACTATGAAAATGTTTGGTTGGCTGTGTCTATGTAGGATGATGTTCATATTTAGTAAGCTAGGCAGCTAAAGTACTATAAACATTTGGAAAATGTTTTAATATTTTATCACAGTGAACTATGTAAAAGTTATCCCTGCTGTATATCTTCTCCCATTCCGAGGCAACAGTTGAAGATACATTGTTGCATATTATACTCTCTAACTGACTCTGGCTACAGAATTGCAGTTCAATTTATCTCTCTAATTTTTAAATAAAATCAGGGAATTATACCACAGACATTTCAATCAATTGCATTGTGCTACTTACAGCTGCTCCAATGATCCAAGTCCTTTAAATGCGTGCTGGTCTATTGTGTGGATTTCATTCTTGTACAAGTAACTGCAAAAAAACAAAATATTGCAATGAGAAATAGAAGACTCGGACACCGCATTAACTTGTCTTCTTTTAGAAGACAGTCATTAAATGTACAGCATCTCCTTAGTGACAAGGTAAAAAATACGTGTTGGATAAACATCTAATTTTTTTTCAAATGCTAAAGCTATCCTATAAAGCATATACAGATGTATTTAAGGAAAACAAGAGAATGTTCAGACTGGATACTTGTCAGCAGAGCTGAGCAAACAATGCACAACAATCTCTCTCACATATTTAGCCTCTAAGACTATGATTTCCTTACATGTATGTTATTAAATTTTTTCAATGATTTAAAAAAAAAACAAACACCACATTTCTGGGTTGATTACACGTGCTTATGCCATCCTCTAAATCCACTATTGGAGGCAGGATACCGGACAAGATGGACCAATGTTTTGAACTAGAATGGCAATTCCTGCATAACTATATTCCCAAGTTGTGTTGGTTACTTGTGATTGCTCAGATAAGCTATATGGTATTGTATCTGTTCACTGCGTGGTTGATCTTATGAGCACTGCTGGTATCAAATTAAGTTTCTGTAAATACTTGAGCAAACAAATTTCAAATTTACCTTTCAAATTCAAATTCACACAAACATTTGCATGCGAAGAGTTGATTGTTTGAATCTTTGTGAAAAGCAAATACAACGGGGGCATGAGCATAGCCAGAATGAATTCATTTGCTGAATGATAAGAATTTCACTCCCTAATCCTAGCATTTCCTTTTTCTAACCTTAACTATCTAAATATAAATACTGTTGCAGTGACAACATTTGGGCTACTCAAGCAAGGCTAAGGGTAAGAGATTAACAGGAATCAAATCATGATTAGACATTTATATGAACAACAAGAACATCAGAGTTACAATAGCAAACATACAAATAATATACTGTTATGACAGGAGTCATGAGGTGCTCTTACACATACATGGTCTAACAAGTTTGTTTTTTCTTAACACGTGCTTAGTCTTTGAAGAAATGGTGTAATGTTAGTTTTTGTTATGCAGACATCGTTGAGATAAACTGTGGCAGATAGGGGAGTTTGTTTCTTGCTGTATTTCCTATATTTGGGACAGAGTAGCTTCTTGGGACAAGAACATATGTCTGCATATGTTGGCTGACATTTTGGGGGAGCATGTGGGTGCTGTTTGTGACTGCCTCTGTTCCAGGACTGGTGTACATGTGTAAATAAACAAGTTATATTAAAAATGCATCCTGACTCCATGTCACTGATTTCTCCTTCACTGGTAAATCAATCTTCTAGGTGTCAAACATCCATCACTACTTGGCAAAGGGCACCACTGGTGTCAGAAGAAGGAGCAACATGAACAAAAAGCTTCTGGAAAGGGGTGAGGAAGAAATCTTACCTGTGAGCAGGATATCCCTACTGCAGGGTCTCTTGCACCTTCCTCTGAAGAATCTGGTGCTGGCTACTGTGGGATACAAGCTAATGAGCTACAGAGATAACTGGTCTGATCTAATATGGTAAGTTGTATATTTCTTCGGATGCCTTCTAGCATGGTAGACTTAGGGTATGTCTACACTACCCGCCGGGCAGCAGTCGATCCAGCAGGGGTTGATTTATTGCGTCTAGTCTAGACGCGATAAATCGACACCCCCCCGAGCGCTCTCCCATTGACTCCTGTACTCCACCCTGCGAGAGGCGCAGGCAGAGTCGACGAGGGAGCGGCAGCAGTCGACTCACCACAGTGAAGACACCGCAGTGAGTAGGTCTAAGTATGTCGACTTCAGCTACGTTATTCACATAGCTGAAGTTGTGTAACTTAGATCGACCCCCTTTCCTCCCCCCCGTCGCCCAGTGTAGACCAGGCCTTAGTCTCCCAACACTAGTACCTATGAACAGGCAGTTGTGGGGATATGCTTTCCCCTAGGCTGCCTGTACCTCTTTCCCAGGAGTTAGTTTACTTGTCTATTTATTTATACCATGCTCTTCCTGAGTATGTGAGTGTCAGCCAAAACTTACAAAAACACAAAGCCAAATTCATATACTGAAAGCTTTATAGGACTCTGATTTCTTTCCATCCTCTACCAGTAAGTCTTAAAGAATAATTTTTTAAAACTTTCTTGCCTTCCATTTTTCCTCTCCCAGCTGCCTCTTTTCCCTTTGTTCCCTCTCTTCTATCCCTATTTTTGTCCTTCAGCATCATGTACTGGCATAGTGAGTTTCCTGTTCAAAATGCTATGACGAAGAACTTGTCATTAGTATGATGGAAATAGGGTTTCTGCTTTTTCTGCTTCTTAAGCAGAAACAAACAAACAAAATAAACATATTCCTCTTTTGTTTCCCTTTGATTGTATTTCATCTTGCTCTGAAGTCAATCTCCCCTGGGAGGGCAGTCTCACAATCTGAGAAATACTGACAAAGGATGACAATTTCAGAAAATAAACAACATAAAAGTATGTGAAAGTTATACAGCAAGATATGCTGTCACTAGTACTAAAAGACCTCTTGGCCATATGAAAACACACTGGACTATAGGACAGCATGTTGCATGTAAAATTATTCATAACAAAGGCCAGAACTACACTACAAAGTTTTGTCAGCATAGCTGTGTTGGTCAGGGGTGTGAAAAAACACACACATCCCTAGTGAAATAGTTATGCCAGCAAAACCCCCAGTGTAGACGCAGCTGTGTCAACAGAAGAGTGCCTCTGTCTGCAGAGATAATGTCATTCGGGGAGGTGGTGTTACTATGCTGACAGAAAAACTCTTACTGTTGGCATATGCTGCACCTGCTGCTATAGCTATGTCAGCAAAGCATCTATAGTGTAGACAACGCTGAAGAATGCATGCGAACTATTGGGTGAATGAAGAGAAAGCAAACTGACTGAACTGCAAATGAAAGTGACAGAGTTACTTTTGCAATGTTTGTTAAAGTCCTCTCTGCAGAAACAAACATGACAATGTTTTGTGTTAATAAAAAGCGCAAAAAACCCACAAATTAATATTTAAAAGAAAATGAAAGGAATTTGCAGCTTACACAAGCAGACCCTCTAAAAAAGATTTCTCTCTCTTGAATTTTGCCAAGTATGGCTGCAATAATAAAATTTCACAATAGGCACTTTCTCACTTGCCTGAATTACTATGAGAATTGTGGCATGAATTTAAAACATACCACTGTTTTTAAAAGCTGAGTGTGAAATAGAAAACAGTGACAAAATATTATTATACAGCAAGAAGCTTTGGCACCACAGTTACAGTTTTAATGGAAGTGTCCTGCTCCTTGCCATGGAAATGCCACTGCTTCGTGGATCACTTATACAAGTTAAATGCAGCAGAATGTCACCAAATAAACCTCGGCACGAAGAAAATCCCAATTCAAAGCCATCACTGAAAATCATACACCAAGTCTAGAACAATGAAGAGTCTTAAGGCAAAATTTCACTAGCACATCTATATGAAAGATCTCAGCTCAAATAACCTGCTACCCCCATCACAAAGATGCAAAACTGGAAGAGCAGAATTTTCCTTTTCATTTGCAGAATAATTCATAAGTGACTGTGATAGTAAATCCTACTCTATTTTAGGGCTTTAGACTGCCTCCCCTCACTGTGCTATCTCAGTGCCTTCCATGTAAAATCATCAGCAAAGTCCCAACTGGATTTCCTGGAGTCTCTGGCACTTATCCCTTTTAGGTGTAAAAACTTTGCTTGGGGTAGGGTTTTGGGTGGTGGCCTCACAGTTCGGAGTTGGCTGCACCTTTGAAGTTACACCTATTTTACCTAAAGCTTAAGTAGACCTAGCTGATCCCACATACCCCGCTTCTGGGACTCAGGGAACAGTCTGCACTGCGGGAGACTGCCCCCTCCCCCCACCCCGCCGCCACCTCTCCTGGGTTTCAGGGGCTGGGTTTTTATCCACTCAAAGTTCTTTGTTTCAGTTTCCCCCTGGGCCAAACCAGGGGTGTTGAACTCACCATGGTCAGAAGTAAATGGCAAGGGGAATGACACCTGCTTTGTCCCTTCAATTATCAGTAAATGGGTGCATCATAAGGGAGCCCTCCTGGGACACCTTCCTCAGTTTCCCGTTTACAGTGCCCCATGCAAAGGAATATTTTCTCTCACAGCAGCAAATTCAGACCTTTTATTGATATAAAGGGCCAAAGCCTGCAGATCCCTTCTAGTAAAAACAGTTCCTCTCAAAAACCCAAAATTAAACAAGGTCAGAACACAGCAGCTGTTCAACCCCATTCAAAGATCACCCTTCCCAGTTTATGCACTTGAGAGTCATTAACCATTCTGTCCCAGTTCCTTTAGCTCCTATTCCAGGGCCCAAATCTCCAGGCATCCTATCTGAGTTTTCCAAGACTCGATTCCCTCCCACAAGTCTTCTCCCATTGCACCAAGTCAGCTCTCCCATTAGAGAGCTCTCTGCAGTGTTTCACTCTCCCCGGGCCTCCTGGCCTCTGAGTCCTATCCCGGCTCAGGGGAACTTCCCTCCATGACCAGTCCTTTGTTCCTGGGCTCCCCCTGCAGGCCCTCCACTCAGGTCTTCCACCAAAGGGCTCCCTACAGCGTTCTATTCCCATGACTCCTTGGCTGTAAGCCCCACCGCTACTCTTCAATTTCCTTCATGAACAACCCCTTGCTTCTGTGCCCACATTACATGGACAACACTGGTTCTTCCCCTCATTCCTAGGGACCAATGCACCAGCCTTCCTGCAGCCTTGGCAGGGTTCCCCAGCTTCAGCCAGTCCTTCAACAGTTCTTCTCAGAACTCATAACCAGCAACTCACAATTACTGGTTCCCTTCAACCCTTTCCTCAGGCATCTCTCTGGTGCACCTTGTCTCTCTCCTCTGTTTTTAGGCAGTTCTCACCAACCCCTCCTGACTCTTTCAGGCAGCTATCCTTTATGTGGCCCAGGTGCCCCTCAGACCCAACTGATAGGCAAGTAATGAATCAAGGTGAGATAGAGCCTGCTTCCTCTTAATGGGGCCAGTCATCCTACAACAGGATGGCCAACATAAGTTTTTGTCTCCATTCCTGTCTACATGCAAACTAACCCATGTCTAAATTAGCTGTTAGTCATCATACAGTAAATGCAGTAACAATCAAATATATATTTATAAAGTTAGGAGCTCTCACATTGTTCACACGTAGGCAGGGGCTATTGGGGAAAGCGGCTATCAGTGTTGTGGCATTCGTATGGTGGAAAGGCTTTTTCAAAAAGGAAGGTTTTGTGCAGTGTTTCCTGCATTTCCCTGATCTCCTCTGGAAATTTGTTCCAGAGCTGGATTCTCTCAACCATGTTTATCCCCAGCTTTCACATGCTTCATCCTGGATTTTGTGAGGCATCATAGTGAAATATTAACAAGTTACCCTCCTTCCTTTTTTATTTATAAGAATTTGACATCCATGAAATACATTCTTTCTACTCGGAACAGAAAATGACTAATATCCCCCTCCCACCAGGAAACCACATTACAGTGACTGTTCATTAAAAGTCCATAATTTGTAGATGAATGAATTGGGAATTTAAAATACACATGGTAAGATCCTCTTTCTGACCCATTTATTTGACCATGTTCCCCCCCCCCCCCCCAATCTTTGAATTCTTCTCCTGGTTCCTTGTTTTCCTCTGCATATCCTAGCTCCCCATCCTTAACTTTGAAAGCCCTTCACAACTTTGCCCCTCCCTCATTATCTAGTCTTGTCTCTTTCAGGTAATTCAAGGCTAGCATTATTGGTGAAATGGAAATGTCCACTTCTCTGCTGCCCGCACAAACTTCTCCATATTTTCTCCCTGTGATGCCAGCAGACCAGGTCATGCCAGAGTGCATTCAGGCCATTCACTTGTGTATTAGTATAGATCAAAGTGATTGGTGAAGGTAGACGAGTATATTTGGTGTTTAGACTTCATAAAACTAATGGGACAGTATTTGCATTATTTTCTCTTGTCTGTATCCTGTTATGATGCACCAGCAAACATTTGTGTGTGTGTGTGTATATATATATGTGTGTGTGTGTGTGTGTGTGTGTATACCCCTGTAATTAATGACCCATCAAAGAAGCCTTGTGCAATGCTAATGAAGGACTTTAATAGGAAAAAAATGCTAATTTCAAAGCAAATGGACATTGTGTGTGATGACCGGAGGTCAGACACTCAAAATGCATCCCTCACTCACCTTCATCAAAGTAAAAGCCCACCTGGGTAGTATCACTGTCAGCTTGTTTTCTGTGAGAAGGAGCTAAAAGAAGGGATCCAAGGAAAGATCCTCCATCTCTGGACTGTTTGGACTCTTACAGGAAAGTGCACCAGATGCAAAGCGGAGGTCCCCAGAGATAATCTGCGAACCTTGAAAGACTTTTGGGAGACTGGCAGTTTTTTTCATCACTGCCACCATTTGGAATTACAAACCGACTCACCTGTATATATATTTTACCTGCTTTAACCTCTCAATAACTCTCTTACTTTTCTTAGGTAATACATCTTTAGTTAGTTTACTATAGAATTGGCTGCCAGTGTTGTCATTGGTAGATCTGGAGTACCAATTGATCTGGAGTAAGTGACTGTTCTCTGGGGACTGAGAGACACCTGATGTGGTGTGATTTTTGGTTTAAGAGACCATCATCACAAAGTTCAGTTTGTCTGGGTGGAGAGATAGACTGGAGAGTCTAAGGGGACTGTATGTGACTTCATGGTAAGACTGGTATATTGATCCAGGAGTTCACATTTGTTACTGGTTTGGTGAACAGGGGCACCAGCGCAGGAAGCACGTGCCTGGGGCGGCAAGCCGCGGGGAGCGGCCTGCTGGTCGATGTAAGGACGGCAGTCAGGCGGTCCCGCGGTTTCAGCGGCGGGTACCCCGAAGCCGCGGGACTGGCAGATCACCCGCAGAAATGCCGCCAAATCCGCGTGACCGTGGACCGCCCGCAGGCATGCCGCCGAAGGCCGCCTGACTGCCGTGCTTGGGGCAGCAAAAGACATAGAGCCGCCCCGTTGGTGAAACCTAATTATAGAATATACCAGCAGTTTGGGGTGTCAGCCCTGTTTTCTGACAGTCTGCCCTGAGTAAAGCACTCACAGTTGTGAGCCACTCCAGACAGCATGACACTCCCATGCTGCCCTTTATCTTTAGAATGACTTCCTTGACCTAATCTGGAAGTCCCATAGCTTCTCTGTATCAAGACCTACTTCTGCTGTGATACTTACTAAATATTAGACTAAATATTAGACTACTGCACTGAAGGGTACCTAGGGATATATGGTTTTATATACAGTATTTTTAAAAAAAATGCATTTAATTTTCCTAAGTCAAATGATTTGTAATCATCAAGTTGTACAATAGCTAACCAAGGTAACCATATGATCTAATTTATGTTATCCTTACCCTCTATTCCCATTTCTCTCCTAGCATGTGCCACACTCATAAACTGCACCTCACTTCAAATTAGACAGATCTTAGGAGCAGGCACTGTGTTTCCCTATCTGTTTGTACAGCACCTAGCACAACAGGGCACGATCCTGATTGGAGCTTTCGATCCACAGGGTAATACAAATAAAGAAATAGTGTTAAAATGTGTGTGTGGGTGATTGTGGGTCTAAAAATCAGCACTAAAATATTTGCTGGGGCAAATGAAAAAGTATTGGATTCTCATGCTCAGGAGCTCTCATGTCTTCAGGAATCACCTCAAATAGCACTAGCCTTGGTAATTAAATTGTAATAGTTTGTTGGCAGAACAGGGTATATTGATTGGGCTTGGATTCCTATTTTTATTTTAATCATGAACATGGTTAAAGTTTCTACTTACACAAGAAAAATGGAAAGAAAAAATAAAAGGAGAAAACCTACTGTGTTACATGTTGGGCAATTTCTCAGAAAAAGTTTTACTGTTACTTATTTGAGGAATACATTTGCCATGTGTTTAGGACTGTTTAGCTAAAGCTAGGAAAGTCACACATCAGACCAACCAGTTTAGGACACTGACAATACAAATTTGAGAGTTATTACATGGCATTCTTCCATTCTGCTAAAGCTTTAATTTGCTTTTTGGGCTCTCCATATTTATGAAAACAGTTACAAATTTTAGCGAATAGGGCCAAAGAGCTTCATAAAATAAATTAGCACTGAATAGGTTATAGGAGACAAATCTGTGTCAATTAAATAGGGACACACCCAAACTTTTCTGCAGAAGACTGTGATCTTGATATAGATATTGTGCTTTGTAATGATTTAGATTAACGACAATGTAACATGGGAAAGGACATATTACACTGAAGAGAAATACATTAAAATCAGAATGTATATTTTCAGTGTTAGCTGTGGTTGTGAAAAGTTTAATGACAATTGTAAAAAGCAAAATTTAATATATGACGGCTTAGTCTGAAAAGTGAAGTGATGTGCTTAGTGCAGTGATTAGCACTTGGATGAATTAAGCCAATTTCCAACCTTCCCAGTGGAGACCAAATGTGTCAGGTGAACGAGATTATGCAGGGAAAAGATGACAGCCTTAACGTTTCCTTTTGAATTGTCACCCTATACACTGTGATTGTTTGGTGGACAAAGTTTTTTTTTTCCTTAGAGGATTAAGAAACAAATTAGCCATAACCTTTCTGTCTAGCAAGATGCCATGACAGGAAAAGAGAAGAGCAAATATAGGTCTCAATTCTGTCTTCTGAGCCATACTGCAGATCTCCAAAGCTTGAAATAACTCATGAGTTAGAGGAACTACCAGATGCTTCTATGCTCAATTCTTGTTCAACTTAGGTTAGTCCATCTTCAGAAATTTGCATAAGAGCAGATACGTATGTCCCCCCATGTTTGTTATGTTATGACAAAAGATATGGCTTGACCTACATTAAAAAAAAATCAGATAGGCTTGTGTATGCCACCATCAAGAACAAGCAGAATGGACCAAATATACTAAATTCAATTACAGCAAAACTATGATGGAATAACATATGTTTAAGCTTGTAGAGAAGGATTGGCAAGTCCATAGTCCTTCACTTTTCCACAGCAGTGGTGGTAGGGGGGTTAATGAGTACGTAATGATTAAACTTCATTCAAAACCAGCTTTTCTTCTCCCTCCACATCCATCATTGGGAAATTCATTGGATAGTGGCTCATTTCTGATTTTAAGTTCTGACTTTGCCCTTTTGTTTCTCAGAACTTCCCTTTAACTATGCCACTGTCACATATAATCACATATTTGCAAGCCCAGGATGATGTTTCAGCTAAAGATTCCCTGGAGGTAGTGGAATCCTTAGATGGCATAAAACTGGCACAGCAAATCTAAGACAGCTCCCTCAACTGCCCACTAGCACAGGCGGCACATTGGAGATTGGATGGGAAATTTCAGGGAACTGTGCTCCTAGGATCCTCTACGCCATAATATCCCCTGAGTGCCATTACAAAATGGAGGAAGTTCCAGAAATTACATTCTTTTAAACACAGAATAATAGAATACATAGATCCTGTGTTTATCAAATGGTTTAAAAATATGTTATTTATTAATTAATGAAATGTATGTATAAAAGATTCATTTATATGTTGGAGTTACAAGGAAATTACAAAAGCTTTACTTTAAATTGTAGGATTTGGAATAAAATAAGTTGTGATACTTGTGCAAACTCAAAACCCTCATGAGAGAAATGGATCTAAAGCCTTGAACTGAAACATGAATTTCCAGAAATCTGAAAATGAACTTAGAATGAGAATTTGGAAAATTTGAGATAAGGTGGCATTTACTTATCTGTTTATTTGAATAGTTAAAGGGCTATTTTTCTTTACACTGAGTTGATGAAAGGACTATATGCAACATGAATCTTTTACCATTTATTATGTTATTTGGATTCACAATCATACTGAGTTTCAGGAACTTTCATCTGAAAACTATTTTCACTATACCTTAAGGCTGTTCTCATTTGTCTCATTTGCAACCTCATGGTTGCACTCAATAACAACAAAATAATAAGCATCACAGACAGCGTAATGGATGCTGGCAGGAGCAAGTTTAATTTTAATAGCAAACAATTCAACCTTAAGGTATCATGAAAACAGTTTTCAGATGAAAGTTCCTGAAACTCATTATTATTGTGAATCCAAAAGGTACCTAATCGAAGGCACATTTTTCATAGACAAAAAAACAATATTGAATATCACAATTTTGTCAAACCTTATTTACACATGGGACATGCATAGAAAAAGTAGAACAAATGAGACTCAGATTCTTCAAATAACCAAAATCACCAGGTGCGGTCACACATGCAAATTATACTTTCAATGGAAACTAATGAAAGAAGCAGTTTAAAAAAAAAAAAAAAAAAAAAAAAGGACAACCCTGCCCTGGTGAACTGAGGGCCTGATCCTACACGTCCTTGCACCCTGTGCAGTCATTCTATCTGTGCAAATGCTACAAAATCAGAATGGTACCATTCAGCATTGCTGGTATGCTATGTTGCGCTGTACAATAGTCAGTGTGCACATACACACACACAAAGTATGACAGCTTGCAGATGATCAGCTAGTTTTGTAGTCAGGACTGCCAATGCTTCCTAACAAGAGCATACACCATTTATAGTCAAAAACACAGAGGGTTAACGATCACTCTATCACTGAGAATATTAATTTCTATTGCGACTTACAGGTATTGCAGATTTTCAAGCCCTTCAAAAACATTTCTTGAAATCTTCTTGATTTGGTTGTTATTCAGAAGCCTGTAAATCATACACAAACATTTAATTCTCATTAACAGAAAGTTAGAAAATAATAAAGATCATCTGATTGAACCAAAGTACATTTAAATATTTTACCAACATAGACAGACTATTAAAACATTTTTTAGCATTAAGAAAAACAAGAAGTGTGTGGAACAATTTTTTTTTCCAATTAAACCCCTCTCTTCATGGTTGCACTCAATAATCACAAAATAATTAGCATCACAGACAGTGAAATTGATGCTGGCAGGAGCAAGTTTAATTTTAACAACAAATAATTCATACACAAATTATTCACCAAAGCTCTGCACTGCCTGTCTGGTAAATGAAAATTGTAATAATATTTCTGTATTAGAGGGACACTGTTTTCCCTTGAAGTTCACATGATGGATGAAATCCTGACTCCATTGAAGTCAACAGTAAAATTCTCATTGAGTTCAATGGGACCAGGATTTCATCCAAGGCATTTCCATGAAGGATGGAAATGTATTTTTTCATTCAGGTATCCTGTCTAGGCACAGATCCTTGAACTACACTGAAAGTAAACTAATCAAGGCAGCTGCATCTGACTGTGTTGGAGAAAATAACTCATTGTGCAGACTTCAGTATTCCAGCAAGCCCTGCACCATACTAAAACGAAACAGTCCTTTTGAGGAGCATGCCAGACTTAAGCCCTTCATGTGAACAATTCATTTTTGTTGTGTTTTTTTCTTGTTGTTACTGTTCAAGTCTGACACCAGAGGCAAGCCTATCCATTTTGGGAAAGAAAATGGTTTAGTCTTCAAAACTTCAGCAAAAAGTATTACATTCTTAAAATAAAGAGGGCACTTTTATGCACTTATAAGTGAAAAAGTGCATACAACCATTTTTGGTGGATAAAAGATCATAAGGGCACCAGAATACAGATTTTATTCCACCCCTTCCATTTTCCAGATGCAGCTGTGGGAAGAGTTTCCACCTGCTTGGGGTAAATGTGGTCCCACCTCATCTGTGACTGCCAATCAATCAAAATCTTAGGTCTCATTCCCCAGGGATTGCCCCTTGTGTAGTCATTTACACCTGTGCAAAGGGTATGCAAAGCAATACCATTATGTATATGGAACCTCAGCTTTGGTGTTTCCTAACTTTTTGATGCATGACCATTCAACCTTAATGTTCCCTTGACATATCACAGGGATATGTTCCATACGTAAGTCAGATACAAATGAATACTCTATCCCTGTCTTGTACCAGTTTTGAGCTTCAAATGTCTGAATAGTATACTCCTTTTGCTATTTCTGATAATCAATAATTTATGTAAACAAAGTTCTAGTACTGTTCTAGTTCTAGTAAAGTTCTAGTAAGTTCTAGTAAAAAAAGGTCTATATTACTTTTGAACAAATAAGATGAGTTAATAAATGTTCCAAATGT
Source organism: Platysternon megacephalum (assembly GCA_003942145.1). Taxonomy (NCBI): domain Eukaryota; kingdom Metazoa; phylum Chordata; order Testudines; family Platysternidae; genus Platysternon; species Platysternon megacephalum. The sequence continues at coordinate 9,836,188 of QXTE01000033.1, read as the reverse complement.
CTGATATATCTGTGGAGTCATGATTTCCTAGTCATATTTCTCTAGGAATTTGGATAATCCAAAAATAAGCTATATTTTGATCTCTCTTTTAGGCTTACTTGGAAATGTTTTCATTCATTGCAGAAATGGAATACATTTAAATGATTAACAATTGAATGTGTTTTATAATCAGGGTTTTATTCAAAGTAATTTTTTTCTTAAATATTTCTTTACTGTAATATTGATATATTATATTTATTCCTGGCAATATTTTGGTTATAGTAGTTACAACTTATTTCTAAAAAGTTTGGTTGGTGTATTGTTCATACAGTATCTGTTCAATTTCTGGATGAGATCTTTTGAGATAAAGGTGGGAAAATGAGGATGAAAAGTAAAACAATGTTCTCAATAAGGACATAGAAACAGATCTTAAGATGGCACTTTGGTTTTTAAGGTTTGATAAATAAAGAGTCTCAAATGATGATTCAAGAGGAAAGACAGACATTCAGAAGTTCATTATGAGTTACATAAATAAGAGTGATTGATGACAGCACCAGTGCTTATCCGTCAAATCACTGAATGAAAACATGAAACCTGAGGGGGCACAGGAAGAGGGCACAGAGCCCTTATAGTTACTCAATACCAGAATAGCAGATTTACACATTTCAAGTCAAACTATCACATTGTAAAGATAGATAATTATTTTACCTGTTCCTAGTTTACTTTTTAATTGGAAAACCAGTGAATTAAATACAATAAAATGTGAGCTAAGAAATGTATCATGCATATTTTACATATCTATGTACCTGAAGGACACCTATCACCAACACTGCAGTATCTGAGCACCTCCCACATATTTAAAAATAGATAAAACAATGTCAGTCTCGCTCTTTCTTCCTTTCTAGTCTGTAGGACAAATAACTTACTAGGTTATTATAAGCTTTTAAGTGTGTGTATGCGCACACATGCATGTGTGTATAGAATTTTACTAAGAGAAGTTATATTGGAAAAAAGAGTTTTGAATTTGTTCTGAATGTGGGGAGGTCTGTGGTCTCTCTTATTATTTGCCAGAGATGGTTCCATAGACTTGGTCTAGCACCCATGAAACGACTGTCTCCTACATTTATGAGCCTTCCCCATTGGTCAACTGTTTCAAAGTTCCAGTGGAATATGGCTAATCAAATCAGAGACTCTGAATATTAAGGTACAGAGAATGAACTGGAGTTTGTATTCTCTATATGGTGCCTTTCATTTTGAAGTTTATGAAGGGACTTTACAAACTTTGTATACAGACCATCCTGCCATTGAAATGCAGCCACTTCTACAGTGAAGCACAGCAAACAGTAATAAATCCAACAGTTTAGGATAAGAAATGAAGAACAATACCATAGCCACAGTGAATTTACGTACTGTCAGGGCCGTGCCATGGGCAGCCTGTGTACACCGGTCAGTTACCAAGTTGCAGATGGAAGTCAAGTAGTGGAGTCAGGGTTGAACTGGATCAGGATACCACAAAGTCAAGATCAGGTAAAAGGTAACAGACAGCAGGCACGTAGCAGAGTTGGGGACAAACCAGGGTCAGAAGCCAGAGTCTAGGGTCCACAGCAAGGCAAGGCCTGGAGCAGAAGCAAGCAGGCAGTCTGTGCCATTTCTCAGTTAGCTCCCCATGATGGCTTCCTGGTTCATATACCAGAATAAGCCAACCGGTGGGATGTAGGGGGCCACCACTCAGGCCAAGCTGGGCTGTACTTCCTGCAATACCTTGCTTCACATGGTCCTCCAGTAGAAACCCTCCCTGAGCTACCGATGATTATGATGCAGAAGCATTGGCGGCCCAAGAACCCTCATAGTTCCAGGTTCTAGTCCTGCAGGTTATTATAGGTAGGTGTAGAATCATAGAAATGTAGGGCTGGAAAGAACCCCAAGAAGTCATCAGATCCCAGATCCCTGTGCTGAGGCAGGCCAGGTAAACCTAGACCATCCTGATAGGTGTTTCTGTAACCTGTTCTTAAAAAGCTCCGGTGACGAGGATTCCACAACCTCCCTTGGAAGCCTATTCCAGAGCATCATAAGCTCTTCTAAGTTAAAATTTAGCCAAGACACAGACTAAAATCTCTACTTTTGGTAGAAATGCTATGATATCTTTCACGATTTGATGTGGTCAAGGCTTCCATTTTACATCTTGAACAGAAGACTGCACCCTCCAGCAGCACAACACTACCTAGCATTATAGTATGGCATTTGTTCAGGATTGCCTGAAAGGAAAGAATGGCTCATAGTACTGAAGTGCTCCTAAAATGGGACACACAGAAGTGCTGACACGAATCATCTTTATTTTTCTAGATCTAATCACATGACATGGGTCAGGGTTACAAAAGACTAACTCCATCACATGGCAGGGGCTAGGATCCACTTACTCCACTGGCTGTTTTTTCACAATCCAATGACTGGCCCAACCTGATCCTGTTTAGATAATGGGATTTAATGCAGATCTCAACAAACGGCGACATAATTCCAGCCCTGTATGAAGTCAAGCCACATACGGTTTGCAGCGTATACAGCTGCTGAGTCTATTTAAAGTGCCTGCTTAAAAAATCAAGAATAGCTCTATAAAGAATCACAATTCCTGTGAAGCAGCAATCTCAGCTATGTTCACAGAGGTTTGAAGGAGCAATTAAAGTGTGAAGGGCATCACTGTTTACCATGGTTCAGCCACCTGCACAGACCAGTAGAATGATTAATGAAAAAAACAGCCAAGAATAATGGAATCTAAGTATAAGATGAAAAGTGGCAGAGAAATAAATTACACAAGACCTATTCATGCAGAGTTTGAGTCTTCAGGGGGAAAGGGAGCTGTACTAATACACTGCAAACAGTTGCTGAATATGCAAAACAAATATGGACATTTTTTTCTGGCAAGTATTTCTAATATTTTTTTAAAATATAAGACAGGGCCAGGGGGAGAGGGGAAGTCTACCCTTGCCATTCCAAAACTCAGCCCCTTGAAGCATCATTCCTTTTTCTTGGCGGTTAGGTTTTGGCATACATTTTTAGCTCTGCATTTTAGAACTAGGACATACTGGGACAGTAAGGGGGAATTTGCTGAAGTAACAGCCTTCCTTTGGGAACGGGTTGTGTTTCTGCTACTGCTGAAAGAGGGAAAGAATATCTATTGTTCTTGGCTCTTTTTACCCCATCTCTTTCTTTGTCCTTTGGTTCTGAGAGGTTGTTTTCTGTATTTTTCCCTTTAATAATCTTTACCTGTTGCGAGAGCTAAACAAACTCCCTGTGGACCACCTTCAAAGTGAGATATATGAAGTAAGAGGAGATGCACCTTTTACAGAACATAATGACTTTGAACAATACAAAGTCACTCTTGATTTTGCAGTGCTGCAGAAGCACAAGGGGGCAACTCTGAATTTGACAGCAAAGTCTAATGGAAAGTCTGCATACATTAGACTCATCCTTTGCATTTTCTTCCTAAAGAAAATACCTGTATTATTCCTTGAAACAACTGATGACATCACATTCCAGCATGCAAGCCACTACTTAACTAATGAAGAGGCCTCTCACATAGAGAGGCAGAATGGCCTAGTAGATATAACACTAAACTAGGACTCAGGAGACCTGGGCTCTATTCCTGTCTCGACTGTTCGGTGTTCTTGGATAAGTCAGTTCACTGTTTGGGACCTCAGTTTCCTTATCTGTAAAATGGGGGTAATGAGATGGACCTCCTTTGTAAAGTGCTTTGAGATGTACTGATGAAAAGTAATATTATAACAATAAAACACAAAGAAATCAGAAATACATCCTCACTATACCTTATACCACACAAAGACATGGAGCCTTATTCACCCTTGTCCTGCATATTATATCGTCATTTACACCAATGAAAAGTAAGTGCAAAACTCTATCAGGTTAGCATAATAGCATAGTGTAAATGACAAAGTGTAAATGACTGCACACGGTGCAAGGCAACAGTCAACCAATCTCATTGTAACCAACTTTCTCCTACGGAGTATGTCCAATCTAGAATATCAGAGGTTTTCTCAAAGTGCGTATGATAAATGATTAATGAGAAAGAAATAAAATAAACCTCTCTCCACTGACTGATAGAGAGAAGAGTGAACAAAAAATAGCTGCAAATCATCAACCAGCAAATCAGAAGGATTTGGAAAATGTGTGTAGAAAGAGACAATGCAATTTTAAATTAGTTTAGGAACAAAACTTTCATTATAATTCATAGGAATTTACAAGTTCTGTTCTCGCTGGAAATAATGAAAATAGATCCTAAATGTTACCATGACAGTTCATTTCTAGCAGAAAATTTTCACTATTCATTTGGGCTTTGTTTCAGCATGTTGTAGAGTGAGTTACATGCACACTCCCCATTAACATTAAGAGAAATATGGGTGAAAAATCTCTACACCACTTTGAAAACACATCCCCTTGTCTCCAAATCATAAAGAAAAACACAATCACAGTCATGTTTTGTACCAGATCAAAGATTTTCAGTGATCAGCTACTCAAAAGTCTAAACATGATAGCAAACCAATTCGGAAATATCCCCCCAAAATGATATTTCATCCTTTATGGCAGCCAAACTTATTCTCGCCCTCAGAAACATGATTAAACTAATGGTAAACACAGGAACACTTGGATGGGTAGAAAGGTCAAATCTAATGCTGAACATCTGAAAAACATGTTCAATTCTGATTAGTGTGCAATGAAGCCTACAGCCTACACAAAAAACCTATGTATTCTCCTTGGAGGTTTATGAAGTGTCTCCAGTGAATTTTTTTTTTAAATGGAAATGACAAAAGCATTGGAAATATTCTTTATTAAACATGCTGATGTGTTTTAGGGTGTGTGTGATCAGATTATTAGGTTAATGGTGTGATGTTCCATTTGACAAAGTGAGATGAACCGTATGTTTGCACTATTTGCTTGTTTCCATAACTCTACACACCCTGTTATTTTTCTTTACTGCCCAGGACTTTCTAAAGCTTAAAAAGAAATGCAAGCATCAGTATAGGTAGAAAGAAATTGCATCTGAGAACAAAGGAACAAATAGTTGCCAAAGAACTGTAAGCAGACAGGCTTGTATTACCTATGTATTCGTGTGTTCCATCCTCAGAGCTATGTCATTCTGCATTAGGCCAAATATAGCTTATGTACTATGGCTCAGATCAAGCAAAGCAAAGCTGAATTAATGACACATGTGCTTAACATTAAGCATGTGCTTAAGTGCTCTGCTGGATTGAGGCCTATATTGGCCCAAGAGCCACTTGTTTCTGATCTTAGCTGTTCTATTTCATGGCATACAAACAGAGAAGCAGATAAAAGGCAAATACCCTTGCTGACAGGCTGCAATGTATCCCTACCCTTTTGCTGAGCATTCAGATGGACAACACACAAGAACCCAAAAAAACAGAGAGAGAGAGAGAAAACATGCTGTTCCCTTAGCCACTGACGCACAACTCACCCCAGCTTGCTGTAAGCTGGCTCTCTCAAGACTTACTCTGCTCTGCATACTTTGCCTCAGAACCCCTTAGCTGTCCCTCCCTGCTCCTGCAATTTCAGTTCCAACACAGTCCTCCAGGATGGGACCGAAGATTGGTCCAAAAAGGATGGGCAAAGGACTAGCCCAAGAGGAGGACTGAAGGCTCTTCTGTTTGGGGGCATTTTGTGAATTTTCAGTTGTACCTTCTTGTTACCCTGGAAGGAGAACTGAACTTTATGTGACTTGGCCAAAGGGCTGAACTATGGAAGACCCGGTGAGAGGCAGATGGGCTGCAAGGACCCCATGCAGCAGCTCACCCTGACAAAAAGGTGCACTGCGGCTGGTGAGAACACTATAGCAGACTCTGATGGGTCTATTTTGACAGTGGGATCTATCTGCTGTGAGAAGGAAACAAACCTGTGCAGGGAAACTCATTGGTTTTAAAGTCCAATGCCTTTGCCACTCAGTTCACACAGCTCTCAAATAATTACGATTGTTTGTATGATATTGCCCAAAGTGTACTAAGAACTCAACACACAGTCCCTGTCCAGAAGAATTTACAATCTACATAATCTAATCACAATTGCTCTTTGCTCATTATATATGAAAACTTCCAAGAATGTTCACTAACTGAACAAAGTTTGTGATTAGAAAGCCAGATTTTCAGTTCCACTCCAGCCCTTTCGCTGCTGTTCAGGCAGCATAACAGGGACAGCAGAGAATTCCCCTGTTGGAAGGGATTGTCATAAAGATGGCAGCATCAGCCACCTTTACTCTGCATGGCTTAGGGGACATAGCACGGCAGGGTGGGGAGGGGAACATACTGGACCGCCACTCTGCTGATCCTCAGCTGGCCCATAAGGGAGCAGCTCCTAGGCTGCCCTAGCTCTTTGAGGGGAGCATCCAGCCCTGAGTCATATATTTTAATGAGTTACTTTAAACTGACAAAAAGCATGGGGACTGCATATATATTTTATTTGGCTGATCTCAGAAATCCAACTACCATTTCTACCTCATAGATGCTCCAGCACTACAAGGGTGATAAGCCGAGTATATACAACTATATATGTATTGTTGCATGAGAAACTACTAATTTGTTTCTGAAGAAGTGTAAACTGCATTACAGTGGTTAATTTCCACAATGATTTGGTAATTCATGAAACTGCACTCAATAGAAAGGATTCATCTGGTTTTATTATTATTTTCTTTCAAGACAAGGAGTAGTCAAAACACAGACAGACAATGACATCAAGTGTTGGCACTCTAATTTCAAGAGTGCACTCAACTTGAGAAACTTCTGTTTTCACTTTAAAAGTATTCAGACTTCATAGCATTTGACTCAGACCACATATTGCCAGCACATATTGCCAGCACAGTTAACATAGCCTCATTGAATTTCAATAGCTTGACACACACAGTCCCTTGGTTGCAATCAGCAAATTGCCATACATTATGTACAGTAGCATGACAAACAAATTCATATGTGTAAGTCACACCATCAGAAATATTCATCAACCGCTCGGAAACAAAATGAACCAGTTTTCTGGAAAACACTTAACAATGATTGGAAAAATAGCCTAAATACATCATTCTAAGATTCCTAACACATTAAATGAAGTTGTGCGAGTAGATATATAGAGACATAATATTAAAGGGACCTTAAATTTTGCAAGTACAATTAACTGGAAGCGGAATTAACAGCAAAGGCAAATGCTAACATTCAGATATTTAATTATCTGATTTCAAATTACACCCACAAAACTGCAGGCTGCTTTCTCAATACAATAGCTCAAAAGATCTCAAGCCTGCAGAAGCTGACAACATTACTAGCACCTATCATGAGTGCAGTCTCTTCACTGTTTTATAAGCTGTCACAAAGGCTAATAAGGCATTGCAATCACTCCATCTCAGGTAAGCACAATGGCCATTTGAATACCATGTGATACTACATTAACCCACTAGTCAACTTCTCTACAGACACCAGGGAAGTTTGGCCAGTGGAAAGCCTGAACATGTAATTCTTAGGGTCAGTGGTAGGATGATGAGGACCCACTAGCCCTATAAGAAACCACAGGGGCTCAGAAGGAATTGTAAAAGGGGAAAGAGACCTATATGTGGGTCATGGTAACATTTAAACAGCTTGAAATAAAGTCTTGCCTCTACTCTGCCCACCTAACTGAGCTGGGATTTATTTAAAGACTCTAAAGCTCACAGTTGATTTTATTCAGTGGCAATTATGTTCCTCGCTCTGATGTGCTGGTCAAGGAGTGACACTCCCAATTCCTTCTAACTACTAGAGGAGCAAGCGTCTGCTCCTTGGTTCCTCTTCTACTCAGAGTTGGATGATTTGGGAGAGGAAAAACAAGGAAGCAAAAGGCATAGAAGACAGCATGCTACATTATAATAATAATAATAATAATATAATATATGGAGATATACCTATCTCATAGAGCTGGAAGGGACCCCGAAGGGTCATCGAGTCCAGCCCCCTGCCTTCACTAGCAGGACCAATTTTGCCCCAGATCCCTAAGTGGCCCCCTCAAGGATTGAACTCACAACCCTGGGTTTAGCAGGCCAATGCTCAAACCACTGAGCTATCCCTCCCCCCCTACATTAGTGCTCCTCAGAGAGGGTGAAGATGTTGGCCTGTTCCCTGCCTCATTGGTTATAGAAAAGCTATAGGCCAGATTCTGATATCCTCATGTCGGATAGCACCTTACTCCATACGTCACTAATAGCAATGGGAGCCTGGATTTTGATGTCAGGGAGCTCCTAGTCATAAACTGGCATGGAGACGGCAGTTACAAGATGGTCGTTAAGCACTCGGATGAGGCAGGAGTGCATTTTCAGCAGCTGTAACTGAGCAGTCCTTTTTAGGTTCTGCTCTGCTCATCCCACCAGGGGAGGGGACTAGAAAAACTGACACAAACATAGCCTGCCTCATACCTCCCATCTTGATTACCGCATCCAGAGGAATCATCTGGGAGCGTTCAAAATCAGCAAATTCATTTAAACGAATTTGGGTGCTGGAATGTCAGGACTCTTATGGACGACCCTAATACTGATTGTCCAGAGCATTGTACTGCAATTGTGGCCCGAGAACTTACCCGATATGACATCGATATCACTGCCCTGAGCAAGACCCGATGAGCAGGAGAGGGGCAGCTCAAGGAACAAGAAACTGGATATACCTTCTTTTGGAAATAAAAGCCTGAAGCAGAATGTCGAACTCATGGAGTTGAATTTGGCATCAAAACTGAACTTGTCAACCAACTTCACAAGCTCACTATTGAAATAAACTAACACCTTAAGACTCTTTGATTGAACCTTGCTGCAAACCAATATGCTACTGTTATTAGTGTGTATGCCATGACACCTGATGCCAAAGAAGAATTCTACACCAGCCTTGATCAAGTCCTCTCTGGTATACCAGTGATGGATCAGCTCATCCTTCTGGGTAACTTTAATGATAGAGTAGGATGGGACTCAAAATATGGAAGGGAATCATTGGCAAGGAAGGTGTAGGAAAAATCAATTAAAATGGCATCCTCCTCCTCCTGACCAAAGGTGCAGAATGTGAACTTGTTGACACTAACACCTTGTTCCACCAGCTAAACAAATGCAACACATCATTGCAGCATCTATGATCCAAGCACTGGCATCTGATTGACTACATCATTGTCCAGGCCCGGGATTGCAAAGACGTCCTCATTATTCAAGCCATGACTGGAAATGATGACTGCTGGACTGATGATCACCTCATGCGCTCGATCATGACCACACTAGCCCCTAAACAACGGCTGCAATGGAAATGATGTGGGCAGAAAGTTAACTTAGAGGCCCTCAAGGTTCCAACAAAGCATGACCCCTTCTGCCAATGCCTCAGCCAAAAATTGATAAATATCAAAGAAAGTCAACCGGAATGTGTCAGCAGCACCTGGGATGCCCTTAAATCTAGCATCCTCAGTACCTTTGAAAACATGCTAGGGTTCTCTACCAGAAAACATCAGGACTGGTTTGATGAAAATCATCAGGAGATACAAGACTTGATCAATCAGAAACATAAGGCCTTTTGTGTCTGGCAGAATGACATCAAATCTGTGCAAAAGAAGTCAGCTCACCAATAAGCAAAGGCAGAGGTCCAAAAAAGAATATGTGACATGAAGAACAGATGGTGGCTGGATAAATAAAATGAGATTTCAACTTCTTGCTGAATCCCATGATATACACGGATTCTTTAATGCCGTTAAAACAATGTATGGCCTATGCCTCTGAGGGCCATCCTCCCCCAAGATCTAAGGATGGAGGGGAGTTGATCAAAGAAATGGAAGCTGTCAACACACGCTGGAAGGAACACTTCATTAGAACTCCTCAATCAGGATTCTGCTGTTGATGACAGTGTCTTCACCTTCATCCCACAACACCTGATCAGATACAAACTCAGAATACCTCCATACCTGGAAGAAGTGTGGAGAGCTATTAAGAAGATGGAGAACAACAAGGCATCTGGGGTCGATGGAATCCCTGCAGAAATTTACAAGCAGAAGAACTCACCTCACAGCTACACACTCTTGTTCTGAAAATCTGGATCCATGAGAAAATCGCAGATGAACTTAGATGCTATGATTGCGCACTTCATTGTTGGCTAAACAGTGAAATCCTTGCTGATCTTAAATGCAAAAAAGAAGCTTACAAGAAGTGGAAGATTGGACAAATGACCAGGGAGGAGTATAAAAACATTGCTCAGGCATGCAGGAGTGAAAATCAGGAAGGCCAAATCACACTTGGAGTTGCAGCTAGCAAGAGATGTTAAGAGTAACAAGAAGGGTTTCTTCAGGTATGTTAGCAACAAGAAGAAAGTCAAGGAAAGTGTGGGCCCCTTACTGAATGAGGGAGGCAACCTAGTGACCGAGGATGTGGAAAAAGCTAATGTACTCAATGGTTTTTTTGCCTCTGTCTTCACGAACAAGGTCAGCTCCCAGACTGCTGCACTGGGCAGCACAGTATGGGGAGAAGGTGACCAGCCCTCTGTGGAGAAAGAAGTGGTTCGGGACTATTTAGAAAAACTGGACGAGCACAAGTCCATGGGGCCGGATGCGCTGCATCCGAGGGTGCTAAAGGAGTTGGCGGATGTGATTGCAGAGCCATTGGCCATTATCTTTGAAAACTCATGGCGATCGGGGGAGGTCCCGGATGACTGGAAAAAGGCTAATGTAGTGCCCATCTTTAAAAAAGGGAAGAAGGAGGATCCGGGGAACTACAGGCCAGTCAGCCTCACCTCAGTCCCTGGAAAAATCATGGAGCAGGTCCTCAAGGAATCAATTCTGAAGCACTTAGAGGAGAGGAAAGTGATCAGGAACAGTCAGCATGGATTCACCAAGGGCAAGTCATGCCTGACTAACCTAATTGCCTTCTATGAGGAGATAACTGGGTCTGTGGATGAGGGGAAAGCAGTGGATGTGTTATTCCTTGACTTTAGCAAAGCTTTTGATACGGTCTCCCACAGTATTCTTGCCGGCAAGTTAAAGAAGTATGGGCTGGATGAATGGACTATAAGGTGGATAGAAAGCTGGCTAGATCGTCGGGCTCAACGGGTAGTGATCAACGGCTCCATGTCTAGTTGGCAGCCGGTTTCAAGCGGAGTGCCCCAAGGGTCGGTCCTGGGGCCGGTTTTGTTCAATATCTTCATTAATGATCTGGAGGATGGCGTGGACTGCACTCTCAGCAAATTTGCAGATGACACTAAACTGGGAGGAGTGGTAGATACGCTGGAGGGTAGGGATAGGATACAGAGGGACCTAGACAAATTAGAGGATTGGGCCAAAAGAAACCTGATGAGGTTCAACAAGGACAAGTGCAGAGTCCTGCACTTAGGACGGAAGAATCCCATGCACTGTTACAGACTAGGGACCGAGTGGCTAGGCAGCAGTTCTGCAGAAAAGGACCTAGGGGTTACGGTGGACGAGAAGCTGGATATGAGTCAACAGTGTGCCCTTGTTGCCAAGAAGGCTAACGGCATTTTGGGCTGTATAAGTAGGGGCATTGCCAGCAGATCGAGGGACGTGATCGTTCCCCTCTATTCGACATTGGTGAGGCCTCACCTGGAGTACTGTGTCCAGTTTTGGGCCCCACACTACAAGAAGGATGTGGAAAAATTGGAAAGAGTCCAGCGGAGGGCAACAAAAATGATTAGGGGGCTGGAGCACATGAGTTATGAGGAGAGGCTGAGGGAACTGGGATTGTTTAGTCTGCAGAAGAGAAGAATGAGGGGGGATTTGATAGCTGCTTTCAACTACCTGAAAGGGGGTTCCAAAGAGGATGGATCTAGACTGTTCTCAGTGGTACCAGATGACAGAACAAGGAGTAATGGTCTCAAGTTGCAGTGGGGGAGGTTTAGATTGGATATTAGGAAAAACTTTTTCACTAGGAGGGTGGTGAAGCACTGGAATGGGTTACCTAGGGAGGTGGTGGAATCTCCTTCCTTAGAGGTTTTTAAGGTCAGGCTTGACAAAGCCCTGGCTGTGATGATTTAGTTGGGATTAGGTCCTGCTTTGAGCAGGGGGTTGGACTAGATGACCTCCTGAGGTCCCTTCCAACCCTGATGTTCTATGATTCTCGTATCTTGGAAGCCACGTCTCACAAACAGCTGATTGATGAAGAAATCCAGTGCAGGCTCAAATGTGGAAGCTGAGCTTTTGGACATCTGATAAAGAGGGTGTCTGAAGATTGCGACATCAGAACCAAAACCAAACTCATGGTGTATAAAGCTGTTGTGATCCCCACCCTACTGTATGGGGATGAAATGTGGACAACATGCAGGAGACATCTTAAAGCGCTGAAGTAGTATCATCAATGCTTTATATGCAAGATTCTCCTAAACAAATGGGATGATAGCTGTATTAACATCAGCGTCCTCTCGCAAGCCAATATCACAAGCATTGAGACTGATTATTTATCATCAACTTTGCAGGGCATGCCATGTCGTCCGGATGCCTGCTCCCACACTGCCAAAACAAGTCTTTTACTCTAAACTCAGCCAAGGGAAATGCACAAGAGGAGGGTAGAAAAAAAAAACGGTACAGGGACGTCATCAAGGCTAATATGAGGAAATGCAACATTGACAACAACTTGTGGGAAAGTATAACCCAGGACCAACAACAATGAAGGAACTGCTTGAGGCAGAAAACTCAGCACTTTGAGAATCAGATGTGTCTACATATAACGGAAAAATGGAAGCAATAAAAAGAGCGTGCTATGGCCCAAACCACTACCCCAGGTTCACCTGCCCTGCTTGGAAACACATGTCTGCAATGTGGCAGAGTCTGCAGCTCCAGTATAGGCCTTATCAGCCATCAGCAGACTCAGATAATTTGAAATGGACAATCCATGAAAGACAATCATCCTCAACCTTGAAGGATTCCCAGTGATGACAACTCCATAAGTAGTCCAATTAAAATCAGTGGAAGTTGGGATGAAGGTGAAGACACTGTCATCAACAGCAGAATCCTGATTGAGGAGTTCTAATGAAGTACTTAGAAAGTTACTACTCACTTGGAGTAAGGGTATCAGCATCTGCCCCTACATCATTATACTATGAGGACATTTTGTTTAATGTCCAAGCCCTGATAAAAATCAGGTAGCCCCCACTTGCTGTTATCAGTAAGGAAATCTAACTTTAAAGGTGGAAATACATGAAAAGTAGTACCAATTTTTTTTAACCAACTTTTTTTTTCTAAAATAGCTTTCCTTTAATATGTTGCATGTGTAAAACTTGGCCAATTTTTTTAATGCAACCTCATTGAAGTCAGTAGAGTTATGGGGGTAACTGAGGGCAGATTTTGTCCCAGTACGCAGTAGTGCCATTTACTATAATGTTTTAATTTATATGAGTTTAGGAAGATGTGCACAGCTCACTACATGGCTCCACCACTTATGAGGAATGTGATCATTTCAAAATTGTGCCAGTGAAACTTTACACCATCCCCAATGGACTTAGTATTATTCATTTTAGCAGCAATGCAATGGGTTTTCATTTGAAACCCCATTGCTCATAACTGCCAAAAAATCATCATTCTGAGATATTTCCAATTCTTGGTCTTGGGCAAAAATGAATCAAAGATTTGAGCAAAATCTTGCCAGTTCTCGAGTGATGTGAGAATGAAAATCCCAACTAATAAATATCAATCATAATATACAGGAAAAGTGTGATTCACATGTCTGAAGTTAGAAACTATCAAGCCTTCTCCTCCAACATAGGCCTTAAATTCTGTCCAGTGGAATTGTCCAGGGCAGTTAGGCAATTTAGAAAAATTTCAGATTATTCCGCCTCAAGTTAGGCTAAATTACAGAGTCCATAACTACTCAGTGAGAGGAAAAACCAGAGAGATTTTTACTGAGCAAAACAAAAGTTCTAAGATTTCAGTTAAAGGAAAAGACGCATCCTTTGCTTGTAACATTTATATTGGTTAATATTGGTGGTTTGCACGTTTGGAATTCCTCCTAGGTCTGACCAAAATCATAGGTAAAAAGGGCCAGTGAGGCAGTAGTAGCTTCAAAATCAAAGGAGAAGATAAATATATCTACAGCGTGGGTGCCTTTTTGCTTTTGTGCTTCATGTGGCTACTTCTTTTAAATATCCCTGTGATCAGCTCTAAGGGGAAAAAAAAGATAGAAAAAAAGAAGCAAACTGAAATCTACTTAGCAATATAAAGTGCCTCAGGATAGTAAGTCAGGGGTCTACTGTAAAAATACATTGGTTTTGTGGAATGCCCAAATGATGTGTACGATGGTAAGGGGGAGATCACATGCATACACTAGTTTTGAAACCAAAAAGTTCCTCTATAGTGTGGCAGATGGTGAATTCTCCACCACCCAAGACATGACTTTGAAATGTTTTCTACAGTAATTTTAAGATATTGTGCCAATTTTCAAATCTTCCCCTTTGGTTTCCATTCAGACACACACTGCAGATTTACACTTCAAATCCAAGTTGCCAACTATAGCAATACTTCTATTAAGGAACTCACACAAAATAATATGTATGTGCTTACAGAACAGCCTACCCATGTAGTAGTGTTAAATAAACAATTAAGTGAAAGCCCTAAAATAGCCTAGACTGAAAGGACCTGTTCCCTATTTTCCTGTTCCCACCATTTGAGGCAATAGAAGAAAATCATAAGCGCTTCATGCTTTCTATTATCCCTGTACATGTATCTGGCAATTCATTGTGAGAGATTTTTGGATCAACTTGGTTTGCTTTTCATAAGAGTAATGGGTTAAAACCAGAGCCCTGGCCAAATTCCAATGAAGGTAATTACATCCTGCCTATCTGAATTGCCCGGCTACTTTCAGTTATATACAATAATCATTTTAATCCTTTTCACTTTCAATCTGGTTGTAGTTATAGAACAGCTGATGCCTTGCACTCCACAGGTTTCTGAGATGCAAAGGTGTTGTAAGGCTTATTAAATACTTTGACTTTAGTTTGAAGTGCCAAGTATTATATGTATTGTGATAGACCCAGACCGGTTGGGAACAGTAGTAGAAGGGAGATATACTGGCCACTGGATAAGCAGTTTTCTGTTCCCTGAGTGACCAGAGCAGGTGCTGCTCCAGGCTAATGAGAACACCTGACTCCAATTAACCTGCTAAGAGTCAGGTGAGGCTGTTAAGCACCTGACTCTAATTAAGGCCCCTCTGATGCTATAAAAGGACTCACTCCAGTCAGGCTAGGGGGAGCCAGGGAGGAGGAAGTGCATGTGAGGAACTGGGAGCAAGAGGTGTGCAAGAAGCTGAGAGTGAGTAGGTGTACTGCCGGAGGACTGAGAAGTACAAGCGTTATCAGACATCAGGAGGAAGGTCCAGTGGTGAGGACAAAGAAGGTGTTGGGAGGAGGCCATGGGGAAGTAGCCCAGGGAGTTGTAGCTGTCGTGCAACTGTACCAGGAGGCACTCTAGACAGCTGCAGTCCACAGGGCCCTGGGCTGGAACCCGGAGTAGAGGTCGGGCCCAGGTTCCCCCCAAACCTCCCAACTCCTGATCAAACACAGGAGGAATTGACCTGGACTGTGATTTCTACCAGAGGGGAAGGTCTCTGGACTGTTCCCGACCCACAGGGTGAATCTGTGAGGTGAGCAAATCCTCCAATAAGCGCAGGACCCACCAAGGTAGAGGAGGAACTTTGTCACAGTATTCACGTACATAGACCTTCTTTATTAGTAGCATCTACCACAAGAACAAGGGAGACTGTTTGCGTAGCCATTGGAGCCACTTGGATGGCCTGTAACGAATAGTCTGATTCCGCCCTGCTCCAAGAGACTCAAAACTTCTCATTTCCATGACATGGGAATCTGGCCTTCAGAGCTGCAAATATTTTCCTGAAATAAATTTTAATTAAGTTTTAAATTGTTAATATGGATATTTTTGAAAGAAGGAACCCCAGTGAGGAGTTATAAAAAAAGTGTATGATATTTATGTACATCATACCATGTGTGCATGATGTTTTACAGATATGAATGAAGACAAGGTTCCTGCCCCAAAGTATGAATGTAACCAATGGAAAGATTCCCAAATCAAGTAACATTGGATTAGGCCCTTACAATCTAAGTTGGATAAAATAAAAAAGAGAGGGATGGAGGAGACAGTGTAATATGAGTGTGAAGTGATAGAATCATTATAGAAATGTCATGCATCTCATCAGTTACAAAGAGTGCATCCCCAAATTATATTTTTATAATACAGGGACTCCTTGGACTTGCAACACCCGATTTACGTCGGACGCCACTTACAACACTTTTCAATTGACTGCCTGTTTCGCCCCTACGACGCTCGATTTGCATAAAGTTCGCTTGAAACCACATCCTGGTTGCGTTATACTGGTATGGAGCTGGATGGGGTCGCTTCTGATTGGCTTTGAGGCAGCAGGATAGCTTGTTGCTGGGTAGGGTTGCTGCTTATTTTGGATTGGCTCCTGGCCCCAGGCTCAGCCAATCAGAAAGCTTGAATAGTGATTGGCTGAGGCTCAGCATGTGTGCCATTCTCCCTGGCTTTCTGAGCCTGTGTTGCCGGCATTCTGAGCAGCATATCTGAGTTTGTGTTTTTTTGAATGGTGTTTACAAAATACAGTGTACAGTAAATACATTGATGTTGCAACATTAGTCATCTATAATTCATTTAGTACAAAAATCTGTGTTATTGTGGTGAAAATAGTGTATCAAGCCTTGGTTCAGGAACCAATCCCCCCTTCATCTTCATACCATTGATTCCTAAGGGAAAAGCGGTTTTGACTTACAGCGCAATTCTGAGAAATGAATAATGTTGTAAGTCCGAGGACTCCCTATAATGAGATCTAAATTGAGCTAGAAGAGATGGAAAGTGACCTGGTATAAGCTAGGTTGAAAGGAGGAATCTGAAGAAGAAAAGGAAGATTGATTGGCTCATTGGATGGAAGATGTTGTTACACATGTAGGGAGGAGTATTTAAAAAAAAGTAGTCAGGTGTCAGAGGGGATGAATGAAGCCAAGAGACAGATGGACCTGGAAGGGCACAGCATATGACAGGATGAGGAAACCTGAGCAGTCAGAGAAAGGAGTTTTTATTTCTTGCAGAATGAAATAGAAGAGCGTTCTGAGAAGAAGCGTGACTTGGCGTGGCGGGCCAGTAAAGCACTTTAATTGCAGTTGAATGGGCTGGAGCCACGAGAGAAAAGGAGACGGTTACAAAACAGGGACATGAACTCATGAGAGTGACAGGATTTGATAAGAGCCTGGATATGCATAAAGGACTGAGAGGACACAAACACCCAAGGCTGTAAGTTGGAGTGACTGAAGTTGTCACCAGAGATGGAGAAAAGGTGGATGGAAAAATAAGTTCATTTCTAGACATGGTTAATTTTAGGATGCAGTAGGACACTCATGAAGAGATAGTCAAAAGACAGACAGTGATGAAAGATTGGAGAGAGAAAGAGATGAGAAATAGAGATCTAGAATTGAGAGTCTTTGGCATAAAGGTAGTAAACAGAACTGATAGTCACCCAGGTTGGCTGTTGAGAGAGAGTCTACTGAGCAAAACCAACAACAAAAATAGGAAGGGGAAAAAAGCAATGATGAATAAACCGTCAGTAAGGTAGGAGGAGAACCATATGAGGTCAGAGTCTCAGAAGCCAAAGAAAAGAGGACAGTTCAGTTTCAAAAGTAGCAAAGATTAAGAATGATTATAGAGATGAGGCTCTTAGACTTGGCAAGAAAGAAGTAGTTTGTTACTTTGAGGGCTTATTTAGTGGACAGGCTATGCCAGAAGGCACCAAGAACGAATACAAGTCACCGGGAGTAGAGGGTACACTTAAGGAGGTTGGAAATGGGGCAGATAGAAGATAGGGAATTTTTGAACTGCACAGAGGATAAAGGGAAGAAGGTGGAGAATTCCTGCTGGATAATGCTAATTTTGCCTTTAAAGAAATTTGCAAGATCGTCAAAAGAGAGAGTGAGAAAAGAGGAAAGGAGGATTTTAGGATGGAATTAAAAAATAGACAGGGACTGGACATATAAGAGTAGGTGAGGGAGAAGTAGGATGATCATACTATTCCTGGACAAATAATGTTAAAAGAAGACTCACAAAACATACAGTAAAGGAAGTCACCAGAGTAATGAGAATTTTTCCAGAGATATGGAACCAGAGAAGAAGCAAAGGAAACAGATCCTACCTGTATTTTATTATCTTCCATCCTCTCCTTATTAGGACATAGGGAATCTCCATTTATAGATCCTCCCGTAAGGGATGTCCGAGCCACATGCTCCTCTGCACCTGTCAGCTTTCCCCCAGCCCTTAGTTTAAAAACTGCTCTACGACCTTTTTAATTTTAAGCGCCAGCTATCTGGTTCCATTTTCGTTTAGGTGGAGCCCATCCTTCCTGTATAGGCTCCCCCTTTCCCAAAAGTTTCCCCAGTTCCTAATAAATCAAAAGTTTCCCCAGTTCCTCCCCATGCCATCATCTCATCCATGCATTGAGATCCTGCAGTTCTGCCTGTCTGACTGGCCTGGCGCTTGGAACTGGAAGCATTTCAGAGAATGCTACCACGGAGTTCCTGGACTTCAATCTCTTACCTACCCTAAATTTGTCCTTCAGGACCTCTCTCCGATCCTTCCCTATGTCATTGGTACCTACATATACCATGACCCCCGGCTCCTCCCCAGAACTATACATAAGCCTATCTAGATGTCTCGAGAGATCCGCAAACTTCACACCAGGCAGGCAAGTCACCATGCGGTTCTCCTGGTCATCGCAAACCCAGCTATGTTTCTAATGATCGAATCATCCATTATGAATATCTGTCTTCCTAATAACTGGAGTTCCCTCCCCCGGAGAGGTACCCTCAGTGCGAGAGGACACCACATCATCATCTGGAAGGATGGTTCCAATTATGGGATCGTTTCCCTCTGCTCTAGTTGGATGTTCTCCTTCCCTGAGGCTTTAATCTGCCTCAACAGCACAGAGGCTGTCACAGACAGGGGGTGGGACCATTCTACTGTGTCCCGGAAAATCTCATCTATGCACCTCTGTCTCCCTTAGCTCCTCTAGCTCAGCCATCTTGGCCTCCAAAGCCCGTACGCGGTCTCTGAGGGCCAGGAGCTCCTTGCACTGAATGCACACATACACCACCTGTCCATAGGGTGCAATGCACACATACACCACCTGTCCATAGGGTGCATTGGGTGCAATAAACTGAGTAGCCCTCACTCTGTTGCGGGAGTTCTGCCTGCATTCTCTTTTCACTCCTGCAGCTGGTTCCTTTGTTGTTGTTTTGTTTTTATCAGGGGATGTTGTTTTAGCTTAAGTTTAAGGAATGTTAAGTGTATGTAGCCCCCTCCCCTCACGCTCCCCCTGTAAACTCCCTCGCAAAACTCCCATTAGCCACTCCTGTTCACTAGCTCCTCTGGTCACTTAGGACTGAAAGCGACCAGAGGAGCTAGAGAAATCAGCCAGAGATTTACCAAGTGGTCAATATAAGAACATAAGAACGGCCATGCTGGATCAGACCAAAGGTCCATCTAGCCCAGTATCCTGTCTTCCGGCAGTGGCCAATGCCAGGTGCTTCAGAGGGAATGAACAGAACATCCCCTGTTGCCCATTCCCTGCTGGGCAAAAGTGCTAGGAAACCAATCCCTTATGTGCAAAAATGCTTATAACAGACTAGCAAATGTAAAAATGCAAATTGTGTGCGTTCTCCCTGGAAGAGAGAAAAAATGCTGGTGCACAATTAGCACATGTTGAAAGGGCACAACCAAACCACGAGAGCCAAGGTTATAAAAGTTGTTAAATACAGTGCTGAAAAGTGCAATGAAAAAGCGGTGGAAAGGCCTACCTAACCAGCTATGCTATGTGATAAAGAATAATACAGTGAGCAGAACTGTTAAAAAATCAAGGAATTGATAACTGTTTTTAAACATGGCAAGTAAGACAGCTAAGTTCCAGCTAAATTACTGGATAACGGCAGAGATATCACCAATGGATATATCAGGTGTCTGGGGAGGAAAGAAAGATGAGGTATTGTTTGAGATAATGTAGCTCCTTGATAAATGGAAGTTCCCACAGGTTGTTAAATATTGAGGAGATGACTAATTAAAATGTCAATTTCTGAAAGCTAATTGTTATAGTATGCACGATACCTACACACAGGTGAATGTTACTGGAACTGGATGGCTAAAAGAAGGTGGCTCAGGTACTGTACTACAACAGAGTCTGTAACAAAGAGGGTGCAGATATACATCATAATGGACAAACTGGGCCTCAAACAAGCACAAGGCAGGGCATTCTCCATTTGGGTCCTAGAACTTTGGAACTCACTTGCTTCATAGATCTGTACTAGCCCAAATCTGTTAAGGCTTCAGTGCGTGCTACGTGAGGCCCACCTTTTTTTTCCCCCTTCCTGTCCATGAGTAGGTGAGTGTTGTGTGAGTCTGGAGAGTGGTGGCTGGGGACTCTGGGGACTTGATTAATTTCAATTATATTTATGTTAGCACTGAGTTGTGTCTTTTGAACTAGGGAAATTCATAGATCTGTTTGTTTATTAATGTATTTTTCAAAAATCATCTAGGGTGCCCAAAGCATTGGATAGGTGCACTTTCATTGTACTTTGTAAATAAAATAAATAAATAAATAAATAAAGACCAACAAATCAATCAATAAAACATGTTGGTTACTTAGCAGCTTATAGGATCTAGAAGTTTTATTTATTCTTATGATGGTCTCTTTTTTTTGTTTTTCCTCCTTTGAGTAATTTAGAAACAAAAACTTGCTAAAAGAATCCTGTGTGTGTTTCAAGATTCTTGTGATCAACAATATCTTCAGGCTTTTGCTGAGATGAGAACTACTCTCTCTGCTTTTAAGTGTTTTCTATATTTTTCTTCACTTCGGTGCGGGGAGGAGTCCTTATTTTTGCTCAAGTAAGTGGGAGATTATTTTTTTGAAAAAGAAGAAAATCAATAGAGTTAAAGACTGATCCCAAGATTAAATCACAACACTAGAGAGAACACCAGGACATCTGTAAAATGGGAAATAGTTTTCTGCTCAAATGCACAGTAAGGTGGTTTTAGACACCCGTTTGGTGTACTTTGCTTTGAAAAGAATAACCCATGATTAGAAGAGACCCCTGCACAGCAAAAATTCAACAGTTTACTGACTCAGCATGCATAATGACACTGAGTCTCCTAAGCCAGATGCTAAGGTATAATCTCCAAACTCTGTAAAACAGAGATAGTAAATATTACTACGTCAAATAAAATACACCTCTACCCTGATATAACGCTGTCCTCAGGAGCCAAAAAATCTTACCGCGTTATAGGTGAAACCGTGTTATATCGAACTTGCTTTGATCCGCTGGGGTGCGCAGCCCCGCCCCCCCGGAGCGCTGCTTTACCACATTATATCCGAATTCGTGTTATATCGGGTCGCGTTATATCGGGGTAGAGATGTATAGCCATGTATATATACTAGAGAAAAGGCAGTCTGTCTGTCTCTAGTATTGGACTCTGGATTTGGAGACTCTGAACTGGCAGGCTTTGAGTTTTGAATCAGTTTTGTGAGGATGGGACACATTTTCTGTCTTACACCTTCCTCATCAACCTATTCCCAATTCCCTTGAAAGACATGCAAAAGCATCTGCACTGAGTAGAGCTACAGAATCAGCCCTTCCATTGTTACATTTCCTTCCCTAATTAACAAATTGAGGCAGGAAGACCAAAGAGGCTCAAAATCAACCCTCACCTGCTGACATTAATGCAAGTCTTCCTGTCTTGAGGAACTGCAGAGGCAGTAAGCAGATGAAGAATATGGAAGATGAATGTAAATAAACCCTTTGTAAGTGGAACCTGGTGAATTAGTTGTGAATAAACTAGCTGATAGACATAGCACTTTTTTTCCTGTTTTGCTAATCACGTGTGAACAGATTCTAATTTCTGCCAATTTGTCATTCTAAATATTCACTTTCACTTGTCATCACTTTCAAGGCCCTTCATGACCTATCACCACCTTACCTGTCATCTCTCATTCACTATTGAGAGGTTGACTCCAGCCTCCAATCCTCCCATGATGCCAGCTTCCATTGCCCACTTGCTAAGTTTCCAAAGAGGCATGCTGGCGCTGTCTCCCATGCATGTCCCTCATGTCTGGGAGAAGCTCCCTGAGAACATTAGCAAAGCTCACTCATAATCCTCCTTCAAACCACTCCTTAAAACTCTTTTCTGCGAAGCCTACAAAAAACTTAACAGTTCAGCTGCTGACACTGCCATGCATCATGATGACCATGTTTCCTTGTACTTGCCCGTCAGTCTATCTGTTGTCTCTCGTTTTATACTAAGATTGGAAGCAATTTGGGGCAAGGACTCTTTTTTTCTGTTCTGAGCTTGTACAGCAATGTACCTAGCATGATGGGGACTGGAGATGCCTAGGCCCTATGATAATACAATAATAAATCAGTAACAACTCACGGAATGTTCAGAATGGACCCAAGCCTCATTTGATGCACAGGATGGAGGCAGAAAGAAGATGATGCTGCTCTCATGTTAAAGGAATTGGAATGAGATCCAGGAGACCTGGGTTCCTAGCCCTGCCACAACTTCTTTTGTGATATAGGGAAAGAAAGCATGCAAGCAAGGGTTTGAGCTAAGGCTGCATCAGCCAATTTAATTCTGGCATTTCCTAATTACTGAATACTTTACTTTATAAGTGGATTGTTCTGTTAATGTAGTTTTTTATATGATATATATGGTTAGGTTGGACCTTTTCCTTAATAAGATGACTTATCACACCACCGGTTTTTGGACTAACTACCATCATGCCGCTTTCTGTTGATGAGTGCATGTGAGTCAGGAAAGAGCAATTCAGTATATTCTCAGGTTAGGAAGAGGAAGCAAACAAAAGAATCCGGGCTGAAACATGGCTCTATGTATCTGGAACACATGTACATCTGCCCCAGATATAAGGCTTGTCATTGTTGATATCCTACACAAGCAGCACAGATTTGGAAAGCACTTTTCACAAGCAGACCAGAGGCAGATAGAGAAAAAATTCAGCAGCTCCTTTCATGCACAGTAATTTGCTAGCTTTTAAGGAATCAGCAAGTGATCTCCTTGACAAGAATATATAGTCTTAAGCCTAAGTGACTTTCTGTATACAAGCATTTGAGAGCAGGAGTTGAAAACCTCCCTGAGGCATATAGATAGGGTGGAATTTTTATCTAAGGAAAACTAATGACTATGTCTCAAAACACTGAAGAAAACAAACACTATTTACCACTTTTAACTAATGAGTGTTTACCTATAGATTCGGTTTCCCATTTTTATTTCCTCATACCCTAAGCAACAGTGCTATATGAAATGTCTACACTGGCAGAATTACATTGCTGGCAGTTACAGGCGCTCGTGGATCACCATGGGTGTTTCACAGACATTAACGCAGGCTGGTCCAGAAAGGTGCATAGAGTGTTCAGGAAGCTGCAAGCAGGGACTTTTCCCCCTACGGTGATCTTCTGGTCCAGGAAGAGTCAAAATGCCCATTGTGATCCTGGGAGACCCCGCCTACTCCTTAATGCCCTGGCTTATGAAGCCATACACGGGGCAACTTGACAGCACCAAGGTGTGGTTCAACAACAGGCTGAGCAAGTGCAGAATGACTGTGGAGTGTGCTTTTGGCCATTTAAAGGCCTGCTGGTGCTGCCTCCATGGGAAGCTGGACATGGCTGATGACAATATTCCTATGCTTATAGCCATGTGCTGTACACTCCATAATATTTGTGAAGGGAAGGGTGAAAGCTTCACTCAGGGCTGGACCACACAGGCTCAGCACCTAGAGGCTGAGTTTGAACAGACAGAGACCAGGGCTATTAGAGGGGCGCAGTGCGGGGCCATAAGGATCAGGGATGCCTTGAGGCAGCAATTTGAAGCTGACAGCCACTAATATTTGTTGCTATGCTCAGGAGTGCAGTGCTTGTAATGCTAGGAGGTGATTGTGATTGGTGCAGACGATGCAATATGAAGGTTTAACATAATTGTCTGTTGCTTTGCAGAGCTCTGTTTGCTTTCAATTAATAGAGTAAAGATTGCTTTCAAACCAACACAATTATTTTATTAAAAAACAACAACCAGTGGAGAGAGTGAAACAAACAAACAAACAAACCAACTATCAGCAGTGAGGGGGATGGGGGAAGGGAATGTCCCAGGAGAAGGTGGGGTCCCGGGACAGCTAAAGATTTGTGTATGTCCCGGGATCATATCCAACCACCTCCTTTGGAGTACAATGCAGCGGGTACTGTACTTCAGCAGGGTCAAACTGCAGAGGGATGGGTGTTGAGTGCAGTGGGTAGTGGGAGTCTGCAGTGCTGGACTGTGAGGGGGAGGAGTAGAATGCTGTGGGTATAGACTGGAGCCAGGAGGTTGATAAGAGCGTGTTGGCAGTGTCTGGGGGGCACATGGGAAAGAGTTTTGTGACAGCAGCTGCAGGGGAGGGCGGGCGCAGAGCTGCTCAGTTTGCAGAGCTAGTATCGCCTGGAGCATGTCTGCTTGGCGCTCCATAATGTTTAAGAGCCGCTCTGTGGCTTCATTCTGGTGTGCTGCGTTCTCCTTTCGGTCCCTCTTCTCGCTGTCCCGCCACTCCTTCAATTCCTGTTTCTCGGCCGCAGAGTGCATCATAACATCACGCAGAAAGTTCTCCTTAGTTCTTCTTTGCCGCTTTCTAATTCTGCACAGCCGTTCAGCTGCTGCTAACAAAAAGGGAGGCTGGGCTCCCAAGGTCATCTCTGTGAAGTTTAAATACAACATTTTACTGAAGCAGTATTGTTTGCAACACAGAGAACATTGATTCAGTGATTTAAAACACAGCCAGTACGCACACACCTGTCACTAACTGGCTGACCCCAGGAAAGTACACGAGCCACAAGAACCCCAAAATGGTGAGCAGCCACAGCGGCAGGGTAAATCACTCTTCCCGGACCCTGCTGTATGCTGGGCACGTGGCTCTTGGAGAGAGCCAGCACTGTAGGGGGGGTCTGATAATCATTCCTGTCCCCACACTTTCCACAGAATGTGATTATGGAAGATATCTCACTGCTGAGGGTGAGTACGGAATCAAGAGATGGTCTTCTCCAAGACTGCAGCTTCTGCCCTGGGCCCTATGTGGCTCGCCTGTGTGCAGCAATGGTCGCCCCCGTGATGGCACAGTGGTGCAGGAAAGTTACTGTTAATGGAGCAAGAAACAAAGCATCTCTGCCAAAGAACCTGCGGCAGCGGATTACCCAGTATCTCCATGAGAGTTTCCTGGAGATCTGAGGAAGATTCCCGTGAAGTGAGGGAGTCAATCAACAGCCTGTTCCGCCACTCAGACTAGGCATGTAGGGGGAGACAAGCCTGCTTTCTGCAACCCTTCTACCCCCAACAACTTGCTTCAGCGATTCCCAAAATCAAATCCACTTACCAGGGGCCTCTTCTGTTTACACTTTGCCAACATCCGACACCTGTGACTGGCTAGCCTCCTCCAGGGCAGAAAAGAGCTCCTGGTTACATGCATCTCTGACTTCCGAGTCATCCTCTGCGTCTAGGTCCCCCCCTCCACATCCTCGTCCAAGATTTCCTCCTCCTGGCTCGGTCCACTCTCGACTGGCACGCAAGCCACCAAAGTATCCACAGTGGTCTTCGCAGTGGAGATGGGGTCGCCGCCGAGTATCGTGTCTGGGTCTTTGTAGAACTGGCAGCTCGTGGGTGCAGTACCGGAGCGTCAGTTTGCCTCCCGCGCCTTGTGGTAGGCGTTCAGCTCCTTCACTTCGACCCTGCACTGCAGTGTGTCCCGGTCATGGCCCCTTTCTGTCATGCATCGTGAAATGTGTCTGTGAAATCTGTCCGTAGGTATCATAATTCCTACAGCTGGAGTGCACCTGGGACTGGACAGCCTCCACTCCCCAAATGCTGATGAGGTCCAGCAGCTCAGCATTGCTCCAAGCGGGGATCGCCTGGTGCGTGGAACAGGCATGGTCACCTGGAAAGATGCGCTGAGACCACTGCATGCATCAGCAAACAGGAAGGGGACTTTCAAAATTCCAAAGGAATGTACGGGGTGGGGATGACGGTTGGTCACCTGAAGGCAGCGCAGTAGAGTTCAAACTGATGACCAGAGAGGCGAGAACAGGCATTGTGGGACACCTCCCGGAGGCCAATCGCAGCTCTGTAATCGACCAGGGTGTCTACACTGGCACCGCAGCGCGTACCCCCGGCGCAGAAAGCTGCATGTCTCTTGGAGTGTTTTTTTTACAGCACTGCAACTGTACAGTTTCTGCACACTAAGTGGCTTGGCAGTGTGTACACCTTGGGAATTACAGCGCAGAAAGCTGCTTTACTGCGCACAAACTTGCCAGTGTAGAGGCCTTAGTGACAGCTCAGGGAGCTCCAGTGGCTTTTCTGCATTCAGACTTTAAGAAGTTAATATTGGACTATAATTGCAAGCACTTTTCTTTCATTATCAGCTGGCATTTCCACTTACAAGAAAGTCTGCTACTGAAAAGGACAACTGTGGCCCCAAAGGAGCCAACTGTTAACTGAGAGGGGAAATCTGTTTTGGAGGTTGGGGGACTGAACTGGGGGGGGGGGACTAAATTGAGAGAAATGATGGGGAACTGGGGGACAGGATTAATTGCTGGGCAGGAGATTGGCAGATGTGGGGGTGAGAGCTCCTGCAGCAGGGGCCAAAATCATGTTATCCAGTACGTGGGAGAGCGGGCAACACTAATTGTCACATGCACACATCCTGGGGATGGGCAGGGGGGGGTTCAAAAATCAAGAGACTGACCTAAAATAAATAAAAATATATATACACACACAAATATTTTTTTAAATGGCATGATTTTTGGGAATCCGACCCATAATTTTTGATCTCTTGAAGTCGGCAATAGTGCTTTATAATTTGCTCCAAACCCAAATGCTTACATAAGTAGAATATATTTAAAACTTCCTTGGCTCATTTTAATATGCACTGTTAAAATAAGAACTTTTGCTTGAGTTCTAGGTTATTATCTCTGTTGGTCAGAGTTACTCTTCCATCCCACAGATTGTCTGGTAGTACTCTAGGTAGGTTTAAAACTTCTTCATCTTGGCCTTCAATAAAATCTGCACCTATTGAAGACAATATGAGATTTTAAGAAAACTTTGACTTTACATTTCAGGGTTTCTTAGCAAGCAAGGTAGAAGACATGACAAAATTCACTTAAGTTTCCAGATACTGCTAACAGAAATAAGGCGAGACATCTTCTACTGGGGTCAAGATGACTCAGGAATGGGACACTGAATTCTTCTGGATGAGGTCTATAGTTAGCAATAGCACAGCTGTGGTAGATTCAACAAGCAGGTTTGAGCTGTTCCTCTTTATTGTTCCCTGAGCAATGGGAACTCTCAGATCAGCTTTGATCAAAGGAGTCACAATTCAACAAATAGCAACTGCAGAAAAACAAAATCAGCAGCCTGTAATATGAACTACACACAGCAACACAGATTCTTGTGCTTTGAAGGCAAAAAGTGCTTTGAGAATATGTTCATTTGCCTTTGGGCAACATGTTTTTCTCAGTAATGGAGGGTGAACTTCCAATTGTTCACCAGTGGCTGTTTTGAAAGAGAAAAAAAAAAAGGGGAGGGGGGGGAGAGAATCTGTTGTTTCCAGTTGTTGGTTGTCCATAGGCCAATCTCATGAGTAATGGGTGAAGCATCTGAGTCTATGTTAATCAGAAATGAATGCATCCAGTCTGCTGAACGTATGATGTGCTATATTTTTGAAGGGGATTATGACAAGGCAGTTAGTGGGCTGGCTGTTTGTACTAGGAGGAAACTGCAAACTGAGAAATCCAATCATCCTAAAATAAAGTTTTCTATCAGCCAGGGCTCAGACTGAAAAAGAGGCATGAACTTCTTCACTGTATCCTTCTGTCAGCTGGGTCCATTGCCTTCAAAAGGAGTTGACGGCTCTCAGAACCTCTCAAGGCAAGTATCTTTCCAAGATCAGACTGCAAGCAAGGCCATTAAAAACACCCACCTAGATTCTTCAAGCTTTCAGCAGTGAAGCAGTTCTCTTCCTGCTGGATTTTTTATGTTCACCCTCTGGTAACACAGCTGCTTACTGGCAGTTACCCTTGACAGCCAATAGAGTTTCCTAAGGGGAATGCTGACAGCCTAATTGCCAGCACCTGCGGTGCCTTTGGTTGTCTGAGCCAGGATTTTAAGCCTTGTCTTGCCATATCCTTTGCAGGGTGCCTTCATTCTGTCATAGGGGTCCAATTACTTTTGATGACATGACATGAAGTGCAGCAAAATACTAAATTCTTCTGCAATGAGCATATCTAATAAGCAATCCAGGGGTTAAGGAGCAAGACATTTGAAAAATGTACAGCCTGAGTTTGTTTTAAGTATAGAGTTAAAAAATAAATATATAACAACAAGGCTTAAGACTTTCCAAAACCATGGAGGACACATACTAAGAAAGGGAGGGGAGAATCATGTGTACAACTTCTGTTAATTTTCTTCTAAATATAAAGGGCCTGGTTTTCAGAAGTACTGAGCACCCACAACTCTAGCTGAAGTCTCAGGAGTTTCAGATGCTCTGCAATTCTAAAAATCAGGCCCTGAATGATTTCTTTGAATGCTATTTGACTTTTTTTGTTTGTTTTGTTCTCCAGTGATTTTCAAACTGATCCCGATTCCTGTAAATGTTTTTGCTATGTCCACCACTTTAAGGAAACAATTTTCCACCTATGGTTTGTTAGTGAACTACTCACTTGAACTATTTGCTATACGCAATTAGTCAAAGTCACAAGCTATTTTTGTTACCTAATTCAATGACAGACTTAGCTAGAGAATAATGGACGTTGAATACTATATAGGTAGTAACAAATAATGAATTTTCTGTACAAAATCTCACAGAAACAAATTTGAATGCAAAAGATGACATTTGTCGGAATAGGAACAGGTTTATAAATAGGTCTAAATTGTTCAAATTCTTAAGAATAATAATTAATATGAGTTCATGAATAATAGTGAAAAAAATCAGCATTTTTCTTTGTAAAAATATTCTCTATTGCCAGCTCTACCTGTTGACACAGCAATAGTTACATTCTGAATATTGTGTAGTTAAAAAGGCAGAATAAAACTTGGATCCATTTAGTGCCTGATCCAATTTGCACGGTCAATGAATAGTCCCCAACTGACTTTGATAGACACTGATTCAGACCTTCAACATCCAACAGAAAATTTTAGAATACAAGGTGCCCAGGATTATAAAGCACTCATGCAATTATGGACACTCTCTCAATTCACATCTAGCTAATTATCTACTAGTATACTGATACCTTACAGTTTAATGTGATGTTTTACTTACACTTAGAGATAAGCAGTGCAACGCTGATTTCTTTATTCTTTAATTAAACAGGGAGACATTGACAGAAAGACAGAAGTAGCTGATACATAAGTACATCTATTGAAACTGACAGGTACTTCAAGTTGCATTCATTGTAACCATGATCGCATTACAGAGTTACCAAAAACCAAATTTATAGTTTTTTTTCCTGCTGGTGTTAAAGCAAACTGGAACTTTGACAACCCAGAGATTATCCCGATTCCTTGGCCTTTTCCACTGCTTTTTGTTTAACAGTGTTAGGTTTTTTGCCCCCACAACAAACAAACCCATAACTAGTTGGAGCAAAAAACAACTTGTTTCAAGACTGAGCTGGATAAACTTATAAAAGGGATGAGGTTGCCTACAATGACATATAGCTAAAATGAAGATTTTGTCTATTTTTTAGTAAAAGTCACGGACAGATTGCAGTCAGTAAACAAAAATTCATGGCAGCCATGATTTTTGCCTTTTACTAAAAATAATGGGGGCAGGGGAGAAAGGAGGCTGATGGGAGGATTACTGAAGCTCGAGCGCCAGGGGAAGGGGAGAGAAGAGAGACCAAGCCCCACTGCATCGTGGGGAGTAGGCCCAGCACCTGGTGCAGTGGCAACTGACAGCTCCGGAGTCCTGCCACCCGCGGCAGCTTGGAGATCTGGGGAGCCCACACGTCCTGCGGTGCCTAGGGGCTCCAGGGTCCCCCAACCACGTGTGGCAGCTCGGAGATCCAGGGCCCCCCACCAGCTGACATTTTCAGCCCTGCCACCCCAAGGGATGAAGGGAAAAATGTCATGGAGGTCTCTGAAAATCATGGAATCTGTCACATCCGGGACCTCTGTGGCATAATCTAATCTTTACATATGGCCCATCTACAACTGCTATTGGCAAATATCTCCAATGGCCAAATTTGGGACACAAGATGAGAAGGCTCTGAGTTACTACAGAAAATTATTTCCCAGATGTCTGGCTGGTGGGTCTCGCCCACATGCTCAGCATCTGACTGACTGTCCATATTTGGAGTCAGGAAGGAATTTTGCCCCAAGTTGGATTGGGAGAGAGTCTGAAGGTTTTTTACCTTCCTCTGCAGCATAGGGCACGGATCACTTGCTGGTTTGAACTAGAGTAAATAGTGGATTCTCTGTAACTTGAAGTCCTTAAATCAATATTTGAGGACTTCATTAATTCAGAGGTCATGGACCTGTTGCAGGAGTAGGTGGGTGAAGTTCTGTGACCTTCAATGTGCAGGAGGTCAGACTAGTTGATCATGATGGCTTCTTCTGCCCATAAAGTCTCTGTGTTTTTAGTTTGAACACTTATTTGATGTGTCTACTAATGCTGTGAACACGAGGAGCCAGAGACAGGAAATAAAACAGACATGCTTAAATGTGAGAGTCAAATCTGAAGGAAGGGATTTTCCATTTGTAAAACACTTCTGTAACTCAATAAGCACTGGATACAAATTTTTACATTACTGAATGAATGAGAAACTCTTATTGTTAAGAACTGAGAGTTTTTAAAGTTTTAAAACATTAATTGCTGCTTTTACTGGAGTATATTTCACACAAACATATCTACAGAATTAGTTGTAAGGTTTCATTTGCTGAAGAATGATACAGTGGCAGTGGTATGCACAAAATAATAAAATACAGTATCTTTGAAAGGTCAAGTCCAATGTAGTATTTGACATTCTCGGGAGTCTATCAATATCCTCTCTGGAAGAAGGCACCCTCTTTACAAACTATTTTTATCCAGCCCACTGAGTTTATTTTCTATATCCTTCCCACTGTCAACCTCCAGAAATGATATACTGACTATATCTTCTGGCATTTTTCTGGAAGATTGATCATTTCAATCACATGGATTTTGAAAACATAATACTAGCTTGCATTCAGATAGCTCATCTCATCCCAACGGACCCCAAAACTATTTACAAATGTGATGTAATGGAATAAATACTCCACCACCACTGAAATGCAGTCAATTCCAGAATAGAATGCACCAACTGTCTAAAATTCCACAACACTCTACTCAACGGTTTAGTACAGGAAGTGAAGAATACCTTATCCAGTTGAAACTGCAGGCAAAATTTAAGGCAGCAGAATGAAATTCAGTTGAGCTGCGTACACTTAAACTAAACAAAAGTTTGAAACTTGAGCCACATCCACATAATTTCAGGAACCTTTGTTTGAATCTAACCAATTTTGAGCAAACCTGGGCCATGTGAAATACAGTGGTCAACAAAACAATGTGGGAATTAGGCACAGAGTCAGATACATTTTCTTTCTAAAATCATCTTGTGCCCTGATCCCACATTAGTGGGTCCCAATGAAAGATCAGAGCCTTCTGTTTCCTTTTCCCCCTTCACCTGTAACTTGTCTTAATTTAGGCCCCAATCTTTAAATACAATTTTCCAGTCTAGAGCTTTGTGCCCATGTAGATGGTCTCCATGTAGGAGTCTTGGTGTTATACCATAAAAAAACCCCTCAAAATGAGATATTTTAGGGTTTCACTAATCCCTCTTTGGGACTAATGCTCCAAATGAACCCTGCTCTTAATTTACATGAAAACCAACAGGATGGTTTAGGTTTTTAAAATATTTTCTTACAATTTTTTTGAGACTACAAATAGAAAAAAACATGCCTGCAGTAAGGCAGTGAAGGAAAAGATAGTCCGCAGATACCAAATAGTCACATAAAGAGAATATATAAAGGTAAAGGCAAAGAACACCTAATGTATGAAATGCTCAGTGGGAGCTACGTATGAGCAGTGACTACAATTTTGGGCCCACTGTAATCATTTGGCCAAGTTATATGCATGCAACGGTTTGAACCTTTCTTCAGGAGTCAATTTTTCCAGATACTTCTGCTCCAAAAGCAATGAATTCCTAATTAGTCATCTTTCTAGGGTGATCAGACAGCAAGTGTGAAAAATCAGGACAGGGGGTGGGAGGGTAATAGGAGCCTATATAAGAAAAAGACCCAAAAATCGGGACTGTCCCTATAAAATCGGGACATCTGGTCACCCTACATCTTTCAGACAGAAGTTGTGTTACACGACTCACTGCCTGGAACTCCCACTTGTGGCCAGACCTAGCATTGCAGCTCTTTGCCTCCTTCCCTCCACCCCCCACCCCTTCTCTGGACCTTGAACAGCGACTTCACAAACTCCTCATTTCCATAACACCCTTGTAGGGCTTATTTATTAAAACTAACATTAAGTTTTGCAAGTCCTAAGATAAAGTACTGAGTCCAAACCTGACATCTAATGGACTAGAAATCAAACAGAGGATCTTCTGCCACTGCCACCGCCACCACCCTCTGTGTCAATCTTCAAGTTCCACGCCATATCTTTTATTAAACACACACAAAAATCTAAATTCAACCCACGTCACTGGGCCCCTTCTGCATGCTCTGTGCTCCTAACTCCCAGGCCTTGCAGAGTCCTTCCCTGCTCTTTTAAATGCTTTCCAGGAGGCCCTTTTTCCCAGAAACTTCCCTCTTATACTCTGTCTTCAAAAGAACCTTATGTGTAACTTACAATTATTTCTCTCTGCACAATACAAGAGCATCATGTCCTTGATTCAGCAAGGTACTTAAGGGGAGGGATAGCTCAGTAGTTTAAGCATTGGCCTGCTAAACCCAGGGTTGAGAGTTCAATCTTTGAGGGGGCCATTTAGGGAACTGGGGTAAAAATCTGTCTGGGGATTGGTCCTGCTTTGAGCAGGGGGTTGGACTAGATGACCTCCTGAGGTCCCTTCCAACCCTGATATTCTATGATTAAGCATGTGTCTAACTTTAAGCATATGAGTAGTCACAGGCATTGAAACCAATGGGAATAATTACATGCTTGAAGTTTGGCATATGTCTAAATTTCTTGTTGAACTGGGACTCAAATCCACTGCAAAAGAGCTACAGAGGATGGAGCAAGATTTGTCTCTGTATGCTGAATAATGAAAACACAGAATCACAAATAAAGTCATCTTCACCTTGCTGGTGTTTATGGTGTAAAATTATTTGTGCGTATTCCGACGGAATGCCAGTTATTTTGGAAAATGTATGTGAATCCAAAAGTTTCCCAGACTTTAGAACAATGGGATTATTCATCTGAAAATCTGAACCAGAAGCATGTTGTTCATTATAGCCTATTAGTCTTTCATGACCCTGTTACTTAGAAAGTTTCAGGGTACAGATGCAACATCCTGTTTAGATTGGAAATTCATTGCGGTGAAGACTGTATTCCTATCTATACCACATTTAGCACATTGGGCATGACCTCAAATACAACCTCAGCGATAACAGTGTGATTTAAATAACCAATCACAAACACCATGAAAAAAGAAGCATGACAAGTTCATGCTCCCTATATGATGAAAAAGATTTGTCCAATCTACTTTCTAAATACCTACAAACAACAAAAATATATTTGCAGACAGCAGAATTGATTCACAAATAATTCACAAACGGAATAATATTTGCAACAAGAAATGTGACCAGCTCAACCCTCGACATACAGCATGTGAATATCAATGCTGAGTACTGTGCAGTCCACAGACAGAATGCCAGTGGCAAATCGCAGAGACTTACAGAGTGTTCAGATGCTTCAATTTCTTAAACGTGCCTTCTGGGATTTCTCGTATTCTGTTAAACCGCAAATCCCTGGAAAAGAAAGAATAGGAAATTTAAATTAATCATTCTGACTTCCTTCCCATCACTGCTAAGTGGGGGGGGGGGGTTCATTTTAATATGTGAAGCTAATGCATCTCCACACCCTTCTCTTATGCATGTGACGGATCACAGAGTTCCAGTAAATGGAGAACAAAGGGAGAAGCAATGGCAATTGACAGTAATTCCATGCCCACATACAAATCATTTCAAATCACTGCCTCCGTACCAGCTTTCTACTCTTCATCGGGTGAACACCCTGCCCCTCTACAGGAACTTAAATGGATGGGCAGAGCTACTGCCATGGTACCATTTGCAAACATAAGTCCCTTTAATATTAGGCTCTTCAGAAACAATTCAGCTGAACCTGGGCAATCCTTACCAGGAGAAGGTAAGAACAACACGACTCAGCCTCACCATATGCTTATCGGTTCAGGCCATCGCACTGGCCACCTGCTGTTTGACATAACAAATGAATTCATCATAGCTTCTGTGCCAGTTTCATAGAGATTAAGAAAGCATGGAATACTTATACTGTATGTATACTGGCAACTACGGTTCAAACTACTGTACACACACCCGCAAAATAAAGAACTAGCTCACTGAAAACAGGAAGCTGCATGTATCTGTTGACAAACTCTACTAGATTTCCTTTAGAGAGATCACCATTCGTTATGGTTTCCCACAAACTCAGTTCAGCAGTAGACTCATGATTTCATACTAGTTATTATTAGACTAAAATTACTAAAAAACCTGCTGAAACAGCTGCTTCTGGTTACAAGAAATGTCTGTGGTTTAGAATAAGCTCCAAGGTGTCTCGTTTTAACTCTAATTTAGTTTGAAGGAGAACATTTTGGGTTAATTTGTAAAGGACATTACTGGTTTACAATAAAAATACAAGGTTCAAATGCCAAAGTGATTAAAGGGAATTGCAAATGTATGGATGAATTTAATGTACCTAGATTCTAAAATGTTTCCTTTATACTGCTCCTCAAAAAGTCATATCCGTACTTTTTCCTTAACACTAATCACCTCACATATTTACAGGTCGGTCTCATCTTACGCTGGGGTTACGTTCCACGGTCAGCGCCTAAAGCGAAAACCGCATATAGTCAAAATTACATTGAGTGTAATGGCGGGCAGAATCGCCCGCACTACAGAAACCGTATATAAATTGTTATTTTTCTCTTTTTTTTTTTCCTTGTTTTTGCCGACCGCGTAAAGCTGAAATCGCACATGTTAAATGCGCCTAAGATGCGACAGACCTGTACTTCTTCCTACTCTGAATATCAGCTTGATGTATGAGCAGCCTAGACCTAGAGGATTAGAAAAAAGGCTCTGACTGAGCATGAAAACAGAAATTGAATAGCTCCATAAGGGAGTTCTCCCCTCGTAAGAGAGGTTATGTCTGGGTCTCTCTTTTTGTTAGTGTTCATTCTTTATATTTTTTATAGGGGCGAGCTCTTTACTTGGCTGCTACGTGCGGGTTAAGTCAAGTCTCAAGAGAGCCTACTCGGCCAACTCCTAAACATGGCCCAGTTCTCAATGACTGGGCACAGCAAATCTTTTCCTGGGGGCAAGAAAATATGCAACATTGCAAATGCTAGGGTTTCTCAACCCCCTGTTAAACTACAGATGCTGCAAATTCTCCTGGATACAAGTGAAAAAGTCCTATATATTTTAATAGTCATTTTAGCCATCTTAATATTTTCATGAGTACTCCCATTTACTGTCCACGGACACACCACTTTTTAAGGTTGGGAGTATGCAAAAAAGTAACAAAATATGCAATTAATTATATGACATTTCATTTCAACTTGTGATAAGAAATCTAGGTGTATTTTGGATTGGAAGGTGTTTCAAAGAGGAGGTTTCCTTTGTGAGTAATTCCAGTTATCAATCCAAACTTTCAGCTTGTCTTTTCTCTGCTTATTGTATTTAATGAAACTCAATGCCAAGATCATCTTAACAATAAAAAAAAAAAAGGCCTTTGATGCACAAACATTTTGTTAAATGCTACGAGACTGTTTTCTCTCTTTTGTCGTACAATACAATGGTTCAATAAACACCTACAGCATGGAAATATAGACAAGCCAACCTTCTGGTGCCCAGACAATGCACTGTCTTCTCCTATGCTCCAACAACTCTTCCCAAAACAATCACTATTAACAGTGAGAAGCAATTGGGACTGTTGCTATTTTAGTGACACAATCGCACCTAAATCATACACTAGAAAAACAAAGTTAATTCCCCTTAATGGATTAAATGTATATTTGTACATATGGAATTATAGGCAAAACTTTCCCCTCTGATGCTTTCACTGTGCCTCTCAGTGAAGAAGGCAGGCCACTAAGGCCTGGTCTACACTAGGAGTTTAGGTCGAATTTAGCAGTGTTAAATCGAATTAACCCTGCACCCATCCACACAACGAAGCCTTTTAGTTCGATATAAAGGGCTCTTAAAATCGATTTCTGTACTCCTCTCCAACGAGGGGAGTAGCGCTGAAATCGACATTGCCGGTTCGGATTAGGGTTAGTGTGGATGAATTTCGACCGTATTGGCCTCCGGGAGCTATCCCACAGTGCACCATTGTGACCGCTCTGGACATCAATCTGAACTCGGATGCACTGGCCAGGTAGACAGGAAAA
Organism: Platysternon megacephalum; assembly: GCA_003942145.1. Classification (NCBI taxonomy): domain Eukaryota; kingdom Metazoa; phylum Chordata; order Testudines; family Platysternidae; genus Platysternon; species Platysternon megacephalum. Next base: position 9,799,484 of record QXTE01000033.1, on the reverse strand, counting down.
GCCCCGCAAACTTTTGAATTTCATTTCCTGTTTGCCCAGCGTGGAGCGCACAGGTAACCACGCAGAGCTCATCAGCGCAGGTAACCATGCAGTCCGAGAACCGAAAAAGAGGACCGGCATGGTGCGTACGGGAGGTACTGGATCTGATCGCTATATGGGGAGAGGATTCCGTGCTAGCAGAACTACTTTCTAAAAGACGAAATGCCAAAACATTTGAAAAAATCTCGAAAGGCATGATGGAGAGAGGCCACAATAGGGACTCTCATCAGTGCCGCATGAAAGTTAAGGAGCTCAGACAAGCGTACCAGAAAACCAAAGAAGCAAATGGACGGTCTGGTGCAGAGCCACAGACATGCCGCTGCTACGCTGAGCTGCATGCAATTCTAGGGGGGGCTGCCGCCACCACTACCCCACCCCTGACCGTGGATTCCGAGGAGGGGTTACTCTCAGCCATGCCTGAGGATTCTGCGGATGGGGAAGAGGAGGAGGAGGAGGAGGAGGACGAACTTGCGGAGAGCACACAGCACTCCGTTCTCCCCAACAGCCAGGATCTTTTTCTCACCCTGACTGAAGTACCCTCCCAACCCTCCCAAGGCGGTAGCGCACACCCCCTGGAAGGGATCTCTGGTGAGTGTACCTTTGTAAATATAAAACATGGTTTAAAAGCAAGCGTTTTTAATTATTAATTTGCCCTGAGGACTTGGGATGCATTCACGGCCAGTACAGCTACTGGAAAAGTCTGTTAACATGCCTGGGGATGGAGCGGAAATCCTCCAGGGACATCTCCATGAAGCTCTCCTGGAGGTACTCCAAAAGCCTTTGCAGAAGGTTTCTGGGCAGGGCAGCCTTATTCCGTCCTCCATGGTAGGACACTTGACCACGCCATGCTAGTAGCAAGTAATCTGGTATCATTGCATGACAAAGCCTTGCAGCGTATGGTCCCGGTGTTTGCTGGCATTCAAGCAACATCCGTTCTTTATCTCGCTGTGTTGTCCTCAGGAGAGTGATATCGTTCATGGTAACCTGGTTGAAATACGGGAATTTAATTAAGGGAACAGAGGTGGCCATTCCTACTGGGCTGTTTGCCTGTGACTGAAAATAAATCCTTCCCTGCAGTTAGCCAAGCGGTGGAGGCGGGGGGCAATGACGCTGAGCTTTTTGCATTTGGCTAGCAGGGATCTTCCCTGATACCAGCCACGCGGTGGGGGGGAGGGGTAAAGCGATCATCCCAGAGAATTTGATGGGTGGTGGGGGGGTTAAGTTTGGTTTCTGCTGCTGCACGTTAACAGGAAAACCGCAGCACTCAACAGCCTTTGCTTGGTATGGGAAAGGAGGGCGCTGCTTTTTATTAAGGTTGCAGAAGCCGAAAGACAGTGGCTTACCTTGGCTGCATACAAGCCGAATTCTGTTGCCCGGCCCTGCGTCTGTGATCTCTAACACCAAAGCCGCAGGCACTCAATATAAGATGCAAAATGCGACCTTGTACTGAAATCACATGTGCTATGTAATGTGAATAGTGTTGTTCACTGTGAAAGAGTATAAGCATTGTTCCGTAAAATATATCTTCTTAAATACTTCTCTCCCTTTTTTCCCCTCCCTCCCGCAGCTGCACATTTTTCAAGCCTCCCTTCTCCGTCCCGAAGGCTAACTCAGATAAGGCGGCGAAAAAAAACANTGCGACCTTGTACTGAAATCACATGTGCTATGTAATGTGAATAGTGTTGTTCACTGTGAAAGAGTATAAGCATTGTTCCGTAAAATATATCTTCTTAAATACTTCTCTCCCTTTTTTCCCCTCCCTCCCGCAGCTGCACATTTTTCAAGCCTCCCTTCTCCGTCCCGAAGGCTAACTCAGATAAGGCGGCGAAAAAAAACACACGCGAGACGAGATGTTCTCGGAAATCATGCAATCGACCCACGATGAAAGAGCGCATCTGAATGAGTGGAAGGACATGGTGTCACAGTACCGGAAAGATGCCAGTGAACGTGAGGACAGGAGGGACACTCGAGATGAGAGGTGGCAGGCTGCAATGCTGGGGCTGCTGCATGATCACTCGGACATGCTCCGGCATCTGGTAGAGCTTCAGGAACGGCAGCAGCAGGATCACAGAGTGCCGCTGCAGCCCCTCTATAACCGCCCTCCCACCTCCCCAAGTTCCATAGCCTCCTCACCCAGACATGTAAGAACGCGGGGGGAGAGGGGAGGCTCCGTGCACCCTGCCACTCCACCCCAGTGGACAGGCCAAGCAAAAGGCTGTCATTATTTTGAACTTTTTTAGTGGCCTTTTCCTTTCCGCCTATCCTCCTCCCAAACCCCACCTGGGCTACCTTGCCAGTTCTCTCCCTATGTTTATAATCAATTAATAAAGAATACATGATTTTTAAACGATAGTGACTTTATTTCCTTTGAAAGCAAGCTGTGATCGAAGGGGGGAGGGTGGGTTGCTTACAGGGAATGAGTCAATCAAGGGGGCGGGTTTTCATCAAGGAGAAACAAACAGAACTTTCACACCGTAGCCTGGCCAGTCGTGAAACTGGTTTTCAAAGCTTCTCTGATGCGCACCACTTCCTGGTGTGCTCTTCTAATCGCCCTGGTGTCTGGCTGCGCGTAATCAGCAGCCAGGCGATTTGCCTCAGCCTCCCACCCCGCCATAAAGGTCTCCCCCTTACTCTCAGAGATTGTGGAGCACACAGCAAGCAGCAATAGCAATGGGAATGTTGGTTTGGCTGAGGTCTGAGCGAGTCAGTAACATGCGCCAGCGACCCTTTAAACGTCCAAAGGCACATTCTACCACCATTCTGCACTTGCTCAGCCTGTAGTTGAACAGCTCCTGACTACTGTCCAGGCTGCTGGTGTATGGCTTCATGAGCCATGGCATTAAGGGGTAGGCTGGGTCCCCAAGGATAACGATAGGCATCTCAACATCCCCGTTTATTTTCCGATCTGGGAAGTAAATGCCTTGCTGCAGCCGTTTAAACAGACTAGTGTTCCTGAAGACACGAGCGTCATGAACCCTTCCCGGCCATCCCACATTGATGTTGGTGAAATGTCCCTTGTGATCCACCAGTGCTTGCAGCACCATTGAAAAGTACCCCTTGCGGTTTATGTACTGGCTGCCCTGGTGCTCCAGTGCTAAGATAGGGATATGGGTTCCATCTATCGCCCCACCACAGTTAGGGAATCCCATTGCTGCAAAGCCATCTACTATGACCTGCACATTTCCCAGAGTCACTACCTTTGGTAGCAGCAGCTCAGCGATTGCTTTGGCTACTTGCATCACAGCAGCCCCCACAGTAGATTTGCCCACTCCAAATTGATGTCCGACTGACCGGTAGCTGTCTGGCATTGCAAGCTTCCACAGGACTATCGCCACTCGCTTGTGACCTGTGAGGGCTGCTCTCATCTTGGTATTCTGGCGCTTCAGGGCAGGGGAAAACAAGTCAAAGTTCCATGAAAGTTCCCTTACGCATGCGAAAGTTTCGCAGCCACTGGGAATCGTCCCACACCTGCAACACTATGCGGTCCCACCAGTCTGTGCTTGTTTCCCAGGCCCAGAATCGGCGTTCCATGGCTAGAACCTGCCCCATTAACAACATGATATCCAAAGCGCCGGGGCCAGCGGTTTGAGAGAATTCTGTGTCTGTGTCCATGTCCATGTCCTCATCACTCTCGTTGCCGAGCTGCCGTTGCTGCCTCCTCCTCGCCTGGTTTTGCAGGTTCTGGTTCAGCATAAACTGCACGATAATACGTGAGGTGTTTACAATGTTCGTGACTGCTGTCTTGAGCTGAGCAGGCTCCATGCTTACCGTGGTATGGCGTCTGCACAGTTCACCCAGGAAAAAAGGCGCAAAATGGTTGTCTGCCATTGCTTTCACGGAGGGAGGGGGAGGATGTACCCAGAACCACCCGCGACAAGGTTTTTTGCCCCCATCAGGCATTGGGATCTCAACCCAGAATTCCAATGGGCGGGGGAGACTGCGGGAACTATGGGATAGCTATGGGATAGCTACCCACAGTGCAACGCTCCGGAAGTCGACGCTAGTCTCGGTACATGGACGCGCACCACCGAATTAATGTGCTTAGTGTGGCCGCATGCACTCGACTTTATACAATCGGTTGCCAAAAATCGAATTCTGTAAATTCGGAGTAATCCCGTAGTGTAGACATACCCTAAATCATGCCTCTTTTATTCCCTTACTTGAAGGAGTATCATTATGACAGTAGATTTAACTTTGAATATTTTGGCTTGTGTTAGTTTGTGCCATAACCTGAGCACATTTAAAATCTAGATTTTTGCAGACAGTATGCTTATTGTATTAGAAACTCAAGTACTTCCCTAAGTCTGTAGCTTATACTGTTTTGAATTGCCTTGCATTTATTCGTACACTATACCTGTCTCTCAGGGAATGTTAATAATTTAGCTAACACCATCTAAATTGTGCATGTTCATTTTACTTTTTCCTCACATCCACCAATGCCTCTGACTTTCCTCTCTAGGCTACAGTACATCCTGGAAGAGAATTCCAACTCATTTATCAAAAGGCAAAGAAAAGTGATACCCATTTCCCTTCTATTTTTTCCTCATCTACAAAAATGCAGTCATTCGAAAGATCATCCCATTATCCAATTGCTACTGGAATAGCTAACATCTACAGACTTGTGCCAGATCTGGTTGGTCCTAATCAGTTGGCAGAGTGAGATCCCTTCTGTAAATGAGACACTAGCTTACACTGTTTCTAAACATTTGTAGTTAGCATCTTTGAATTTGTCAGTTTGTGAGGCTCATGCAAATATCCTTTTTGCGTAAGTGAAATGTTTAGATGATTGCTTCATGTTTCTTTGCCACAGGAGAATATATGGTAGCTGGAAAGCCCATAAAAATGTACATATAATTAGAACATTCTAAAGCTGTGCCTTGTTACGTTAGCTCTAGTTTTTATTGCAAAATGCATTACTAATCTAAAAAAGAAAACTAAACCTTTCATGGATACAAGATTCTAGATCAGGGGTCGGCAACCTACGGCATGCGTGCCAAACATGGCACACGAGCCGATTTTGGGTGGCACGCCGCTGCCTGCCGCAGTCCCAGCCCCCCCGCCCACCGCTCCCCCCTGCGGGGGCAGGAGGCAGAAGCTTGGTCCTGCGGCAGCCAAGCTTCACCCCCCCCCGCTTCTTCCCCCAGCGTGGTGCTTTCCTGCCCCTCCTCCTCCCTCCCGGGAACGGGGGCAGAGCCGAGCCGCAGCGTGCTCACTGCTCCGTAGAAGAAACAGAGAAGAGGTAGGGACGGGGCCTTGGGGAAGGGGGTGGAACAGGGTATATCCCTTCCAGCCCCCTGCCATGAGCCGCTCAGGGCAGGGGGCTGGGAGCACCCCAGCCCTCTGCCCTCACCCCTGACCCCCCCCACACCCAGCCTTCTGCCCTGAACCCCCCCCACACCCCAGCCCTCTGCCCTCATCCCTGAACCCCCCCACACCCAGCCTTCTGCCCTGCACCGCCACAAACACCCAGCCCTCTGCCCTGATCCCTAAACTCCCCCCCCACACCCAGCCTTCTGCCCTGTACCCCCACACACCCCCAGCACTCTGCCCTGACCCCTGAACTCCCCCACACCCCCAGCCTTCTGCCCTGCACCTCCACCCCCCCCAGCCCTCTGCCCTGACCCCTGAATCCCCACACACACCCAGCCTTCTGCCCTGCACCCCCACAGCCCTCATCCCTCTGCCCTGTCCCCCCCAGGTCTGGGGTCCCAGCTGCCAGCCCCATGCCAGCTAGCGTCCCGGCCGCAGGCCGCGCTCAACCCGCTGCAGGCCTAGGTGAACAGAACCCCAGGCTGGCAGCTTAAGATCAGCATTTTAATTTAATTTTAAATGAAGCTTCTTAAACATTTTGAAAACCTTGTTTACTTTACATACAACAATAGTTTAGTTATATAATATAGACTTATAGAGAGAGACCTTCTAAAAAACATTAAAATGTATTACCGGCACGCGAAACCTTAAATTAAAGTGAATAAATGAAGACTCGGCACACCGCTTCTGAAAGGTTGCCTACCCCTGTTCTAGATGAAAAACTTCAGCCTAAAGTTTTCTACTTTCTTTAGCTTGAAATGGGCCAGCCATTTCCAGGATATGTCACTGCAGAGTATTCATCCTTTCAAAGACATGACATTTTATGAAGTCAGTCAAATAAAAGACTGCTTATTCCACAAATGTGCACTCTTTTCTCTCACAGAGGACACCCCTGCCTCTCATCCCTCAACCTCTGGCTAAGGAGGACTAATGGATAATCCCTTTCAAGATGTCAGCTTCACCCCCTAGGCTGGCCACCAAGGTTGCTATTTCTTCTTCCCACTATCTCTCAAGCAAAGCAGTATGTACAGCCACCTCCCTGTCAGCTGGGAGAGGAGAGGCGATTTTAGCAAGGAATCTCCATACTCATTTAATATGAAATCATTCTTTTGCCATAATCCATGGAGAAACACATCAGCTTTGCATATGTGGAAGTGGTGTCTTGTACAAATTCAGAAGTACTTAATCTGAAACATGTTTGGTAAAATCTCTCTGATTCAAAGGATGGCTTCTTCATTTTCCATTCCCAGTGAAGTCCTCAATTTGTCAGTTTCAGGAGACAAGAATGATTTCAGAAATCTGTATCGTTTATACAATGATCTTTTTTACTTAGAAGCTGGTATGAGACGTAAGATCGCTCTGCACTTCTCACCCTCAGAGCATTCTCCATTTTATCCCTCTATCTGCTCCTTACATCAAAATATCATGTAAAACCTGTCATTTTAGCCATAGGAGGGCTATATGCTAGTCAGTCAAATAAAGAATTGTTTATGCAACAAATCTGAGCCTCCCTCGCTCAGACAAAGACAGCTGCCTCTGAGAAAGGGCAGGGGTGCAGGTTTGTAGAAATTTTGTTGGTGCCCAGAACCTGCCCCCCCCCCCCAAAAAAAACTCCACTCCCCATCTGCCTAAGGCTCTGGGAGGGAGTTTGGGTGGGGGGAGGAGGTCTGGGGTGCAGGCCCTGGGCTGGGGCAGGGGATTGGGGTGCAGGAGGGGTGCAGGGTGCAGGCTCTGGGAGGACGTTTGGGTGCAGAAGGGGTGAGAGGTTGGGCTCTGGGAGGGAGTTTGGGTAGCGGAGGGAGTCTGGGGGTGCAGGCTCTGGGATGGAGTTTGGGTGCAGGAGGGGGCTCCATGCTGGAGCAGCAAGTGCAGGCTCTGGGAGGGAGTTTGGGGGCAGGAGAGGGTGTGTGGGAAGGGGATGGGGGTGCAGGCTCTGGGACAGAGTTTGGGGATGGGAGGGGGTGCAGGCTCTGGGAGGGAGTCTGTGGGTGGGAGGGGCTGCGGAGGGAGGGGTGCAGGGGTGAGGGCTGTGGGGTGGGGCTAGGGATGAGGGGTTCATAATGCAGGAGGGGGTTCAGGGCTGGGGCAGAGGGTTAGGGTGCGGGGGGATGAGGGCTCTGTCTGGGGCTGGGGATGAGGGGTTTGGGGTGTGGGAGGGGCTCAGGGCTAGGGCAGGGGGTTAGGGTCAGGACTCTGGCTGGGGTTGCGGGCTCCGGGGTGGGGCAGAGATGGGGATGAGTTTGGGGTGCAGGCAGGCTGCCCCAGGGCTGGGGCCAGAGAGGAGGACTCCCCCTAGCCCCCAGCCCCCTGGCAGCAACTAGCTCTGGGGGAGAGCCCCTCTTCTTCCCCCCAGCAGCACACTCACCTCACACCACATGCTCCTAGGGCCCCTCTCAGGTCCAGGAAGGCCCCTCGCCTCCCCTGTGGTGGGTGCTGGGTGGGGGGCTGCCATCACATGTGCACCTCCTCCCCTGTTGCTGCCCCTCACTGTAGCCTCACTGGGTGCGAGGGATGGGTCTGCCCCTTGCCCAGCATGGGGCAGGAGCGGTGACTGCGGGCAGCAGGGGCCCCATGCTGGTGGAGGGTCTTGTCGGAAAAGGGAAGGGTCGGAGGCGGAAGGGCAGGGTAAGGGCAGCCTGCTCCGCCACTCGTGGATGGGGGGGCGCTAGGACCATGCGGCGGCAGTTGATGCCGGGATCCAGCAGAGCGGAGTCAGTGCGGAGCTGCAGGGGAGAGGCAGGGACACTCCGGGACACGGGGGAGGCGCGCGGGGGCAGCAAGTGGGGGCCGAGGGACACTCGGGGAAGGTGGGGCCGCTGGAGAGTCCCAGCCCCAAACATTGGTGGAGCCGGGAGTCGAGCCCCAGGCCCTGAATATTGCTGGAGCCCGGGCACCATGGGCCCATACAACTCGCTGCCCCTGCCTGTCAGAGGAGTGTGAGAACCCCTTAGTAAAAACTGAGTGCTGTCTCTCTGAAATATTCCCAGGCCTTCCTAACAGAAGGAAGTTGGGAGCGAAACTAGCACCAAAATTCAGATCCTCCCCATGCCAATTCAGATCACCAGCATTATGCTTTGTTTCTTTCAGTGTTTGGTTCAAACCTTATCCTTTCGCTATTGTAATGATTTCCTAGTCTCTGAGACTTCAGAGTCATCAGCTCTACCATAAACCATAGTTTCATGGGTTTGCCTGGGGTGCAGATGAGGCAGTGTGATCCAATGAATGTAGCACTGGACTGGAAATCAGGAGCCTGAGCTCTCTACAGCTCTGACATTGACTCGATGTAACCTTGGCTAAATCACAACCTCTCTGTGCTTCAGTTCTCTCATATGCTGAGTGGGGATAATAATACTTCACATCACATTGTAAAGTACATTGAGATTTACAGATCTAAATTGCTAAGTGTTCTCATCAAGTCCACTGTCAGAGTTCAATAAAATAAAGCAAGAATGGTGTCAAGCTGCCTGAAGTGACTCAAGGGCATGATTACCAACCTCACAGCTGACTGTTAGGAAGTAGGACACAAACCCCAAATTGGTTGAGAGTTCTATCCCCAGATTTCACCAACCAGTTATCAATTGTAAACTCCTCAGGCACTGTAACAGCCTTAACATGGAGTCACAGACAGTCCACATGGGTACTCCAATCTGTCTAGCCACTCAGGTGAGCATGCCTTTTGTGACAGATGGCTACACCAAAAATCACAGCAATAGTCAGGTTAGTCCAAGTCCAAAAGGACCAGTCACATACCCTAGTCAATTGCATCTTAGATCTCATACAAAAGACTATGTTTGTAGCCAATCCTCTAATAAATTATCTGATGATTTATTAAATAGGAAAAGGAAATGAGTTATTGACAAGGTTAAAGCAATGTAAACGTATACACTCACACACAAATGAGTTACAATCAAATTTCAAAAATCAATAGAAGCTTCTGTAATAAGCAAGCCTTATATGTCCGTTAGGGCTAACCCAGGCTGAGCAGCTGGGGACCCCTTGCTTATGCCTAGAAACCTTGCCCTCAGAGCCTAAGCAGCATAGAGATAATCAGTTCCTTCCACTTGGGGTTTTTATCTCCCACCTGCCATGTACCCTGAACTGCAAACTCAGCTGATGGGAGGAATTCACTTGCATGATGCATCTTGAGAGGGGGTGGGGGAAGCAGGACAAATGAGTCTTTTGTCCTCTGTGTTGTCCAGCAATAATCTGTCTAGTGTTGATGGACCTTTCCCTTTGTGCAGGACATAACACCTCCTGTTGCAGATTAGCACTTTACACTAGTTAATGTTTCTCTCTTGTCTGGTGATTTACATAGTCACAGAGGCTTACAGTACAACCACTCAAATATTATCTTACAATAAGGGATATATATTATAGGTGAGATTAACACATTCAGCAACTCACAAGCATTCAATAAAATCTAAACCCTAAACACATTGTTATTCTAAAACCTATTTTAACAATATTAACACACAGGAGAGCCACAATGATTCCAGCTGTGTTTTGAGCAGTTTTCAATTGAGGCACGGGGACCTTAGCATGAGCTGGCACCTGATCTGCTGGCACTGCAGATGGAACTAAGGAACTTCTACTCCAAGGGTTTGATCCTGCTCCTGTACAAGTTCAATCGGGGGAGGAGGGGGACATGCATTGACTTTAAGGATGCAGGATCAAGCAACAGAACACCAGGGTTTTAACACTTAGGATTTGCCGACAAAAGTGCCAGTGTAGAAAAAACTGAAAGCTGAAAATATTTCAGTGTTCATTCTCCATCCCCAACCCCGTGGCAAAAACTGAAAAAAAATGAATCTTTTCACAAAAGTTACTTACCATTTTTCAACTAAATGTTAATGATTTAAAGAGCAGCAAAAGTGCATTTAGCCGGAAATAAATTAATCTCTTTAAGTAACTACTATGTTCCATAAGACAGCAATTCCCAAACCGTGGACTGTGAGCTTCTTACCGTCCACAGAACACTTAACAGTGGACCACAAACCTGTTTGGTCATATAGTGCTGGCTTCTCCTTGCTTCCCGTTCTAAATCCCATTAAACTAAATACGGTATGTATTAAATACTTTAACAAAAATGCACAAAAAATTCAGAGAATTTATCCTCTCAACAATACCATTAGAGTACTGTTATCTCCATTTTAAAGATGAGGAACTGAGGCACAGAGAGACTATGTGATATGCCCAAGATCCAAAAGGAAGTCTGTGAGCAGAGCAGAAACTTCAACCCCAGTTTCCACAGTCTCAGCCTGTCATCCTAGAGATTGGATCACCCAAATAAAGACTTGAACAAGTACACAAGAAGGTTATGTTTCAGAACATAAAGAAATTTAATACATTCTGTGTTTCTAGTCACACAATATGAAAGAACAAATATGTTACGTGTACACTGTAGTTCCAATTCAGCACACAGCCCAAAATACTACTTCCTGCTGTGCCACAGATACCACAACAAGTCCATGGAAAACTTGAAAAAAAATATATTTTTTTTTGCAGAGTTCTAAAGAGATTTAGGACTGTCTTAATCTATGGTCTATGCTTAGAAGACTGCTTTGAGGATTTTAGTGTTAAAAACAAGCAACACTTCTGAACCATGTCAATAGTTCTCATGTTATTCAATTCCTCTCCCTCTGTCTGAGGTAGATAAAAAGAAGAGAGAGACTTGATCATGTGAGGAAGAATAATGAAGCTGTCAGTTAAGTTGAGAGCCTTTCAACATCTGGACATTGTAACCTTGCTGCTCTGCTCATGGTAGTCATCATATATGATTAGTGATTGGGTGTTAGAAAATTATGTGTGTCAAAAGCAATTAGCATGAGTTAGCGGTCTATTCACCACTACCATTTGTTACTCTAAATGCTGCAGAATGACTTGCATAGGACTACTCAAAAATTAATCTAGGGCCTTATGGCAACAGCTTTTGTGAAACCTTTGTTCTTTTCATAATGTCACTTTTCTGCAATTATGTTTCATGATTCAACTATTACATCTGTCCCCTATAGCTCTACAAAGAGATGATATATGATAGGCCTAACATCATTCAGCCTCAGGGACCCTTTTGATTATGGTTTTGATCTTGCATATATTACATACCAATGCAACATGGATAAATATTAAAAATATATTTTGACAGCCATCAATTTGCTCACTGGAAGACATGACTTGTGAAGTGTGCAATATACAAGAAATACTGTCAGGAAAGATTTAGACTACCACCTGATTTATGTCTTTGATGGCTCCATCTCCACCAGGGAGAAAGAATGAAGCACTAAAACCTTTCTGCAAGGACCACCCACTTTTTTATTACTGAAAAAGTTCGGTGGTTAAGTCTGAATAAGTCTGGATGCTTATCCAAATTTACCTTCATTTTTAAGATTTCTCTCTCTACCCCCACTCCAATTCAACTAAGTTTTCTCCTTTCCACTTATTCTTCTTCCCCTGGATTCAAAACTCCTGATCTCACAAATTCCCAAAATGTCCTCCAGCCTCATAACTCCCTCTTTACAAATCCCAAGTGACCAACTACCTTCTTCTCACCCAGATCCCAACTCCCCAACTGGACTCCTAATTGAGATGATTATGGGGGAGTTTCAAGTCTGGTGCTATTTCTATCGGATTCTGGCTGGCTGCCATATTCGGATCTTACACTCTCTGGGGATTTCCACATCACACATTCTCCCAAACCCCCATCATTTCACATCTTTAACCCCAAGAAAGCTCCAACATTTGCAAGATTTGGGGACATCAGTTGGCCCAATAGATATTAGACCAGATGAGATGGATTTCAGCAGAGCTTGAAGGTTAAGGAGAAGGACTAGGGAAGGGGTATTTTATCTGAGTTAACCCAAACCTTTAAAGGGGACTGGGAATTTGCAAATTTGGCAACATTTTGTTTTACATTTTGCAGGACCCCATTACTCCTGGTTCTGCCACTGGCTTGCTGTGTGGTCTTGAGAAAGTTAGTGATATGCTGGAGAGGGCTCCTGACACCAAAGTGAAGGGAGGAGTGGGAAATTCTTCATTCCCCTAAGGGAGTCCACTCCTCCTCTGGATACTACTAAATGATTTCTTGCGGAGATTGCTTATCCCTGGAAGTCATAAGAATTCTTCTGAAGGGCAAACTGTTTGCCTTCAGAATAGACCACATCACACCCAAAAATTTGCTGAGGCAGGATACTCTCCCAGACACTCCTCTCCCTTCCACATTACCCGAGCTGAACTCTATGCTATGCTAGCTAGCAATACACTCTGTATATATTTCCAGAACAAAGTATCATCATTTTCAGCAACTTGCGGCTTCATGCAGCTTAACATATATTTGATTGCCAAGTGGATTTGCTTCCCTTTTTGGATGCGGTCATGAGAAAAAAACTTTTTTTAAATGAGAAAACAAAACGAATAGATTCCCCATTCTTGCACTTGTAAGCCAGGGAGACGTTTCAATGGTAGTGCCTTGTTGAAATATTGGTAGCACATGATAAATGTATGTCATGGTAATTCCCTATAAAAGAGTTTCCCTTTCATATGTCGGCACCCGTCTTTGTAAAGCACTGTGGCCCAGATCCACAAAGGGACTTACATCTTGTAATGCCGATCCACCCAGTGGAATCCACAAACCCTGGGTTAGGCACCTAGGCTCCCTATAGGGCAGGGGTTCTCAAACTGAGGGTTGAGACCCCTGAGGGGATAATGAGGTTATTACATGGGGGGTCATGAGCTGTCAGCCTCCACCCTGCTTTGCCTCCAACATTTATAATGGTGTTAAATATATGAAAAAGTGTTTTTAATTTATAAAGGGGGGGTCGTACTCAGAGGCTTCCTATGTGAAAGAGGTCACCAGTACAATAGTTTGAGAACCAATGCTATAAGAAGAGACAGGCACCTGAAAATGGAATCCACAAAATCCAGAACATTAGACTAGAACAGGGGTCGGCAACCTTTCGGAAGTGGTGTGCCGAGTCTTCATTTATTCACTCTAATTTAAGGTTTCGTGTGCCAGTCATACATTTTAAAATTTTATAAGGTCTCTTTCCATAAGTCTATAATATAGAACTAAACTATTGTTGTATGTAAAGTAAATAAGGTTTTTAAAATGTTTAAGAAGCTTCATTTAAAATTAAATTAAAATGCAGATCCCCCCCGGACCAGTGGCCAGGACCCGGGCAGTGAGAGTGCCACTGAAAATCAGCTCGCGTGCCGCCTTCGGCACACGTGCCATAGGTTGCCTACCCCTGGACTAGAAACTGTGTATGCTAGTCAGTAGGGGATGCCCTAACCACTGCACTATAAAATCATTCTCACTCTCTCTGGCTCAATGCATATTTACTACAAAGTGGAAAAACTTTAACAGGAGAGGCTGAAAGAGGCCCATATCCAAATATCCCACAGTCCAGAGGTTAGAGCACTCACCTGTGAAAGGGAGAATCCTTGTTCAACTCTTCTCCTCATCAGGCACAGAGGAGCACTGAATTGGGAACTCCCAGCTCCTGGATGAGTTCCCTAGCTCCTGGGCTAACGGTAACAAGGGAGGCCTCCTCCTCCCCTGTGTGTTTGGAGGCGTGCTCCAAGAATACCTATCGGATTGTGCCCTGCAGGCAAGACAGGCAGGGCAATGCCTAGGTTCACCTGGTATGAGGATTGTGCTGAGGCATAGGCATGTCCTAGGTGTCCAGATGCCAGCAGGGTGCATGCCCACAGAGACAGACTTTTAGGCACCTACGACACTTTTTACAATGTAAAAATGGAGTGTTAAGCATCTGCCAAGTGGGGGTTTTGTGGATTGTAGTAGCACCTAAATCTGGAATTTAGGGGACATCCCTTTGGGGATCTGGGTTGAAGGTGCTATACAAGAGTCAGATCCTGTGAGTGAGTCAGATCTTTGTAGGAGCCTCTTCCATGGAGCCCTGCACATACCCCCGGGAGTGCAAAGCGTTAGTGTTATGCATAATGGTGGATTATAGAACCAAGCATTGCTACATCTATCCTCATAGAATGGCTGTGCTAGTAATTACTCTGGGACAATATTATAACAAGTTCCACTTTTCCCTGGATCGGAAAAGTGTACTGGACAGATGGATCTTTTCTTAGTCTGATATTTCTTAAGCAGAGGGTGTGGGAGGAAGTAGGCTATTACCGCTAATGGGAATAGTGCAGTGAATTCCCAGAGCACACACCACCTAACATTTACACCTGCTACAAAACAGTTATTCCTAAGAGGCTTGTTCTATGTAATTAAATGCAATGCTCTTTCAAGGGCATCTTTGTGGAGCAAGGGCATCTGGTTAGGTTAAATTGCAGGTGTGTATTTGCTTGGGATCTCCCAGGAAATCTCTCTCAGGACTTAGAGACAGAAGCCTGAATTGAAATCAGCTATATTTGCTGCAGTTTTCAACAACATTATTCTATTGCTTTGTTTCCCATCTGCCCTGATTTAGTAGATACAAGAATACACAGATGTCCAGCTCTAATCAAAATACCAACCGCTTTCTGAGCAACAATGATTTCTTCTGCTCCCATAGTTTGGTTCCATCACCAACAGTTTTTAAAAAAAATCAGAAATGCAAAATCTTAATCACTTCCATAATGACATTTGAAATACATTTTCTGAGAAAGGAAAAGACTCAGAATGCCAAATATGAGATTAAGAATAGCTAATTTTATTAAATTACAAAACAGAGAGAGAGACAGAAAAGAGCAACTGGGGAAAAGGTCAGAAAGCAGCAGTCTGAAAATGGAAGGCTCAACTGCATTTACTGAAAAAACACGAAAGAAAAGTGAGTCCTTTCTGAAGTCATTATGGCCACTTCAGCATTGCCTAATTGATCAAACCCTCTATCTGCGTCTGGTGAAAGGGATGGCTCATTATCCAGAAAACTGTTAGCCTTTAAAGCAGGGTGGATATAGTTGGTGGAACTGGAGTTTTGCTAGCCTCTTAGGTTTATTTTTAAATGCTTTGTGGCTTTAAAAAAAAGGGGATTTTGTTAAAAACATAATTTACGAGAGGAAAAAAAAAAAAACAGCTGGAGAGTCTTGTAAAAAGTCTAATTCCTTGACATTTGCCACAGCCCCTCTCAGAGGAAGTGAAAATCCCAAAGCCCTTTCCGTAATCTCAGGCAGAGGAGTAGGTTGAAATTTTGCCACCATCCTTAACTCCTCCTTCCCAAAATCCTCTCTGCCTAGAAGGCCCTGAACGCCCTCTCTTTTAAACTTCAGTTATCTTTAGGGTGAGGGATTTAAAAAAAAAAAAAAAAAGAGAATCTTTCTGTAGATGTTTGTTTTAACCACCTGGTAGAATTACTATAGAATTCTATAAGATAGTTCTCAAAACACTTTTGTTAAAGATCTTACTCTCTATTAAGTTCTACAGTTTAGACAAATTTCCACAGGCTCCCATTTCCCCCAATTTACATTTCTAAAAGCCCAAACAGGTTTCTGTCTTGTTAAAAACTATAAACTTTTTTAAAACTTATGTCTGCAAGGGCACAGGGGAGGTGTAGGGCACTGCTCTCCCATCCCAGGAAGGGCTTCCCTGGCCTCTCCCACAGCAGGTATTGGAAATAGTTTCCCAGTTCCACTTCACTGGCCCCTTAAGCTCTCAAGGGCAGAGAAGCCTAGCATTGGGCTGAGGGAAAAAAGATGTCCAGGCACTGGAAAAATGTCATCTCTGTGAATTAATTTCCCTGAGGCCAGTGCTGTCTGGGGCAACATAATCAGAGAATTCCAAGAGCCAGTGCAAGTTGACCAGGCCACCTCTGATGATCCTTCCTGGAACTGGGGAGGAGTAATGGCCCTTCCTACTGCACCCTGCCCCTCCGAGTGAGAAGGTGGCAGGAGAGGAGAGATGAGAGGAGTCTTGGTGATACCATCACTGCACATAAAGACAGCTAAATGTACAACAGAGGTGGCTAGGGATCTATCTGAGAGAGGCTTGACAGAGTGAGAAAAGAGGGATTGTCCCTACATGAGAGGGGCCTTTCTTTGCCCATCCCACAGATTCCAGGGTGATATTTTTCTTCCCTCCTCCCCATGTGAGGCCAGAGGAAGGGGATGTAGAGATTTCTTTTTCTCCACATCCCTCCTCCAAAGGGATCATGGGCCAGGTACTACAGCCTATTCCTTCTCCTTTCCCAAGGAAGGCAGAACAGGGGTTTTGCACCTCTCCCTGCACAGAGAGAGGGCATGTGTGCGCCAAGATGTTGGTGTGTGGAGTTGACTCTGTGCTGTTCTCTCACTATCCCTTTACTTTGTTCATGGGGGAAAGAAAGGAGGTGTGCACTCCTAGCCCAGGAATGCTGTTAAGGGCAAGTGCTGTAGCTCTCCGCAGCATTCCAGAACAAGTGTCTTGGATTGAGATTCCGTTTTAGAATTGGCAACGAGTTTCAGTTCTGTCCCTAGTATCAAACCAGTGATGTTCAGCAGGGTCAACATTAGGCAAATGAGCTTGCCCATCCCTGCTTTAAAAAGATTGTGAATGTCAGCTCCAGACTCCTCTCTCCACTTCAGAGCCTGACACAATGACAACAGTGCAGAAAGAGGGTGTGGTGTTCTTGCTCATCTCCCTAAGCAACCCAGTGAGAGATGGTGATCAGCCACCTGGGAACCAAGGAGAAAGTTCCCCACTGTTAGCAATGTTAATGAAAAAGGTGGGGTTTGAGATGCAGGTATCCATCCACTGAAAAGTGGAATGTGAACCCCTCCACCTCCAAACTTATTTCAAATAGGCTACTGAGTGCTCATTACAGGCAAGGAACACATTTGAAACAATGACTGAGAAATAGAAATCTTCCCCCGTTACCAACACCAGAGCTATTCAATATCCTAATTACTATTACCGAGATATTTAAAGCATCTGAAACTTAGACATTATAAATTTACTGCAGCTATACATAACAGGCCCACTCAGGGTCTCAAGATGGCACTAATGGGCAATAATGTGGTGACTTAGTGAAAAATATAACTGACGACAACAATCTAAGATTGTCATACTTTATAACAGTTGCACGTGGTTATGCTAACCTAAAATGGTTTGAGTGGTGTTTCTCACTATTTGTAGAGATCAGATTAACCCTAAACGAACTGAAGATAATTTAAATTAAGTATTTCACAAATAAAGGCACATTGGAACCAAATGCTGGCCAGACCTTGTGCAGGTGTGTTGCAGATGGGAACAAAGAGCTCCCCTCCCTTTCACTTTCGTAGCCCTGCAAAAGAATAGCCAGAGTGCTTGTGGGGAAATGGAGTCCCTGCTCACTCCTTCTGTCTCTGGCAGTACTGGGGGTGAAATCCTGGCCCCACTAATAAGTAAATAATACCACCACCTAGCTCTTATATAATGCTTTTCACCAGTAAATCGCAACATACTTTATGGAGGAGGTAAGTATCATTAGCCCCATTTTACAGATGGGGAAACTGAGGCAAAAGAGAGGTGAAGTGATTTGCCTGAGGTTATCCAGCAGGACAGTGGCTGAGCCAAGAACAGAACCCCAGGTCTCCAGATTCCCAGTTCAGTAGGCCAGGGCTTTACGCCATGTGGCTAAAAGGGTGCAGGGAAGGATGGGGTAAGGTTAAAGACCCAGTTCTGCTCTTTCCCCATCTCCCGCACAGGCCAACACCGAAGTAGAGCATACTTGTTTTGAGTGATAATACCTTATTTTCAACACAGCACAATTCCTACATGTGATCCAACTCAGCAGTGCTAAAAAATTAACATTTATATTTGGATGCACCACTTGTTATGTATTCAGCACTTACATATACTCATTAAAGACATTAACTGCAGTTTTAGCAGTAATGCCACTAACAGAGATGTTTTAAACACAGCTGTTTATCCATAAGGAGTAAGATTTAAACAATCATTGGCAAATGTTCTGGGGACAGATTGTCTCTGGCCCTCTTGCAAGTGTTTAGTGGAAAAAAGAGCTTTCCCTTCTGCCCAGGCCAGAGTCCCATTACTGCCATGCAGTTGCAGAAACCTATTGTCCTTCAGACAAGAGTCACAGTGGAGGAGAAATCAGTGACATGGAGTTGAGATATAGAATCACAGAACCACAGCCTTAGAAAGGGTCACAAGGGCCATCTAGTCAAACCCTCTGCCAAAATGCAGCATTTGTTGTGTCTAAACCATCCAAGACAGATGGCTATTCAGCCTCCTTTTGAAAACCTCCAGTGCAGGATCTTCCTCAACCTCCCAAGGCAGTCTGTTCCATTGTCCTACTGTTCTTACAATTGGGAAGTTTTTCCTGAGATTTAATATAAATCTGCTATGTTATAGTCTGAACCCATTTTTCTCTTGTCCTATCCTCTATGGCAAGAGAAAACAACTTTTCTTCATCTTTTTATGGCAGTCTTTCAAGTATTTGAAGACTTATGTCCCCCCTTAATCTCCTCTTTTCCAAACTAAACATACCCAGTTCCTTCAGCCTTTGCTCTTATGGCTTGCATTCCATCCCTTTGATCATCTTTGTTGCTTGCCTCTGGATGCAATAGTCATAGTGAAACTTGTTTTATTTACAATATATACACCAGTGGTGGAGCAGTGGCAGTCACAAAGAACTCACAGCC
This sequence comes from Platysternon megacephalum, assembly GCA_003942145.1. Classification (NCBI taxonomy): domain Eukaryota; kingdom Metazoa; phylum Chordata; order Testudines; family Platysternidae; genus Platysternon; species Platysternon megacephalum. The sequence goes on along the minus strand of QXTE01000033.1, from coordinate 9,780,566 downwards.
AAACCCACAAATCACAGCCAAGACACCAATGCCAGGAAGCTGCTCTGTCCCCCAAATTGCCTCCAAATATATAGAATAATACCAAGGACAAAGCCTCTCTTCTGCCACAGTTTTCTCTAGTTACAACTGTTGCAATACAAAACTAACAACAACACAGCATTTCTTCGAAGACTCAAGACTTGTTTACATGCTAAGAAAAATAGCTTGGCAAACTATGTGTAACAGCACCACCTGGTGACCTGTCAGCACCTACTGACCCCTGCCATAAAACACAAGAAAGCACATTGAGTGCATGTGTACAAGGGTCTCACTTCCCATGCTCTGTAAAGTGCAGGTATGGCTTACTTCATGCCAATCCACATCAGAATGGGTGGGGAGGTATGAGGATATAGAGCAGGGTCATGACCAAACCCAACCTCTCTCTTTCTATTGGCTTGCAACGATTGCTGGACATCCCATCCAAGAAGATGGTTTAGGTGCGAACTCCCACTGAACACCAAAGAGCTCAACTAGGGGTTATGCTTGCTGACATACAGCACCCCTCCCTGTGCTACTACTGAGACAGGGTTATCATCTGGTCCTCTGTATGAAAGAGAGAAGAGATTTATTTTCCTCTCCCCTAATGTAGAAAGCACTCATTGACACAAATGGGATGAATGCACATATGGAGATCAGAGACCCCCGAAAATGTTTAAGCTCAATTCTATGTTCATAGACCTTTGCCTTTATTATTGATTTGAAGTCTGTTTCACTGTCACTCCTATTGTACAATGATCAGAACTATCCGCTCCACAAAGCCATGGAAAACGAGTCATCACAATAACCTTATGCATGAATGCCAGGGAACCTCAAAATCATGTGCCACCACACAAGTCACAGCTTCCTCCTTGTGCTCTCTCATGAACACCCCTAATATCTTTGCTTTGATATTCTCTGTAGGAGTTTCCCTAGGACTTGTTCATTCAACCTCCATGCATTCAACCTTCAGCTTGCACCCAGACAAAGCATACAAGGCAGGTAATTATTGAATAATCCAGCACATATCCTGTCATCACTTATTTCTAAAGTACAATTATCAACTGATTGTATACTACACATTTTAAGACAGTACTCAGTAATGGTATGCAGCAGGTTCTCCATCATTTCAATATTGTCCACCTCAAGCAGTCAAAAATTCATCAGGTCCAAAAAAGACCATAAGATTATCTTAAAAATCACAAGATTTAATTTTTTTTCCCCCATCTTGTATTTGCTTTCTGGCTTTTGAGTCTGTAGGGTTCGTGTTTTCAAGCTTTTCTCCACAAACATGAGGACTCAAAACTTTTTAAAAAAAGAAAGTTGAGATTTTCATTTAACCCCAAGACTCCAGGAGCAGGGCTTTTAAGAAAAAAGATACCAGATATCTCGAGACTCCCAATAAAAATCATGAGAGTTCACAAGGTTTATCTCCTGCTGCTTCTTTCTCCTCTTGGAAGACTCCAAGCCATAGAAGAGCATCCCAAACACGCATGGATTTTACCCTAACCCTGAAACAATTATGCTATAATATCCTGGGTCATATTGTGAACCACTGTCTCACAGGCACCATCCCATTGAAGTTATGACATGACTAGTGTGAATAAATGCTCAACTGCAGGAGCAAGAGTTGCTCAAACGAGCCTCTATAATTTGGATTACACAAAATGTTGTGGAGGGCGGAGGGAGGTCACTCAAGTTTGAGTCTTCCTCAATACTCACCCACACTCCAAGGATCTATATTATATAAAAGAATGTGTTTTGCAGAGGAGGGGAGGGGTAAAATAAGTCTTGGATTGGTAGTTCCTCTGCTATACTACACTATCCTATGAACTTCATTTAAAATATTCATTTACATCCTTGCAGGAAGTTGGCCTGTAAAATAGTTTCTCACGGGAAAACTGTGGACACCAAATGTCCCATTTCTTAGGGCATCTAAAAGTAAATTAGAAACACACATACTCTTTGGAACAATTCTCCGTTGTCAGGGAGATGAACTGGATGATTTACTTGGTCTTTCCCCATCTCTAAATTCTATGAAACTAGGCAATGGAAAGAATAGAGCTAATGTGATCATGAAGAACGTACTGAAATCTATACAAAATTTCACACAACTTCAAAGCACATTGTAAAGAATGAGGGGAAAAAAGATGCATATCATATTAGAATAGTGTATTTTTATTTTTGTTTTTCAAGTAAGTTAACTGCATTTAAAGTTTTACAATTCTTCTTTAGCGTGTAGGGGCACAGTCCTCAAGAAAAGAAAAAAAAAAAACTGTCCATCATAGGGAACATGTATCACCCTTTGATATCATCCTACTTCTTACAAAGTTGAACTGCCAGAATGAGNGGGGGGGGGGGGGGGGGGGGGGGGGGGGGGGGGGGGGGGGGGGGGGGGGTTGGTCAAAGTTTGTGAGGACCTAATGTACGTTAACTCATCAATGCAAGGATTAAACCAGTTGTAAAAATGGTAGCTGGAAACTCATCACGTGTTTGAAGTTTTGTTGAGAGTATATATAGCAAAAAGTCAAAAGGTTCATACCTTTGTTATTTATATTTCCCATAAACCATCTTCCCCCACCCCCACAGTATCAGCCATCATCCTCCATCATTGCTCACTTAGGGCCTGATCCAAAGCCCACTGAAGTCAATGGGAATTTTTCCAAGTCTGCCCTTCTTGGACCCTGCCCACTCTGCAGGTATTTCTGTTTTGTTTCTAACCTTTCCTATTATATTTTATTACCACCACTTGTGTTTAATTTAGTGATACTTGTCTCACTCTTCCCTGCACTCCAGGATCATTTCAATCCCTACATCAGCACTTAACCTCCCTCACCCTGCACTTCCACCATTCAGTTCAGAGTTCTGCTCTTGCCATAGGTTCCAAATCTATTTGGCATGTCTGACTATGTATGCCCCCTGCTGGGCTGCTGCTGTTTCTCCTCCCTTTCAGACTAACAGATCATTCCCTTGGGTAAGGGAGCTAGTGGTCCCCTACCCATGTGTTCCCAGGGGCTGGTGGAGAGAAGCGGTGGAGCACTCTGGAGTAGAATTGTTCAGAAATATTCTGACAAAAGAAGAGTTTTGTTGGAAAATGCCTATTCGTAGAATCTGAAATTTCTTGCGAAAGCAAGTCAGGCTCAACAGACTTTCAATGAATCACAGGCAGGATGACATTGTAACCTTGACTGCTCACCTGGTAGGTTCCTGGGGAGCTAGCTATGCAGACTGCCCCGAGGCCAGGGACTCCAAGCTTCTAGGGTATATCTACACTGCAGTTGAGAGTGAGCCTCCCAGTCCAGGTAGGCAGACTCACAATAGCTGAGCTGGAGTGTGAAAAATAGCAGAGTGGCCATTGTGGCTCCCTCAGAGACTATGGATAGCCACCTGAACTCAGACCCAGGGGATCAGGTGGGCTTGATAGCCTGAGCTGCTACTCACTCTTTAGTGTGCACACGGCTATTTTTATTTTTTTACCTGGTCTGGAAGACTCACTCCCAGCTGCAGTATAGTCATACCCTTAGGTCTGCAGCTCCAGGGAAGGCCTACCAGCTTCCAGGGTTGAAGGATCCCTGCTGTGAAGGTAGGAGCATGGCAGTCCTGAAACTCCTGGAAGACCCAGCTAGAAACAGGTCTCTAAGTACTTCCATTTCCCAGGACTACAGCAAGAAGCCCTGAGAACCCCAGCACAAACTAAGGCTTTCAGGATCCCCGCTGCGTAGTGGGAACCTGGAAGCCCTGGGAAACCTGGCTCTAGCCAAGATTTTCTGGAGCCTGGAAATTCTGGGGACTCTCATGGCTTCTAGGCTCCCTGCTGTGGAGCTGGGAGCCTGAATGTCCAGGGACTGGATTCTAGGGTCCATGGTTCCAGGCCATCTCTGCCATGTGGACTGCTCCACCCTAGGAACCCAGGGCTTCCAGATTCTTGCCAGCTGGACGTGGGCAGCTCAAATAGGCAATAGCAGTGGTGAAACTAACAAGAATGTACATTTCAGCCACAGCAGCTGCCAGTCCAGGGAGTATATTTCATTTTGAAGATACCAAGTGTTGGTGCTTCCAAAATGAAATTTTGGGGGATTTCCACTCTGAGAAATTTTGAATTTTTTTATTTTTCCCAATTTGCAAAAACTCAGATTTCAAACTGCCAAAGTTTCTCATGAGAGACCAGGTTGGAGAGGTAATATATTTCATTGGACCAACTTCTGTTGGTAAGAAAGACTAGCTTTACAAAACCACCACATACAATGTTTCTCATTAGCTGGAAATCCCAAGTTTCATCCTTCTCTGCTAAGGAGACCTTGTGCCTCGGTGTCCACGGGTCTGGAAGAGGTAGGGAACCAACAGGCATGACTGGCCTGCTATCCTAGGTCTGCTTCTCGCTCTTCCTGCTGCTGCAGTGTTACTCCTCCAAAAGGAACAGAGCCCTTATGGACCACCCCGTGAAGATTTCAGAACACATAGCCAAGTATAATTACCCCTGGAGAGAGAAACACAAAACTTAACCCACAAGTGAATGCTGTAAATAGAGGCAAGTAGTATTGTCCTTTTGGAGACAAAAATTGGTTGCCGTAATTATGGTACTGCTTTGTTTATGAACCTTTGCAGACCTTCAATGGCTATGTCACTTCTCTCATTAAACCATAGCCTATAATATGAAGAATTCCTACCATATGGAAAGCACCTGTAAATCAGGTTTATAGCCTTCAGTGTTTTACATGTACTTCAGACAACACTAGTCACATAAACGGTGTCTTTGCCATTTCACTACCTCAAATAAATGTGTCAACACTGACAGAATTAGCATCTGGCATCAATTAAATGTCTGACCTTGAAAATGTTTTAGAAGTAATACCTTGAATACATTAAACATTTTTCACTCATCTCATCAGGCATATTATGAATTATGTAAAAACTTGCATCAATTTTTCAAAGCAGTGGCACTACTATACAATTGAAACGAAGCACTTATTAAATCAGACATGTAGTTGGTTCAAACTAATGTGATATAAACAGGTTTCATTTCAAATATTTAATAGCTAGAAGAAAAGTTTCTAGGACTTAGAAGTTAGCAGTTTATAATCACTTTGGTTCTTTAGTTATTGATTTTTTTTTTTTAAATCATGCCCAAGTTTTAGCCCCTTGCAAACCAGATAGACCTGAATCCAGTAGTGATAAGATCATTGATCTGCTCAATATGTCGTTAGTGGGTTTTTTGGAACCATATTGTTTCACTATTTCCAGGCCAGCAGCTAAAAATAACTAATATCTCAAACAGCCAACATTTAGAGGAGCACTGTCACATAATAAGCTTTATAAAACACAAGTGATTTTCTTTCCATTGTCTCTAAAACTCTATTAGAAGATTGAAAACAACATTCTTCACTAGATAACATTAGTGTTGTATCTCTGTATCCTATAGAGCATAAATCAGCATGACTTTGCTATCTTGTCTTCCTTCTTTGTCATCAGCATCATCAATGGTATCACGTTCATCTATGTCAGCAACTCTCTAGGACTGAATAGAGTTAGATAAGCAATCAGCAGAGGGAACATATGCATCTGTCTGTGCACAGCTAAAGTTAAACATCAGCATCATGGACAAACAGTGGCTATCTTTTAAATATGTAATTTCGCAGCACTTGAGTGGTAAATTAAAAAAAGAAAACTTCATATTTTTACCGTTTGGAAGCTAACCTCTTAAAGACTGTGGGTACAATTTTCCAAAGTCCCAAAAATCATTTAGCAGCCTAAATCCCATTTTCAAAAGAGATTTAGGAACCTATGTCCCATTGACTTTCCATGGGATTTAGGCTTATAACACTTCTGAAAATGGAACTTGGGCACATTGGAAACTTGTGTCCTATAACAATATTAAGGTAGGTAACATTTGTTCTTAAATTACAAGTGTTTCATTAAAATAGCATTAAATAATACTTAGTCCTGGTCTACAGTACGAGTTTAGGTCAAATTTAGCAGCGTTAGATCGATTTAACCCTGCACCCATCCACACGACGAAGCCATTTTTGTCCACTTTTAAAGGGCTCTTAAAATCGATTTCTGTGCTCCTCCCCGACGAGGGGATTAGCACTGAAATCGACCCTGCTGGGTCGAATTTGGGGTAGTGTGGGCGCAATTCGACGGTATTGGCCTCCAGGAGCTATCCCAGAGTGCTCCATTGGGACCGCTCTGGACAGCACTCTCAACTAAGATGCACTGGCCAGGTAGACAGGAAAAGCCCCGCGAACTTTTGAATTTCATTTCCTGTTTGGCCACTGCGGCGAGCTGATCAGCATAGGTGACCATGGAGTCCCAGAATCGTAAAAGAGCTCCAGCATGGACCAAACAGGAGGTACTGGATCTGATCACTGTATGGGGAGACGAATCCGTGCTATCAGAACTCTGTTCTAAAAGACGAAATGATTAAGCACAGCCAGACACCAGGGCGGTTAGAAGAGCGCAGCAGGGCGAGCTGCGCATCAGAGAAGCTTTGAAAACCAGTTTCATGACTGGCCAGGCTACGGTGTGAAAGTTCTGTTTGTTTCTCCTTGATGAAAACCCGCCCCCCTGGTTCACTCTACTTCCCTGTAAGCCAACCACCCTCCCCTCCCCCCTTTGATCTCCGCTTACAGAGGCAATAAAGTCATTGTTTCAAATTTATGAATTCTTTATTAATTCATCACACAAATGGGGGGATAACTGCCAAGGTAGCCCAGGAGGGGTGGGAGAGGAGGGAAGCACAGGGGTGGGGTAGTTGTAGGGGCACCCACTAGAATGGCATGCAGCTCATCATAGAAGCGGGATGTCTGGGGCTCTGACCCGGAGTGGCCGTTTGCCTTTCTGGTTCCTTGGTAGGCTTGCCTGATATTCCAGGAAGGACTGAATCTCCATTAGACAAAACTTAAAGAAGGGAATGACCTGGAGTCACTCCCATTTGTGTCCAGGCGCCCCCTCACTAAGGCTGGCCAGGAGCCCCCCCATGTCTGGCCAGGAGCCCCCGACCGACCTCACCAGGCTGGCCAGGAGGAACCAGGAGACAGCAGCAGACGGTACAATATGGCTGCTAACCGTCTTCGCTAACTTGCAAAGGCAAGGAACTGCTACTGTGTAGCAATGCAGTACCGCGTCTGCCAGCAGCACCCAGGAGACGTACAGTGACAGTGAGCTGAGCAGGCTCCATGCTTGCCGTGGTATGTCGTCTGCATGGGTAACCCAGGAAAAAAGGCGAGAAACCATTTTTTGCCGTTGCTTTCACGGGGGGGGGGGGGGGGGGGGGGGCGGGCGGCCTGACGACATGTACCCAGAACCACCCGCAACAATGTTTTTGCCCCATCAGGCATTGGGAACTCAACCCAGAATTCCAATGGGCGGCAGAGACTGCGGCAACTGTGGGATAGCTACCCACAGTGCAACGCTCCGAAAGTCGACGCTAGCCTCGGTACTGTGGACGCACTCCGCCGACTTAATGGTGTTAAGTGGGGACATACACAATCGGCTGTATCAAATCGACCTAATTTCGTAGTGTAGACATACCCTTAGTGTTTTATACTCATCATTGATATCTAATGAAAATAAATATTTATGAAAAAGAGATTTGTAAGTAGGCATAATCCAAAGATGCAAATACATCAAAAGCTAGAGGGTGACGTTGCTGGGTTACATATTTGAAATAAACACCAGGAATCCAGAGAGAGAGAGAGAGAGAGAGAGAGAGAGAGAGACAGACAGACGATATCTAAAATCATATATTATCCCAATCAAATGCAAAGTTAGGACCGCTGAAGAAAAATATTGCTAGATTTTGGTAGATCTTTGAATACTGTAGGTGTTGCAACAATCCTAGCATACTATAGCCGTGTACCATATGTAATAGGGTATTTCTCTGTAAATCCAGATGTAGACGTGATTTGGAGATCTGTATTTCAGTTCCACGTGGTCTGTGTTCAACAGATAATCAGCCCTAAATCAGAGGTTGTATTTAAAGCTTTTTTAGTTTAAATTCAGGACAAATTCAAAGCCCACAGTGGTCTCCTCAGTAGATTTCTCACAAGGGCAGGAATAATCCTAATCTCTAGCATAATTATTTTAGTCCTAGAAGAGTCATATGAATTGGACAATTGTTTTTTGGAAGGAGACAAAAAAAAAACCACCACCACCTTCTACTGGATGTTCTAAAATGTTACAAAAAATGATTTAGCTCTACACTGCAATATGACAAAAACATTGCAGACCCTGTAATTCATGTGTTATTGCCACCCAGTGCTCATCTAAACCACATAAGAAGAAAATCGAACACACCATTAATGTCAGATTGAAGCAAATGGAAAAATATAACAGGCCTAAATTATCATTAACACACACCTTAAGGCCCCTTTATATTGTCAGAGCAGTGCAAAGGGCCCTTTGGCTCTGTCTATACTGCAACTGTAGATGTGACTGCAGGGTAGACACACCTGAGCTAGTTTTACCATTAGCACAAATACCAACAGAAGTGAAGCCATGTAGCCTGGGCTTTAGCATGGGCCGTACAAGCCGCCCAGGATCCTAGGTACGTACTCAGGAAGCTAGCCCACGCTGAAGTCCACGCTGCCACAGCTTCAATGCTATTGGTATTCACGATAGCTAGATTAAAGCTTGCTGCAGTATGACTACACTTCCTGTGGTCACACTTCTGATTGCCGTGTAGACATACCTTTAGTGTAAATGGGAATCAGTCTCAACATGTTAAAAACTCTGGATGCATTTAGCTTTTTTATATATTTGTCCACTGCTGTTTACTGTATAACATAGTATACAGTCTACCTTGTCCCTCTAATTAAAAGTAATTAAATAAGTGGTTGTGAGAGAGAGAGAGAGAGAGAGAGAGACCACCGACACTAGATCACAAAAGAAATTTTAGAGTTTTGTCAAAAACAAAACAATGAAGGCCTGCCAACTAAATCCATTCTTAGCCATCCAGTACACAGATTTAAAGGGGCTAATGGCCTCAATCTTCAAACTTCTGTCCCTAAATCTAGGCATCTAAAGAAATGACCCAAATTTCAGTGGCGTTGAACTCCCACCTACCAGTCACCGATGTCAATGGGAGTTGTGTGTTTGAAAATCTCTCTCAACATGTTTAGCAAGGATGTTTACCATTTTATCAAGCTAATACCGTGTTATCTCCATCACTTTTGTCTGGGTTTCTAAGCAAAATAAAAGCAATCTTTCAGGAAATGTTTTATGTTGAAGACTACTCAAAAGTTCAAGATAATGGAATTTACATAAGCCACTACCAATTTGTTCAAAACCAACTGAGCTCTGAAGTTCTGGACAGTGACACCGTTCACGTTTTTAAAGCACCTGGGAAATTTCATAGGAAGCAAATGTGTTAATCAGGATAAGTTGAAAAAGACATTGAGGGAAGTTTTGAAACTGTTTCCATTTCACAGGGTTTGAAATAGACTTATTTTGGCAGACGTTTGTGACATTTAATCAACATTGTTGAAATCATATTTGAATTCATTATTGAACATTTTTATTTACCCAAAATAATATTTTTAGTAAATAAAGTATGATGCTTTTTAAAATTGATAAAAACTGCAGAACCTTGGACAAAAAGACTATTTCAGAGATATTAATTTGCCATGAAAACTTTCATTTTTATGGCCTCTTTTTGTTGGAAAAAAAGATATGAAAATTTTCATTCACATGTAATGCTAATAAAATATTATGGTTGCATGGTTGTGCACTCAAAGGTTGGGGAAAAAACCCTGGGATAGCATAATAATGTAATGGTATGTGTTTGTGTAATTAATGACTGATTTTATGAGTGTAAGCTCTTCAGTGGCAGAAGCACTGGAATACAGCTATGGATGAGTATAGCTGGAAAGGCTCTAGCTTGGGGCATGCAGCATCCAACATGAACAGAGAGCAAAATAATTAGGTAAGACACACAAGAGCTGAGACTCCTAAATATGAAATATAACTGTGGCACTATAAGGATCTTAAGAGTGAAGATACAATAGGCCACTCAGTTTCATGGACACGAATATCTGCATCGATTAACTGAGACACTAAGACTGATCTAACATATATATTGAAAAGGTTACTAACATTCCATGAAAGGAAAAGGCAGGAAGAGTGGAACTGTGTTAATTCTATTTGTCAAGCTGTATGACTAAGAGAATTCTACGAGTCAGCTCAAGCCAAGGAGGAAATAGATATAAAAGGCACTAGAATTCTTTTCTCAATGTTGCTGCCCTGTTCAGAAGAAAGGTGTTGCCTATTAAAGCTAACCTTTGTGTCTGAAAGGAAAACAGCCATGATAAATGTTGTGCCAAGCTCAAGCTGATGTATAATAATAAATCTCGCATTTCAGGAGATATAAAAGCTGCTGATGGATTGTTGGAAATGTTGAAGGAAATCTTCTCACCCTTAGAGTGAGGAAGAAGATATGAGGAGAAATCCCAGCCTCACTGAAGTAAATGGAAAAAAACTCCTTGATTTCAAACTGGGCCAGGATTTCACCCATGGACCTTTGACATTTAATCAGGCTTTGTACTGGTCTTCGTTTTTCCTCCCTATCATGGACTTCATTTGGAAAAAACAATGGCAAATCCTAAACTGAAAAAAAATTATAAAATACCTAACTTATTAGTTATCCAATTTTAAATTCCCCATCGTGCTTTATGATTCATTTTCTTATTTCTGAGTTTGCTAGTTATAGAACTATTTGAAGAGCCCATATTGTCATCTATTTTTATTCTAAACAACATTTTCACAATCCAGTTGCATTTTTGTAATTTAACCCAAGCATTTTACTGAATTGCCAGAAGCTGGGACTGGACGACAGGGGATGGACCACTCAGTAGTTGCCCTATTCTATTAATTCCATCTGAAACATGGCACCAGCCACTGTTGGAAGACAAGATACTAGGCTAGATGGACCATTGGTCTGACCCAGTATTTTCATTCTTACGTTGTTAACTACTTGTGGCTCTCCACTGTATAAGAAATTGCCATGTACTGTTACTATGTGAGGAAAATATGAATTATATGAAGGTATTTACATGAAGATAAGGACAATTGTGGCAAAGTTCTGAAAGTGCTGATAGCCAAACTTACAGATAATTGAGATGTGGAAGTGAAAGAAATGTTTGTGGACAAGAATATTTTCAGGTTTTAGAACCTGCGTTAAGTGAGCAGAAGGAAGTTATAATAAAGCCAAGAACTGACAAGAGTGAAGAAGAGTAATGGAGCGATGTGTCATCCATATATTAAAACTAAACAAGGAATCCACATGGAAAAAAAATTCATCTACATATTCTGAGTAATTCTTAGTAATTATGAGGAAGGGAAGAGAAATACAAATTTAACATGTATATAAAATTTGCAAATCATCCAATGGCCCAACTGTGGAAACCTACAAATAGGGCAGGTCAAAATTTCCTGTAAAAAAAATCTTTTCCCCCCATTGCAAAGGAAAATTAAGTCTCCAACAAGATGAAAATTTTCATGAAAAGGTTTAAAATTTTCATTGGAAAACCAAAACCCAAAAGTTTTCTAATGAAAACCAAACACAGTTTGGTTTCCAGCTGAAAACTTTCTGGGTTTTGTGGCCAAAATTCTTTGACGAAAAGTTAAAACTGTATGGCCAGCTCTACTCGCAGCAGTATCTCCCGGCTATTTCTGTAAGTAAAGACTAGTCATGTATAAGGGTTCAGAGATTAGATTATTAATTTGATGCTGTCTAGGTGGTTGGTAACTCTAAGGTTGAATCCAAAAATTTCTTAGGGCTTCTTATATCTTTCCATGTATTTCTCCTAAAGTGCTCACTACTCTTGGAGACAGTAAATGTCTTAGTGATTTCTTCAGGTTTACCTTCTGTTTATAAAACAAGGTCATCCAATCAGGAAACAGATACTACACCCTATGGATGACCAGTGGCACAGAGCAATTTGTGAGTGCTCCAAATACTCACTGTGAACAATTCAGAAAAAACTCCATAAACCCAAATGTTGGTTTTAAAAAAAAATTATGTCATATTGTCATGAATAATGAACAAATTTGTAAAAATTGTGATCAGTTTGTTTGACAGGGGCCAAATCCAATTAATAAATTGTATGGAATAGCTTGACCAGCTCTATTATCTAGCCAGCAGGGAGAATGACTGCTTTTTTCACCAACACCAAAAAATGCTAATTGGCCTCTTGGCAGTATTTAGCATATGCATAGTCATCTAGCCAAGCGATGGCATCTTCAGTGGCGTGATGCAGTTCTTCTAGGCCAGTAGTTCTCAAACTTTTGTACTGGTGACACCTTTCACATAGCAAGCCTCTGAGTGTGACCCTCCCCCCCTTATAAATTAAAAACACGTTTTTATATATTTAACACCATTATAAATGCTGGAGGCAAAGCAGTGTTTGGGGTGGAGGCTGACAGCTCATGACCCCCCCCCATTTAATAGGTTCGTGACCCCCTGAGGGGTCCCGACCCCCAGTTTGAGAACCCCTGTTCTAGGCCACCACTGAACCTAGTCAGCAGGCATTCATCGACAATGTGTGTCATCGTCTGTGTTGGGCCACAGCTGCACAAAGGGCTGTCACGAAGGCCCCAGTGATATTGGCTGGCTGCACAGAGACCTTGCCCAGTCCAGAGTCTGTTCAACAGGGACCACTGGCGACAGGGCAGGTCAAAACCAGGTAGGCAAATTGTGGGGTCGGTGATGAGGGACTGGCTGGGGATTAAAAGAGATATCCATTCCTCTCGCCAGAGTGTTTCCGCCCTAACATCCTGGCATGGTGGATGAGACCATAATGGGAGGTGTGAAGACAAACGTGCAGCTGGTGGTTTAAAAAGGTGATTGTTCAGCGGTAGCCTTGAGTTGGTGCATACTTTCTCCGGCAACTTGCCAGTGGCAACCTCTCATCTGATATGAAGAGGAGCAACATTGCTCAGAACTGGAAGCCATAGGAGAGGAGTCTGATGCAGGGTGCCGGAGATGATACAAATGGTGGCAAGTAACTGCATATCCACCAGTTTGGTGTGTGACGATCGACTCCAAACTGGTGCGCAGTACTCCGCCACCAAATATGAGGTGGCGAGAGGTGGCGTCCGCAAAGTTGGAGCACAAGCACCCCATGATGAACCTGCCAGTTTGCTAAGAAGATTGGTGTGCGTCTTAACTTTAACTGCTATCTTCTTCAGGTGGGCATGGTAACTCAGTGTGCGGTCTAAGGTCACACCTAGATAGACCAGTTCGACTTCATGCTTTCCCTTCTGACCACTCATTCAGTTCTCGGGTTGTGCTGGCGTGATGAAGATGGAAAAACAGACTGTTTTTATGACGCTTCGCTGGAAGCACCAAGTCTTACAGTAGTCAGCTAACTTCATCATGTCCCAGTTTAAGTTGGCATCAAGCTCATGGAACGTCCGGGCCTGGGTAGCGCAACAGATGTCGTCTGCGTAAATGAACTTCCGTGACTCCGTTGTTGGCAGGTCATTGATGTAAAGGTTGAACAGGGTTGGAGAAAGAACAGAGCCCTCGGGTAACCCACTGCTCTGTCGTCTCCAAGCACTCGTCTTCTCCCCCATGTGGGATCTGAACTGCCTATCATGGAGGAACAGTTCAACGACTCCTGTGACCCAAGGTAGCAGGACCTGTGATATCTTCACGAGCAGGCCAGTGTGCCATACCATATCGTACGCTGCTGTTAGATCGATGCAAACAGCGCCTGTTTTCAAGTTTCTCTGGAAGCCATTTTCAACAAATGTGGTCAGCGTGAATACTTGGTCGCATGTGCTATGGCCTCAGCAAAAGCTGGCATGGTCAGGGCTCAAAATTCTCTCCACGTTAGGTAATATGCGCTGTAGGACCAAGCTCTCCAGTGCTTTGAAGCACACTGACAATGATATGGGACGATAGCTTGATGCTTGACTTAGGTCCTTTCCAGGCTTTAGGAGGCCAATGACTTTTGTGGTGCGCCATATCTTCGGTAGCCTACCTTCACTGATGATCCTGGTGAAGAATTTCACAAGCCAAAGCCGAGCCAAGGTTTTTCAGGAATTCTGGAGATTTGTCATAGCCTGCAGCTGTTCCACACTTAATGCTACCCAGTGTCTGTTCCAGCTCTGTTACAGTGAATGGTTCTGGGCAGCTTCTGATCTGGTGTTCACGTTTAACCATACGCCATTCATTCCTCACTTGTCTTCCTCACTTGGCAGTAGAGATCCCAATTCTCCTATCATTATAATTTAGCCAGTATCCTCCCTTGGAAGTTAAACCAAAGGCTTTCATGTTGTTTGCCAAGAAATGACCAAGCAATGAATGTACTGCAATGGAGGTGGACATACATCAGGCCAGTTCTAAGCAAAGTCTTGTTTTGCTTTCTTAGTTTTAACAATTTTGGTAGTGCCCATTTTCAATCCCTTAGTATCCAAATCACCTTAATTTTTTTTAAAACCACTTTCATTCTTCTGCCTGACCATTTACACTCTGCAATTCAAATTACACCAAGCCATATCATGCCACAAATTTTTAGGATGTTCATTGAGTTTGATGGTGCCTCCTGCTTAAATACAATATCCTAAGGTCCATGCTTACCTGCATAGTGGAATGAAAGAGGCATGTGGAACCATCAATAAGAGTAAACAAGAACGTTGGAATTTTGGTTGCTTTTCTTTTTTTAAGATATTACAAAAAGGAGTGTCGGGAATTTACAGCCCTAGGCAGTCATTTGTGCTGTTAGGAACAAACACTCCTAGGCAGAAAATTTGAATTATAGTCTCAAGCCTGAGGCCCGTTTATTGAGCTCACACAAACACACCAACGCGTTGGGGCAGCAGGTCGAAACCAGCTAGCACGATCAACAGGTCTCGTACAAATTTATAGTCTTAAACCGCAACCGCACATGCGTCATTGCCAAGCATTTAGAGGAGGGGGTGCTTTCCTGGTTTGGGCAAGCAAGGGTTCACAAAAGGGCAGACAGTGGTTATTGCTTATGCCAAGGCAAGAACATGAGCACACATTCCGGTTACATAAGATACAGGGTACATTTCAATATGGGTTACAGCCTGAATGACAGTCTTAACGTTAATATATTTCTTTTAATTTATAAGCATTAGTAGGGTATTGGGGACGGGGGTTACATAGTGGAGCAAGGGAGGGATGTTGTGCCCACTCCTTGACATGATCACTAGGCCTATTGATATGCTAATTGTTACAGGTTATTGAGTGATGCTTATTACCCATACACCAAAGATGCTGTTACAAATGTTTTAGTTTCCTTTTCCCCCAGCCTCACCTCTTGGGGCATAGTCTAGTATGGTTTAGGCTTCTGACCTGCTGGTTACAGGGTAGGCCCTGGTCAGAGCCCACAGAGGGGGTTGTTGTTACAAGGGTAGGGGGCCCCCATCTGATGCCATTTGGGCATCTGGCTGGGCCTTGGGGCAAGGAGGAGGACTAACCTTTCGGTGGGTATGGGCATACAGGGGCTTACCTAAAGGGGTACAATTTAAAGGCAACAGCACTTATATGCTAAGCAATGATTCCATTATAAAAGCATTGATTACAGATAGGGTTCAGGATGAGTTTTGATAACCTTTAGCATGACAGATAGCACAAGCAGATGCATTTTAAACCTTGAGCAATGCCTGTTACAAATAGTTCTTCTAACCTTTGCTAGTTCCTTTTTTTATTCCCTCTCCTCAAAGTGCAGCCCAGTGTGGTTTAGGCTTCCTGTCTGACAGTTTTGAGCCAGGCCAGGGTTTGTGGGGGATAGATAAGAGGGGAGGGAGAAACAACCTGAAGGGGACAAAGAAGGGGGGGGGGGGTATTTCCTCCACAGGAGCAACATGTAAATGTTTGTCTTTCACTGGGTTACTATTTTGTGCTGTAAAGAGGACAAGAATTGATACTATAGGACATGAAATTTAACATGATATAGTAAGGCTGGCTGTCAGCTACATTTTTTAAAATATTGAATAAAACAGTGGGATTGTTTTCTTTATATGAATAAGGTCTTTAAGTAAGAGCTGAAATAACGCATGCTAGATTAAAACAGTCTTCTATTATAGTTTTCAGAGACACAGGAAAGAGATCTTCAAGTATTTAGGTGCCTAACTCCCGCTGATATCATTGGGAGTTAGGCACCTAAATACTCGAGGAGCTGGGCCTCAGTTCCTGTCTCTTTATACCACTAATTCAGATTCCATTTACTGAAGACCTATATTAGTGTACATAGCTGGTTAGTGCCCTATGGAGTGCCCTACGCTCTTCCTTTGTAAATTGCACTAAGTAGTGTAACTGGGTAGTCTGGCCCTTTGAGAGCCTATGGCCAACCAGCCCTGTTTGGGAAATGGGAAATTCAACGGTAATCCAGTGAGGAGATATGGAGATAGATATATCCAAGTTAAATAAACTCTACTATATTATGCAATATCAATAGGAAATGAATTCACACATGCTTTCCATCCATCGTATCTGTGCCATCTTCATTTTCAGGGATGGTTTTCTGCCAAGACATCTTAAACAACAACATACTGTACAAAAGGGTTATCAAAGTGGAAACTCTGGAAAGCTGTCAACGCTGTTGAATCTGTTCAGACAACTGAATTGATTAATGTCTCTCTACTGGAGGGTAGAAAAGACTATTCTGGAGTTTCTTTGTAATCAAGCACAAATCAGAATGCAGTACATGGTTTTCTGAAACATTAATCTCAGTCAAAATATGTCTAACGTTATGGAGAAAATGAAGGATCACTAGAGATCAAAGAGCATATTCCAAATACAGGAGTCCTTCTGATGTCAATGAGAATTATGCATTTATAGAACAAGTATGGAATATTTGACCCTTTATTTAGAAAAGGTAGCAAACTGACTACAACTAAAGAACAAATTTTACTTTAGTAACTTGAACAGTAAAGTTACATTAAAGTTAACTCTTTTAATTGAACATGACTGTAGTGAGGAAGTCTCCTTTGAACCTCCAAACATGTAGCAAACATACTCAATTTCAAAAGCTGGGTGGTGCAGACGTTAGCTAGAGAACTAAGCAACAAATGTGTTGGAACAGAGTCATGGCTATTATGAATGTAATGTGCATTTCCAAGACTTCCATAAACTGGCTTATATTCTGAGGAAAAAATATGATAAATTTTAAGCAATGTGCTTTGAAATGCTTTTTCTGGTAAATATTTCACTACAGGCAATGCAATGGCTTCTCCTATAGCACGCTGCTTTACTAATCCATTTGTATTGATTTTTTCCATTGCCTTACTGCTAGCTTTTTAAAAAGCAAACTAACCACACCTCCTTCACGCCCTGTACATAATGCTACTATGTATATCCCTAATCATGTACCTGATGTGGATGTTAAACTCACAGGCAAAGCCAACTGCACTTCACAGAAGGTCTGATCCCCTGGAATCACTCCATTGCACCTTTTAAATCCCCAAGCAAAACTTCTGCTCTTCCTACTCTGTGTGCTGCCATCATAGGATCAACAAAATAAACACCTGTTAATTCACCCAAGTGTGATTTTTTTTTTCTACTCAACTCTATTGCAGAACATTGAAGGGTTTTCCTTGCCAATGCAACAATGTTTTACATTACATTCCTCTGTAAACTACTAGTCTGAAAAATAGCTTTAAGTTAAACCTTTCAGGTTTCTTCAGCTAGTGTGTCTACCAATCTCAAGGTCTTATTGTTTGTTTTTTAAGTTTTGCAATTCATCTCCATGCAATCGTCTCTCTCTCTCTCTGTTCAAAGTATTGTTTTTGACATTTCACATGGAAGCCCAGGGATATAAATATTTGTTTTTATTTATTACCTGGTATACATGTTTATATCAGGACATTGCTGGTGTAGATATGCATGCTTATCCCTAATACATGACAAAAAATAATGCAACAATTTTTAAAAAACCCTTGGAGCGGGTACAGTGCAGATATTCTCTACCAAGCGAAGGTGAGAAGAGAAAAGAAATACAAAGCATCAGCTCATACAGTTATTTAACTAATGTAGGCTTAAACACAAACCTGAGGAAAAAAATCACTGGGTTCTACATTTAAATTGTCTGAGTTTTTCTATATATAGTAACTCCTCACTTAACGTTGTAGTTATGTTCCTGAAAAATGCGACTAAGCGAAACGATGTTAAGCAAATCCAATTTCACCATAAGAATTAATGTAAATGAGTGGGTTAGGTTCCAGGGAATTTTTTTTCACAGACAAAAGACTAAATTTTTATATATACATACATACATACATACATACATACATACATACATAGTATACGTTTTAAACAGACAGTTTAATACTGGTATACAGTGATGATGATTGTGAAGCTTGGTTGAGAACATAAGAATGGCCGTACTGGGTTAGACCAAAGGTCCATCCAGCCCAGTATCCTGTCTACCGACAGTGCCCAATGCCAGGTGCCCCAGAGGGAGTGAACCCAACAGGCAATGATCAAATGATCTCTCTCCTGCCATCCATCTCCACCCTCTGACAAACAGAGCTTAGGGACACCATTCCTGACCCATCCTGGCTAATATCCATTAACGGACTTAACCTCCATGAATTTATCCAGTTCTCTTCTAACTGCTGTTATAGTCCTAGCCTTCACAACCTCCTCAGGCAAGGAGTTCCACAAGTTGACTGTGTGAAGACGAACTTCCTTTTATTTGTTTTAAACCTGCTGCCCATTAATTTCATTTGGTGGCCCCTACTTCTTGTATTATGGGAACAAGTAAATAACTTTCCCTTATTTACTTTCTCTACATCACTCATGATTTTATATACCTCGATCATATCCCCCCTTAGTCTCCTCTTTTCCAAGCTGAAAAGTCCTAGCCTCTTTAATCTCTTCTCATATGGGACCCGTTCCAAACCCCTAATCATTTTAGTTGCGCTTCTCTGAACCTTTTCCAATGCCAGTATATCTTTTTTGAGATGAGGAGTCCACATTTGTACGCAGTAGTCAAGATGTGGGCGTACCATGGATTTATACAAGGGCAATAAGATACTCTCCGTCTTATTTTCTATCCCCTTTTTAGTGATTCTTAACACCGTTTGCTTTTTTGACCACCGCTGCACACTGCGTGGACGTCTTCAGAGAACTATCCACGATGACGCCAAGATCTTTTTCCTGATTCGTTGTGGCTAAATTAGCCGTCATCATATTGGATGTATAGTTGGGGTTATTTTTTCCAATGTGCATTACTTTACATTTATCAAAAATTAAATTTCATTTGCCATTTTGTTGCCCAATCACTTAGTTTTGTGAGATCTTTTTGAAGTTCTTCACAGTCTGCTTTGGTCTTAACTATCTTGAGCAGTTTAGTATCATCTGCAAACTTTACCACCTCACTTTTTACCCCTTTCTCCAGATCACTTATGAATAAGTTGAATAGGAGTGGGCCTAGGACTGACCCTTGGGGAACACCACTTGTTACCCCTCTCCATTCTGAGAATTTACCATTTATTCCTACCTTTTGTTCCCTGTCTTTTAATCAGTTCTCAATCCATGAAAGGACCTTCCCTCTTATCCCATGACAACTTCATTTACATAAGAGCCTTTGGTGAGGGACCTTGTCAAAGGCTTTCTGGAAATCTAAGTACACTATGTCCACTGGATCCCCCTTGTCCACATGTTTGTTGACCCCTTCAAAGAACTCTAATAGATTAGTAAGACACCATTTCCCTTTATAGAAACCATGTTGACTTTTGCCCAACAATTTATGTTCTTCTATGTGTCTGACAAGTTTATTCTTTACTATTGTTTCAACTAATTTGCCCAGTACTGACATTAGACTTATGGGTCTGTAATTGCTGGGATCACCTCTGGAGCCTTTTTAAAATATTGGCGTTACATTAGCTATCTTCCAGTCATTGGGTACAGAAGCCGATTTAAAGAACAGGTTACAAACCATAGTTAATAGTTCCGCAACTTCACATTTGAGTTCTTTCAGAACTCTTGGGTGAATGCCATCTGCTCCCGGTGACTTGTTACTGTTAAGTTTATCAATTAATTCCAAAATCTCCTCTAGTGACACCTCAATCTGTGACAATTCCTCCGATCTGTCACCTACAAAAGCCGACTCAGGTTTGGGAATCTCCCTAACATCCTCAGCCATGAAGACTGAAGCAAAGAATTCATTTAGTTTCTCCACAATGACTCATCTTTAAGCGCTCCTTTTGTATCTCGATCGTCCAGGGGCCCCACTGGTTGTTTAGCAGGCTTCCTGCTTCTGATGTACTTAAACATTTTGTTATTACCTTTTGAGTTTTTGGCTAGCCGTTCTTCAAACTCCTCTTTGGCTTTTCTAATTACATTTTTACACTTAATTAGGCAGTGTTTATGTTCCTTTCTATTTACCTCACTAGGATTTGACTTCCACTTTTTAAAAGATGCCTTTTTATCTCTCACTGCTTCTTTTACATGGTTGTTAAGCCACGGTGGCTCTTTTTTAGTTCTTTTACTGTGTTTCTTAATTTGGGGTATACATTTAAGTTGGGCCTCTATTATGGTGTCTTTGAAAAGCATCCATGCAGCTTGCAGGGATTTCACTTTAGTCACTGTACCTTTTAATTTCTGTTTAACTAACCCCCTCATTTTTGCATAGTTCTCCTTTCTGAAATTAAATGCCACAGTGTTGGGCTGTTGAGGTGTTCTTCCCACCACATGGATGTTAAATGTTATTATATTATGGTCACTATTTCCAAGCAGTCCTGTTACAGTTACCTCTTGGACCAGCTCCTGCGCTCCACTCAGGACTAAATCGAGAGTTGCCTCTCCTCTTGTGGGTTCCCGTACCAGCTGCTCCAAGAAGCAGTCATTTAAAGTATCGAGAAATTTTGTCTCTGCATTTCGTCCTCAGATGACATGTTCCCAGTCAATATGGGGATAACTGAAATCCCCTACTATTATTGAGTTCTTAATTTTGATAGCCTCTCTAATTTCCCTTAGCATTTCATGAGGTGGAGGAGTCAGAGGGTGGGATATTTCCCAGGGAATGCCTTACTGCTAAATGATGAACTAGCACTTAGCTGAGCCCTCAAGGGTTAACTCACACTCTACAAGGCAGCAGGAATGGAGGGAGGGGAGACAGCATCTCAGACAGAGACACACACCGTGTGTGAGAGAGAGAGATATATACGCATTTTCCCTTTAAGTACACTGAGCCTACTCTTAAGTACACTGCCTTGTTAATTAGATTAGCTTGCTGAGACCGCAGCTGCTGCCAGCAAGCTCCCACCGTCCTGAGCCCTGTCGTGTGTGTCCCCTGCTCTATGGATAATGGGGTAAGTGGGGTGCAGGAGCAGGGGGGAGGGGGACACCCTGACATTAGCCCCCCTCTTCCTCCCCTCCCCCCCAACAAGCAGGAGTCTCAGGGAGCAACTCCAAGGCAGAGGGCAGGAGCAGCACATCGCAGTGGGGGGAGGGACAGCTGAACTGCCGGCAATTGGTAGCCTGCTGGGCGGCTGCTGCACAGGGAACATAGGGGAGCAGGGAGCTGATAGAGGGGCTGCCGGTCCACCCTGGTTCCAAGCCCCCACCAGCTAGCTGCAATGGGCTGCTCTTCCTGCAAGCAGTGGACAAAGCAGGCAGCTGCCAAATGACATTAGAAGGGAGCATTGCACAACTTTAAACAAGCATTTTCCCTAATTGATCAGCAACGTAGCAATGTAACAACGAAACAACGTTAACCAGGATGACTAAGTGAGGAGTTACTGTAGTTAGCTAAGAGCAGGACATGATAACTCGAACTGTGTTATATGCAGAGTTCTTCCATATCCAGAATTCTGCTACAGAGCAACTTGCTGAAACAGATGTGAATCAATTTTGGAAATTTGTATCTGGTAACTTTCATCCAATCACATGCCTAGCAGCACCATCAGTAGTTTGTGAGGAAGCTTTGTCCCTATCATCTGCTCTATTAAAGTTTAACAGCGTCATCAAGAGCTCTGTGATCTTCCATATGCAGCGATTTTATAGAGCCAAATCTCCTCAACTTATTCCTCCTAATCTCAGAGGAACTATTTACTTCAGGAGGGGAACAAGAATTCATATTTGTATATAAGAAATTATCATGTTTGTCATGAAATAGTAGATGTGCAATAAACTGCTCTTACAGACAAACACGTCTGCTCTATTACCTCAGCAACTGAGAAAGTTGTTTATTGTTTCATTAACTCCAGTGCCAAGAACATTATCCCACAATTAAAAAGCTACAGCACATGCACTCCTAATGGATTGGTAGGCTAGTGTTTTGTCACCGTAAGTTACACAAGTAATAGTCTAGCCATGGGAAACAAGGCAAAAGTCGCAAATTGCTACTAAAATCTGCCAAAGCTCAGAGGCTGCACTTTAATCAAAATATACTTTATTTTCTAATAAATGTTGATTAAAGCCATTTAACTATTAGTGTAAAACAATTTAAAAACTGCTACTGCAGTGGCTGCTGGCTCAATCATACAGCTGCAGCAGCACACAGAGGCAGGTGGAAGAAAGCTGATGCTTTCCTGCCTTATCTTCCCCAAAGCTTCCTAAGCAGTCCTGATTTCAAGGTTTCCAGAGTGAAATGAAATTTTACCTAACTCCTGTAGTCTATAGGGATGATGCTTCCTTATGTTCTATAGCAGAGGTGGCCAACCTGTGGCTCTGGAGCCACATGCAGCTCTTGAGAAGTTAATATGCGGCTCCTTGTATAGGCACCAACTCCGGGGCTGGAGCTACAGGCGCCAACTTTCCAATGTGCCAGGGGGTGCTCACTGCTCAACCCCTGGCTCTGCCACAGGCCCAGCCCCCACTCCAACCTTTCCCACCCCTGAGTCTGCTATACCCTTGCCCCTCCCCTGCAGAGCCTCCTGCACACCAGGAAACAGCTGATCGGGAGGTGCGGGAAGGGAGCAGGAGGTGCTGATTGGTGGGGCTGCCGGTGGGTGGGAGACGCTGGGAGCCGGGGGTGGGGAGTTGATGGGGAGTTGCTGACGTATTACTGTAGCTCTTTGGCAATGTACATTGGTAAATTCTGGCTCCTCTCAGGCTCAGGTTGGCCACCCCATTCTATAGAAAGGTGTTGAAATGCAAATGAGCCCAAAAAATCTATTTCCTAAAGATAGGTCTGACAATAGTCAAGTGAGACCTGGTAAAATAAAAGTAAAGTGAAGGGAGATAATTCAGAGGCAAGATGGAGATAGGACAGGGCATAACCCGAGATCATGTTCTAGGCACGTTTTGTTCCTAAGAAGTGTATTAGATAAAATATTATGCTAAGGACAATGCTATCAACATTGATGGTTATTGGGGTGGTATTTATGCAGATGTTAATTAATATGATGCTTAATATTAAATAGCCAATGAGAGAGAAAATATCTAATGATCAAAACAAATACAGATATGGTAAAAGGTGAATTTAATATTAATTAGGAGGTATTATAATTGATTATAAAAAGGGTAGCACACTACTTTTAGTTGAGGCACGCAAATCCACCATGAAGGCACCATTAGAGAAAGGATTATGTACCCATTTTCTTCACGCCCCTGAATATATCATTTCATCTTAGAATGAGAGTGCAAATGTAGTGGTTAACTCTCTATTTAATATTAAATAAAGTTTTCAATGTTATCACTCCTCCACTAAATTAAATTATCTGTAACCAGCCTGGAGGTTGGAACATTAAAGAATTCAGTTGCATTTTATTTCTTATTTTTAAGCTACTAATTGGAAACACATAAATCAAAGGTTACACTCCCAAGAAAAAAATGGGGAAGTGCAACAGAACCCTGCCAATTAAGTACTAGTCTGAGTGCAGGAACATATGGCCAAAGGCTGTTTTGCTACAGTTATACAGCCTCACTGTCTTCATGGAAAGGAGAGCAGAATTCGACCCATAATCGGTTAAAAAAATACATTCATGACTAGGTTTTCAAAAGGCACAGCCTCCTTGTTTGCACCTGCAGAAAGAGAATTGCAGGCACAAATCACCGCAGCTCTAACTACCTGAGCTGAGTCCACTATTAGGTAGTTAGTGTGACAGTTATGGCAATATCCTGGATAAGACTTATTGAATTAAATTTAATGAGTTCAGGAGTTCATTGTATCAAAAAGGCAAATGTTGATATGTCATTGTGGGAGTGTATGGAACAACTCTAGGGAGGAGACTTGAACCTGACTAATGTAAACTCTGAGAAGGGTTATAAGCTTCAAAGAATTATTTGAAACAATGAATTTTTTTAGTTAAGTGGGTTTCCTAGGAAATAGCTGGGAAGACGGAATGCAAATTCCCCACCTCTGGACCCAGTTGTTTGAAGCTGTGCCTCAAGGAGCCACCTATTGCCTGATTGACCACCTATTCATGGTCTCTCTGAGCATCAGAGACCCAAAGTATATAAAGGAGAAAAAGCACAGATTCATGGGTGTGCTTGTTCTGAGCCAAGGCGGTTATGAACTGTGACCACAGAAAAAACAACAGGGTGGGGTTTGAAGGACTCTTCACCTGCCGAAGCCCTTGCAGGAGTTGGGTGATCTCTGGTAAGCTTATTAGCACCCATTTGGGTATTTTTATTTAACTATTTTTTCTCTCTAACACTTTTACTTTAAGAATAAATGTGCTTGCTTAGAAAGAGCTGTGTGGTAATTTATAACTGTAAGAAATTATGCTGCTTATAGCCTAAGAATAAGGAAGGCAAAGGAGACCTATTTATCTTGCTGAGTCGGTCTTGCTGAGAAATTCAGCATAAGCAGTGAATTGTGCAGAAATACCCCGGCCAGAAGGGGGAGAGATGTGTCTACACCCAAGAGAAGTGATGACTGAGGAAACCAGAAACCCATGAATGGTTGCACTTGGTGGACCACAGAGGGAGAACACAGGTGCAGCTGCCTTGAACGCCGACAGTTGGAACAACTACAAAGTTGTGGGAAGCAAACCGCTCCCCACACAGCATCAGGTACTCCCTTCCCTGCCCCATTAGGCTCCCAGTAGTACAAGTTCTTTCTTACCTCACTCCCATTTAAATCTGCAGAAAGGCCCCTCCTGGGCTCCCCCAGGCTTTTCCAGCAGCAGTCTTTAGTTGGTGCTTTTAGGTTCTGCTTCTCCTGGTCTTGCCTCCCTTTTGCCTTGTACCTTCTGCAGTCATTCAGACCTGCACCAAGTGGGTGTGAAGTCATACCAAATCATAATGGTGTTTTATATACACTGTGCACAGACTAGTAAAAGACTAGTCTAGGCTCAAGGCAAGAGAGAATCTGATCTGCAAGGGGGGAGGGTCCCAGAGCAGGGCTCCAGCTGAGCCTGAACATCTACACTGCAATTTTAGCCCCACAGCCTGAGCCAGCTGACACAGGTGAGCCACGGGTGTTTTATGCAGTGTAGACATGCCCTCTGTCTTCAAGTTTCCTCACTCCCCATAAATCCCTCTATACTCACCTCTCTCCTGCATCCTTATTCAAAACCCTTTCATTCTCCCCTTGTGTCAAAACACGCTCACTGGCCTCCTTTCCTCAAGCTTTCCAGCCTCTGTCTCCAAGCCTATCACTCCCTCACCTCATACACCTGCCACCCCACATCTCTCCCACCTCTTCCTTTGCCCCCAAAATCCTTTCACTTGGCTCACCAAATCCTTTCACTCCTCCTCAGTCTTTCTTCAATCCCCACCCAGCCCCACTGCCATAGTTTCTCCTCTCTATCCCCAAATCCCAACTCTCCTCAAAGACCAGGTCAGTGAGACTGGCTGACCCACAGCACAACTGAAATCTAGCCTTTTATGTTTTCCAGTTCCTTCCCAGGCTCCTCTTTCTCCAAGTGTCCTGAGAGTCTCTTCTACTAAACCCCTCCTCTTCCTCTATCCTCTTTCCAAAGTACCAGTGTCTCCTGCCACCCTTAAATCTTCCATTCCTCACTTCTTCTCTCTACTTCCTCCATGGTCCCTTGCATTCCCTGATTTGCACTCTCTGCTCCCCAAGGTTCCTTCCTCTCCCCCTATTTTCAAAACATACCCATCATTCTCCTCCAAGATACTCTCCCTTCCCCTTCAAGTTCCCCTTCTCTCTCTGAGGAATATCCCACCCACAAGAATATTACCTCCTCAAGTTTCCGGTGTACCTCTCTCCTCCTCCCTAAAGGTCCCGTCCCTTCAGTGGAAAGGTGGGGCAGGGACAGAAGAGCAGCCCCTGGTGGGCCAGGCATGCCAGCCTATTACTGGGACCCTTCACATCTTTCCCTGTCCTCAGCCACTGAGAGTTGGTAGGGGAGGAGGAAAGGGTAAGCAGGAAGCTGAGACAAGCATCCTAATTACAGAGTCTTGTGTCTGACCAAAAGGAGGAGAGAGAGAGCCCTACTATGATCACAGCTGCTTCTTGCTGCTGAATCTATCAGCTAGCAGCTGATGGGTGACAGACAAGGGGGTTGAAAGCTGGGGGAATGTCTGGTGAGTGCAGCATAAAGCAGCCTTCTTGCAAAAACAAATAGAGGGAGGGGGCAAACACACCATTTTTCTCCCTAAGATTATAGCTGGAGGAGGGAACCTCACTATTATTACTCTCATGAAGAAGCAGCGCAATGACTTATTTGTGCCAGCATTCAAACTTGTAGATTTAAACAGAACCTATTGGGAGATCAGAGTCAGGCTCTTTATTCAGGAATGCTTTTTGCACTGTTACACATTCATGGAAATGCTGACATACAAGCAAAACAAATCTGTGACTTATTGGCAAATACAAGATGTTGAAACTTTAAGACCGCTAACAGCTGCTGTAAGCTTCACAGCCACTGAATCCATCTTTTGACTACTAGCCACATGCAACTGGGTCCTATTCAGGTTTCCCTTTCAGCTTGTCTGTCAACATGACAACCATGGCAAGTGGTTAGAGCCCCATTCTGTCATCCTCAAGGAGTGTCAGGTTAGATCATTATGCAGGGTCATTCTCTACACATACTGTTGACTTTGGAAACAGGTCCTGCTACCAGTTCCAGTTCTTTTCACACACTTGTTCATGGTCATGACAAAGGTTTTGTTGGGATTTCCCTCCCCGCACCCCATCTCGATCCAAACAATCTACACCTCAGAAAGAATTTCACACATCCTATTTTTGAATGTTGCTCATAACTAGCAACATACTCCAGTAATACAATCTCTCCCCATAAAACTCTCACTGCTTTTCACCATTACTGTGGATTCTCCGTTGAGAACGTGCACACTCGAATCTAGAGGCACTTATTTAGATTTTAAAAATATGCCACTCCAACATCCAAAGCACATGTACAAACCATTTTTAAATATACTTGAAAACGTCCAGTGGATTCAATAAATCACATCATCTTACCCACACACCAACTCCTACCCTTTCAAACCACTAGGTCCATCCTCACTCCCCATAAGAAAAAGCCTAGAAAATAGGACTTACAGCGTTCTCAAACTTAAGAGTTTCAGGTTTCTTCAGACCACTATGGGACTGGATTGCACAATCCTTCATATTGTTCTGTAGCTGGTAGGAAATTTGTCAAAAACAGGAAGAATATCTCAATTTACAACTTTTAATGAGGAAAGAGTTACATTTTTAAAGCAGCTCAACATTGCACTAATGACATTCTAAATTCTCTGTATATCTCAGGACTCTTCAGCATAATATCTGAGGACCAAAGTTCAATGCTGAATCAGCAGATTCTGATCATCAGCGAAATCAGCAGGACTGGCTGAAGATATGAATAAAGGTCTCAGAATTGTCCCATAGAAGTTAACAAGGAGCCCAAATCTGCCATTTTTGTGGGGAGACCCCTTGTCCTGTGTATAGGCCCTCTGCCTTCAAAAAGATGAAAAGTACAGAATTTAAAACTATTAAAGACGTCAATGAAAGATACAAATATACTAAAGTTAAACTTTTGTTGCCTTAACTGGTTTCCTTGGCTTATTGATGCACTCAACTGCCATTTAGAATTGGGCAAAACATCCTGTTAAAAATGGAGCATAAAGAAAAAGTAGTATTGATATCATTATAATATGCATAAATGTCAATAGAACTTTGACTACAAGTATGGGGTGGAATTTTGCATTAAGGGTTTGTAATAGGGGCACTCATCAGAAGAGCACCCTTTCTTACCAGGATGCAGGGGTTCTTCTGCTTTAGCACACCACTATTGTCTGCCTTTCTGGTTCTGCAGTGACCTACAGTTTCCGTGGCCCAGCCCTCTGGCCAGGTCACCTTTCAAATTATTCCTTCCATGGTAACAAAAGTCCAACAGTCCAAACAAATGGTTCTCCTGCTCCCTCTTGGGCTACTCTTCAGCCCACCTCGTGGGCTCAGTTCTCAGCCCCTTCTGGGCTACGTTGAAGTCTTTCCCTGCTCTTTCATATAGAGTGCGGATTCCTAGGCTGCTTTCTCTGGAGTCTCTCTTGCTGTTTACCATTTATTGGAGTTCACTCCTTTTCTCTTTTAGCTGAGATTTGGCTCTGAGGGATTTCTCCCTAAATGCCCCTTCTTCCTAGCAGGTTTCCACTGCCTGCCCTCCCAGGGGACTCTGGCAGCCTCTGCTAGGGACTTCCCTGCTTCCAACAGACCCTACTTCATGGTCTCTTATAGGAGCCTAACCTCTATCCTGTAGTTCATCTTATGGAGTTCTCTCAACCCATTTTGTGAAGCCTAGATTTTAATTAGGCTATCATTTGACTCTATTAGCCCTGCACCCTCAGGCTTGGAGGCAGCTAATTATAGGTTGGCCCCATATCCCTTTAAAGGGATGCAGAACCAACTAAAGTCAATGTGAGTCTTTCCATTTATTTCAATGGGCTTTGGATCAGGCCCTAAAATACACTGGCTCTAGTCCTGTCAGATCCATGTAGGCAGAATGCGGATACCCCAGCAGTGTCTTGTGCTTAAATCTATAGTTCTGAGGAAGAAGCAAAAATAATGCACTTTGTTAATTGTACAGTACTGTTCTTGATGGCTGGAAGGGGAGATATATTGCTTCCTGAGGCTTGTAATAATCAGTTTATGGCCTGAAATATAATTAAGCATAACTGTAGTAGCATAACTATAAATGTTATTGGTGATAAAATTATTAATCCCCTTTTCTATGTTAGGTATTATGTCTCTGATCCACAGATGAAGCATATGTTTTGATACACTACTCCACATCATTGTCATTTTGGAAATGTTACAATGTTATAAACTGCAATTTGTTAATGCATACACTTCATTTTGTTAACGATAAATGGATAAAGTCTTGCCAATTAGGACATACTCCCACAATAACGGGGTAATGACTCTGACTTAACAATTGATTTTGTTTCATTTGAAGAGAGGAGTGGGGCTTTCAATTATTATTTTTTATGTCCCACTAACACTTGTCAAAAATGCACCCCCTGTCCGATTCCAAGTTCATACCAGTCCTGACAAGGTTATCATTATATGCCATCTGCCCCCAGTCACATTTTCAATTTCACTGTTCTCCATCTTATAGCATGATGCAAAATGATCAGGATGTCCTCTCTTTCCCCCCTCTATCAAAGGGATTCAAAACCTCTATGTTTCAAAATCTCAGTAAAATTTACTATTGCTTCTTGTCACAGCACTTGCAGAAAACAGTCTGCTTCATTTTATCTGCTTCTCAGCCACACTTTGCAATTAATTACAGTAAATAAACAAAATATCAAGGAATGGCAAAACCTCCACCATCTATGGTACAGTTCTGAACTTAAGGGGAATTTTCCAGAGTATTTCTGAAGAAGGAAACATTTAGGGCCAAATTTAACTTGACTCTAATATTGCAGCTGTAATTTTGGGCAATTACGGATAATTATTTCCACATGCAAACTCTGCGCTTGTATGCCATGCATGAACAAGTGAAGAGCTCAACAGAGACATGTAACTACCTAGTTTGGCTACAGATGTTACCTCTTTTTATATGAGCATGGTGAAGTTTTGGTGGCTACCTAATAGAGTCCTCAAATGTTTTGAGTAGAAAAATCTGGATCTATTGTGTTTTGAGGGAAAGCATGGTGACATTTGGAGTTTTGGAATTTTCTGATCATGACAATCTTGTGAGAAGGAAGCTGTCTAGCTGGGATGAAGCATCAAGAACATTAGGTGGTGGAGACTATTTTTAACTTCAGCTCTCCATATCCTGCTGTAGTAATATTAGATAAATGAAGGTATGAAAATGTGAAGTAAACATTTCACAATTTGCTTCCACCCAAGAACTATGCAGACCAGAAATGTGACATCAGCACCTCATACCACTCTAAGTTCTCTAAGCAACCTGGCAAAGTGAAGGGATGGTGCTGACTGCTGAGGTTAATGCATCATCCCACTCCAGAGACTTTGCAGAGGAAACGACCCTATTTCTTCTCTGGGCTTTTCCTTGACTTGTTCCCAAAAAGGGAACAGGAGTGAGCAGTCCTTGCACTCTGCTATTGTAAGATGCCCTTGGCTCAGCCATGCAGCAGAGGGATAGGAAGGTTTTTTGCCCATCCCTACTCCCTTCTGTGTGGCCAAGCAAGGGCCTTTAGAGATCGTAAAAAATATAATTCTGCAAATAAGATCGATGGCATTCACTATTTAAGGCTATTTTCCACAGCTAAAATGATCATCAAATCAAGTCTTCTCTTCATCAGTTCCATGACAAAGCTCACTTTTTCCCCACCTCTAGTGACTTAATGCAGAAAATCCTGAGGGTCATATTCTGAGGTCCTCAGCCAGCACACTCCCACTGAAGTCAATGGACATATGGTTTGGTAAGAGCTCAGTAAAGACCTCAGGATCTGTTCTTTGATCTTTCAGATCATTCACGTGTGTGTAGAATTGTTTTAATTGACTTTTAACATACATTTCCATTGCCATTTTCTCTTCTGCCCCACATATCCCTATCAAATTATGTTGTAAATGAAAGTTGTAGACAAAGAAAAGATGACTAGCTCAAGACTTATCACAGAAGAGTTCCATAAACAAATGTATTTTCAAGCACATTTACAATTTTAAGACTGGTGGTTTTATGCCTTCCATTGCAGCATCTGGTACATTCCAGTTTCAGAAATAGGATGCCTGGACTAATGGCAATTACTATGATCCCATATGCTACTCCTTTGTTCTCTTAGGTTTACTGAACACTGTACAAATAAAAGAAAAAATACAAGTTATCTTTTAAACAAGATATAAATTTCAATGAATGAGAGATTTTGATGTGTTAATAATTACTGCACGTTGTCATCTTTTAAAGCTAATGAGTGCATACACAGCTTAACTGAACCACAACTTTACACTAAGAAATTTGCCCTTTGTTACAAGTGCCATGTGCAGTTGACAATGTGAACACTGAATTAGTTAAATTAATAGAAAATTAAGCAAATAAACCAATTTCTATTAGCATAGTTACTCATCTGATTAAGCTTACAAAGAAATACAATGAAATATTTGTTAGTCAAAAACAATTATGCATAATTTGTACACTGGATAGACTAGAAAAATGATCTTGTATTTAAACTACGAAAAATTTGAATTCCATTTTTTAAAATAAAATTAAAGATCGTACTACAAAATCTTATTACCAGATAATTGTAGATTCTGCTGTAGGAAAAATGTTCTTTAATTATTAGCCAGCAAAGTTATCAGCCCCATTCAGCCAGTCAGTCAAATAGGCTTGCTGCATACAATCCTTTTAATCAAATGATAAAGCTGTGTCCTGCATTGATATTAATTGAAGTTCAACAACATGAAAGTCCCAGATCAGTTTGCAGATAATCTTTCAGTGTCAGTAACAAACTACTTCACATGGGACAACTGCCTTCAAGATACTGAATCCCCATCTGGTGAGATCCTAATGAGCAATGGAGAGGTTCAAGTGTAATGAAGCAAGTTTCTTTTGGCAAATGCTACTTGACAGCTACATCATGGGGCCTTGACAGCTGTATGCTGTTGCCTTATATTAATACCTTTTTGAAGATCTCATGACAACATGTGTGAAAGATAAAGGGTTCTTCTCTCTTCTGCTGATTAGTTTGTGGATACTCCCATATTTAATCCATTAGTGCTTCTTAAAATCATGAAATAGGATCTGCATTCAGTCAGTCATGTTTATTGGACAGTGGTCTATCAAACTTTTTTAGCTCTTGTATTCCACAGTGAAGGTTTTGAATACTGCTGCTGTGTTACTGAATTCCAGAAGCAAAACTGACTTAATCACGTCAAAACAAATTTTTTTCTGGGGCAAGGAAACACCACTCTGGGTTGGTTCATTGGTTTATGCACCTCTGATACACATGCTGCACAAGATCTCAACTGAGTTCCCCAAGGCTCTTTTCTCTGCTAGGTCCTATACAGCACTATTCAGTATTTCAGGGAAGAATGTCAGACACCAATGTCTGAAATGCACACATGATACCCAGTTATATGGTTCCTTAATCTCAATTCCATAATATTCCATCCCCAAGCTCTTGAAGTGTCAGAACAAGATCAGCTCCTGCATGAGGAATACTATAAAGCCACAATGAGGAAAAAGCAGTGTCTTCTAATCACTATCACTGTCAAAGAACTAGCCGACACTTTTCCATCACCCTTCATGCAGGGTATCTGCCCCACAATCATTAAAAGAGTATATGGCTCAAGAGATCTCATGTTCTCCACCTTAATAAAACAAAACACCTTCTGCTGTCAGCTGGCCAAAAGACTTTGCCTCATCTTACCAAAAAAGCAGACCCAACCATAGTGATCGGTCCTTTCTTGATCTCCAGGCTTCATCACTACAAGACACTTGACTTGGGAATAAGTTCAAATAAAACCTCAAACTGATAGAAAACATAGCAGCTCACCTGCTAATAAACACAAGTTGACAGGAACACATCTCTACAGTAATCCAGTAGTGCAGTGTATGTTGAAGATCAAATCAAGATCAACTTCCAGGTCTTGATCTTCAAAGATATCAAAGGGGTAGGACCAAGGTATCCCCAAGACTGCCTCTCCTTCAAAGACTCAGACCTTCTGAGGGAGCTACCATCCTCAGAGATGACACTCTTAGTATACATGGTAAAACTATTGCAAGCTGGAGTGGCTATGGAATCTGAATTCCCGTTCACGAAAGCAGAGGTTTTGCATTCACCCCCAATTAAGTCTCTGAAAACAGTGAAAGAAGCCTTAGAATCAGCTGCCTAGGGAGCCCTTTGAAGGCTTTTCAAAGGTAATTTCTGAGTGAAGATATTAAGGCTTCTAGATAAGATTTAGAGAGAAGTAGTACTCAGTGATCTACTCAAGCACTGCCTGAGCTAAGGGCTTATGAGATTACTTGCCTCATGAAAGTCTTGATGCTACTCTGCTCTGAGTCTGAAGTTGTCTTGAAGAGAACCTCCTATTCCAGCCTCTGTCCCCCTGTAGGCAAAGCAAATGGCTGATTTTGCCTGTCACAGCTAAAGACTTCAGAATTTTGTTCAGAGTATATATTTATTTTGACTTGAGGACTTTGTGGATTTCCTGTCATTATGGATTAGCATTTGCAGGTACACACTAAGCGTTCACACATGGTAGCAGTTCTGCTTCAGGGATCCTGCTTTATAACTTTCATTCTGTGCACAGACGTGGTGCCCTTAGGACTTACAGATATCCACTTCCCTAAAGATGTTTGGAAATTTGTGCACTGATTTTCTACATGAGCTCTTCTGTTGGTTTTACAACTTAAAAAAGGCAGTTCTCTAATTCTCCAGGATCCAAAATATGTCAGTCACAATAAAATGTAATGTTTGCAGCAAGTAAACTTTACCATTATTTCAAAAAGTGATGCCACAATAAAGAAGTCATTTAACAATTGACAATGTCAGAAAACCTGCTCTGCAATTATATTAAATAAAATTTCATTCCACCTTCAAACACATTTATCATATTTAAAAATATGTCTCCTTATAATGAACAGTTATGGGCTTCCAAGATATTAATTCCTATAGTCTTTGTACTAGAATGTACTAGAATATAGAATCATTGCCAAAGTAGTGATGGATTGCAACACGTACATGAAGGAAAGGAGTTCAATCATTCTCCTGCTATATCTTTCAGATGGTTTTTATTCTTTCAACTTTACATTTGTAAACAACTGGAAAGCTGACTTATCTGAACTGTTCAGGCATTTTTAGTTTTAGGGGTTTTTTAAGTGATATGAAAGCTAATTAAATTGAATGTTCGCTGCAAAAAATCAAAACTTACTTCTCAATATTCATTGATACAGAAACAGCAGAATATATTTCATGCGTCCTTGATCTCTGCATTCCTTGCTGTCAGTTGTGCACCATTGTTAATCAGTTTCATCTGAGGACCTGGATGGTGCTGACAGCCATAGATATACAGATAAGTGATGGTATGAAATATTGCCAAGCACATTCAAACAGAAAATAATTCAGTGAACTCATATACCTACATTCATATACCCTTCAGTTTCTCCTAAGAGATTGATCCCTTCACTCAGGAGATCTGGAAGTCTATGCTGTGTAACAAAGCACACTGTCTATCTTGGATACTTATACAGCCCCATTACCATGGTATCTGAGCACCTCACAATCTTTTAATGTACTGATCCTCACACCACCACCCCGAGAGCTAGGAAAGCACTATTATCCCCATTTTACAGATGGTGGAACTGAAGATCAGACAAAAAGTGCCTTCCAAAGGCCATTCAGGAAGTCTGTGGTCGAGGAGGTAATTGAACCAGGTCTCTCAATTTAACCCTGGACCATCCTTCCTCTCTTCCTCACTCCGAGCTTCAAGCTTCATCTGTTAAATAATGCCAGGATGCTTGGTGCTCAGACATCACCATATAAAAATCTAGATAGATCAGATATCTTTTTAACTGTACTAGGCTTTACGCAGAATAGGTATGTGAACCAAATTGCCAATATCCATCAAAACTGGGTGTCAGATTTATTAATTTGCCAAAAAGGAGCTTTGTAGCAAATTTATCAGCAAATACATGCCAAAATTGAAATTATTGCAGAAGTGACATGCTCAGAACTTTTTCCTAGAGCGACTGCACATGCATACAAATACTAAAACTTCTCAATTCTGCTTTATAAACACTACGTTACCATCAGAACAATCTGATGAGGTTTTGCAAAATACACACTAACATCCCCAGTTTACAGATGCATAGAGTGCACAAGTGAATTACCCAAGGTCACAGGAGGTCTGTGGCAGGGCTGTGAGAACCCACATCTTCCAACTCCCACGCCTATGCCTTAATACACAAGACCATTCTTCTTCTTTATAGTACTAGGAGGGGACAGTCTAACACAAGAGGCTGTGGAATGCACCAGCTACATGAGAACATGCCCTGAAGAGGAACCCCTTTCTACAGTGATTTTGAATCAGAATGACCCATTTTAATTTCTTGCCATTTTGGTGTGCAATTTTGTATTCCTGCACAACAAAATAAAACTTTTTACATAATGGTTATTTAAGGACAGATTCTAATCTCGGAAGTTTATATCCATCACTTCATAGTGCACATTGAAATACTGAAGCATAAATTTATACAATCAACATACAGTACACTCAGGAGACTGACATGTGACTTTGCAAACGGACGACTTTGGAGTTGAATATTCAGTTATTCACAAGCAATTCATGCACAAGTACAAACTTGACTTGTCTGTCCTACACTGAGTTATAACCATCATTTAAATTCTTATAGACTTCTTACAGCAGAGCACATGAGAATTAGAAAGATTTCACTGGACCTGTATGAACCTGGCACTGTAGCTCCAAAACAGCCTGCGCAAGGATCTCCGCTGGTTATTGTGTCTGTCTATACACATTTCCATCTCCCATTTCTCAAATAACTTGTTTTAAAATTATGGGGAGGGGGAAAGAGACAAAAAATAAATCTCTACCAGAAACACACAGGAATGACAACCATCCATTTAGAGCAAGTAGCTGACTTAAAATTAACTTAAATAAAAGGATCTTTCCCCTACCCCCTCACAGAAGAGGAAACACCTACACCAATACAGGAGTTCAAAAAGAGAGAGACATTCATATTGTAGTAGTGGGCAACAGTCAGCCCAATAGGGCATCTCTTTATCCCATGGGACAGTGTATGCCAACTACTGTCCACTGTTTCTGACTGTACACATACCAGAAACTTCTCAGATCAGGAAGTTATCATGGCTGTTGGCTCCACGAGAATGTAAGCTCTTTGGGGTATGGACTAGGTCTTCCTATTGTTTGTACTGTGCCATGCAGAACAGGGGCTCAATCCTGTTATATATATACACACTGCGATGAAAATAGATATATAGAATAGACAGATTTCTACTTTCTTTCATGGCACTCTGATGGCTCAACTATGACAGCAGCAAATCCTTCTCCTTACACAGAAAATGTGGATGATGAAGGGGACGGTGCTGGAGAGAAACTGGATGTGAAGTGTTATGTTTAACAGCATACAAACAGAAAAGTTAGTTAAATACTCTTGCTGGGAGGCTGCAACATAAAAATGAATTTCTTGGTATTCAGAACAACACACAAGAACACCAAAGCAGAGAGAGACAAAACAGGCTGCTCCCTAAAACAAAGAGGCACAACTCACCCAACCTTATTCTAAGCTAGCTGTGTGCAGACTGACTCTGCTAGGCCCAGATCACACAGTTCCCGAAAGACCCCCTAGCCTGCGATCAGGGCCAGGGGAAAGAAAAACCTGAGCATTTAAGGTGATACTTACAATTTTAATACAGCCTTTCATGCACCACATGGGGTGTAATGATTGTGGGGTTCATTAAACAACAAACTAGAGCATGAGAAAGGAATACAACTTTTAATAAAACAAACTGAAGAGCTTCTGTGGTGAACTGCTGTACACAGCTACACTGTGTTCTCAACCCCAGCTTCCAGGGCACATCTCTAAATTCCTATATTCATAATACTGTCCCTTAATCGGGAGCGTCTGTAAAATTATAATCTTCCACAAACATCTCTACATGGGAGTTACTGGCTAATTGCAAGAGCTGCTGACTGAAATCAAAGCCAAATGTGTGAAAAGGAAATATATCATCATTACTGTGTATACAGGTCCAGTCTGACTGGGAATATTCATGAACCAATATCATGTGTTTATGTTCAGACCTAATGATTCTAAAGTCATATGTGAAAAATAAAAGAATACACATCTATGCCCTGTTAATGAGAACGTATTCAGTCAAAATAGAGGGGAAAATACTCTTCCAGATTTTGTACTTGCTCAAAAAACCAAAACAGAGCAAATTATATCTGATTTACATTGGATCTTGGGTATAAGTCTTGGTAAGGGTTGAGGAACAACCCAGTGAACTCCATATCTACATTAGGCCACATAAATAGGAAAAGGAGATGTGGGGGGGGAAAGAATTCTGATTCTAGGCTTTACTATAAGTGAATGGAGCTAGAAAACCAATCGTTCTTGTTGCCCTCAGCAATTCTCTCTCTCAGGCTCCTTCTATTTATGTCACTCTTAACCTTTTACTAGAAGGTCCATCCTTAAACATAATTCTTACATAAACCATGGTGCCATCTATTGACTGGCAGTCTCCAATACTGCATCATAGCAATGTAGTTTGACAGTTCACGTAACACTACTAACATTCAGTTAGAAGCATTAGAAATTCCCCTCTTAAGTTTACATCACTGTAGCTGATCAGGCTATGGGCAGTCAAGCCTAGTGGTGGAAGCAAGAGTTTTTCCTACTGGTTAGAGCTGGGTCCAGAATGGGCAGAGTGCAGGAAACAAGAGTCAGTACTGGAGAGACAGAAGCCAAATACCAAAGCCAGGGACATAGGATGTAAACCAAAGTCTAGACCTGGGGTCAATACCAAAGAAGCAGAAACTGAATACCAGAACCAGAGAGTCAGCTAGAATCATAAGCCAGAGGCAGAGCCAGGGATCAAAGCCATAAGTCTGAAGCCAAAGGGGAGTAGGGGCTGGAGCAGAGTAGGAGCAGGGACTGGGAGCAGGCTGCAGTAGGGCTAAAATAAAACAGGTACTGGAACAAGGTCAAACAGCTGCAGGCATGGTACACACAGAGCTGCTCTTGCTGTGGGGACCATGCTTATAACCAGGACTTCTAAAGCAGCAGCCAATCAGGGGCTGTGGCCACTGTCAGTTTCAAGGCAGTGCAGCCGGTCTCATTGGTTGCCTAGCAGCAAAGTTAGTCAGGGAGAAGATCAGCAGCTGGTTCTAGCTGGTCTGGTCCCTGACAATCACTCCTTTAACTAAAGGATGCCCTTGTTCTTAACAGAATATATATATGTTTACCATTTAAGTGAGTTCACATAGCAAATACAAACACAGCATTTTCCACTAACATGGATCTTCAAATAGCTGTGCACAAGGAGTAAGCATCACTCAGGGCTACGATTGGATTCATCTCTCCATTAAGGAAACAGGAACAGATTTAATAGGCCTGTTTTATAGTAAATGGAATATTGCCTATAGTCTGGTAAGCAATCTAGGTTCATTGCTGGCAAAAGGATGAAAAGTTGTCCTGAAATCTAGATGAATCTTTAGAGATGATACCTTATCCAGGAGTTGAATCACAGAAGGAGACCAAAGGGCAAGAGTTTGCTTTGAACTGATAGTACTGAGTGAGTTGTGACTGTTGGTAGGATTAGTTATATCATGTATATTTCCAATTTCGCAATAGTCTAGTCCTCCCCTTGTGCCAGGAAAGTAATTTTTTTTTTACAAATGTACCATTGCTTTTTTCCATCTTTGGGAAAGGGCACACACATAGGTGTTGTACCTGGGCTGGTAAATTTTCATTACTCTCTCAAGGCTTTATTAATGTCTCTGACATAACTGCATGGTCCAGTCCATTGGGACTTGAAGTTTGTTATGCAGACTAGCACCATTACGTGTGATCTTCTATCGGATAGACCAAATGCAGTTCTGTCTTCTCTCTCCGGATAAACGTATCAAGCCGTTACAGGGATATGCCAGATTTTCATGTGGTGGCATTCTCAATGTTTGCAGAGTTAGGAGCACGTACTTTGTGGGACGTCTTAGAAGAACAGTTCATAACCAGTACAATTTATAACGCTAGAGCACACACCAAATTCTGCCAGGTTTAAATAGGCTATAGTCACAGAGGAGAATTCAGAAGCTAACTTTAAAAGTATGATTGAAATGTTCCGGATGGCAAGAAAAGCAATGGATTTCATGATACATAGTTGGTAATTTCTTGACAAAGACAGATCAACATTAAATGTTACATCCTCAGACATCTAGTCTCTTGAAAACTGAGGATTTTTCCTCCACAGTTTCTCTAAGCAAGTTGCTAAAGCATTAGCCTATTCTCTGGTTAGCCACACATCAATATTGCAACCTCCTGGTCTCCAGACTCCAACACTCACATCTCTCCTTATTGCAATCCATCTGCTGTGACCAATATTATTCTCTCTTCCTTTTATTCTAACCAGTTCCCCCACTTCTCAGTTCTTTATACTGGTGTGACACAGACCCCTTGACAAAAGGTCCCCTGTTCTTTGCAAAAAAAATTCACCTCAGAACTGACAAACTCACTATAGCAAACATCTTTCAGGATATTTATCCATAAATAGTAACACAAGGTATCTACAGAAAGCTCATAACTTGTCAAGATTCATAAACATTGTGA
The DNA here is from genome assembly GCA_003942145.1 of Platysternon megacephalum. Lineage (NCBI taxonomy): Eukaryota > Metazoa > Chordata > Testudines > Platysternidae > Platysternon > Platysternon megacephalum. The sequence continues at coordinate 9,740,957 of QXTE01000033.1, read as the reverse complement.
GATGTATGTACGGTTAATATTTAAGGAATAATGTATTTATATTGAAAGTATGCTTTATGGACTATACGTAACAATTAGTCACCAAAGAATAATGTGTTTGGTGATGGTCAATTCATGCAAGGAAGAGTCTGTTACCCCTCCCTGTTTAGCTGATGATGCAATGCAAGGCTCAGTTATTTAGCCTTAAACAATATTAAGTGGAAAACCATCACAGGCAACTTCAAACAATTGAAATAATTGGAGGTAAAAAATAAACTTTACAACAAGACAGGAGTTTGCCCAGTCTGAATAGAAACAAAACACAGTCTTCAGTATAACACAGAGAAGGGAGAAACATTCTGAATCTATTCACTGAGGAAACCCCTTGTGAAGCAGGGGTATTGTCATGAACGTTTGGATCCTAGTTCTTGGGAAATCAGCTAGCTCTGCGACAGACAGAACTCTGAGGGTGGGAGAAAAACCTACCTGATTAGCTAAAGAAAAGTTAACTATTTACAAGGTTTCCATTTTGTGATTTTGTTTTGTAACCATTTACATTACTTTCTTTCATATCTACTTAAGTCTTTACCCTTTCTTAAATAAACCTACTTTTGTTTTATTATAAGTGCTCACAAGTGCAGTGTAGTTTATGGTAAAATTGGTAAATTGCAGTACAGTGCACATTCAGGTACAGAGGATCTGGAATTTCTCTGACTAGCCAGAGTCAGGGACTGGATATCCCAAGGCAATGCTTCAAAGAGATTTGGGGTACATCTATTGTTAACCTGCAAGGTGAAAACCGGGCTGGCATAGCCCAGCGGAGAGAGCTTGAGTGGCTGAAAGACTGGTAGTGTTAGAGAGCTGACAGACAGCCAGGCACAGGTCAGACTCCCTCATGCTAGAGGCAGGAGTAACAAAAAGTGACTCACAGTCCTGGCTGTCCTGAGAACTGTCACAATTGGCTTCTCCGCCCTGTGTTTATATGATGTTCGAGTTTCCTCTTCTCACATGCAATCCATAACTCAGTTCCTCCCAGTGTCTTAACCTTAACACCTTTTGCCCTCTGGTCTGTTCACTCTACTCCACTCAAGCATTATTCATAACTGCCCTATCTTCTTCCTTCACGCACTCCTGACTTTTTCCTTCTTCCACACCACCACTACCCTTCTTCTGTCATCCTCATAGAGGTCTGGTGGGACAGTGAGGGGAAGAAAGAAGTGTCCTGAACAACAACAGGACCAGACGATGACCCAAAGTGCACCTCAAAATACTTGAGCATCTAGCAGCAACACACCAGAGACCTGAAAACCAATGGTCCTTTAAATTAGCTTTCCTGATTGAGGGAGCCTCAAGCAGCATACCACAGCAATGATCATTATAGACCGGTTCAGACCCATTAAAGAGAGCTATTGCCGGTCATTTCTGTGGACAGCTGGCTCGGTTTAATAGTGCTCTGGTAGATCTCATTCAGGATGCTCAGTATCCCCACTTTTACCAAGAGGGCAACCTCTGGTTCACATCACCACCGGAGGTCAAACAAGAACATGTAGGCTAGCTCTCTTCAGTTTGTTCCAAAGCCCTTTTGGCAAGGGATACTGAACCTAGCTCATGTTGCGACAGGAGCTGACCACTGTGGGGGTAGAGTAAAACCAGGACAGAGGCATGTCTCTCTTTTCACCAGGAGTTTATGAAGAGTTATCTAGAGCAGAGGTTCTCAAACTGTGGTCCACGGACTACCGGTGGTCCGTGAGCTCTAATTAGAGGGAACTATCCGCAGACCACCTGAAGTGCGCACCTGAGCGGCCGGCCGCACATGAGAGAATGAAGGGCCACCCACCTAATTAGTGGAGCCGCACAGGCGTGGCTCCACTAATTAGGTGCCTGGACCCTGGAGAAGACGCACATGTAAGGTGAGGTGGTGGCCTTGGGGGAAATAGGGGGTAAGTGGGAGGGGACAGTGGGGTGAGAAGAGGGGGCGGGGGGAATTTGGGACCTGCAGGGCTGCAGTGGCCAGAGAAAGAGACGACTTTCCCCATCTCCAGGGCTGCAGCTGCCGGGGAGAGATGGCCCTTTTTCCCAGCCTCAGCTCTGTGGTTCCTGTGGGGGAGAGAACCCCCCTCCTTCCCAGCCCCAGCTCGGGGGCCGCTGCGGCAGGGGAGAGAGGGAACATCCATCGCATTAGAAAGGTAAGACTACTGATATTAAAATGAGTTGTGTGCTTTTATTTGTAGAACAAAACTTTTTTTAAATATAGATCATTTTATCCAAAGTGCTTTACAATAGTTAGCTAACGGTACAAATAACATTTGAAAAGATCATTAAGTGTTCCGCCAAGACCCTCAGCAATTTTCAAGTGGTTTGAGAACCACCGATCTAGAATATCGATTCTTTCTTCAAGGGTCATCTCACAGTCCCTCAAACTACACACAAAGCCCCCACTTGTCCCTCTTCCTTTAGAGGATCCCCTTTTGACCTCATTGACCATCCTCTGGTAAACCCCCTCTCAAGAGGAGTATCAGGGAGTGTCACTGCCTATTAGTACCAGTCACCTATCTTGATACCCCAAATCTATTCCTTCATACTCTATGGGCCTGGTTGAAAGCCTTTTAAATCAATGGAAAAACTCCCATTGGACTTTCATAGGCTTTGGATTAGGCTCCAAGTCAATACAGTTGGTGACAACTATGACTACTGTGGTGGCAATTTAAAATATCTGCAATTGATTGCATCAGATAGGACAGCTGGAAGAATAATTCTCCGTTGTCATTGAAGTCCCATTTGTCCTGAATGCTGCAGTAAGTTTAAACATTTAGATGAGCTGAATTCTGTCTTTGGCCTAAGTGGAATTTGGCTTTGTCCTAGATAATCAAAGAGTGGATCAGGCATTTGGGGTGAGATTAAAGTTTTTCCGAAAACAGATGGTGATAAAAGGGAGGACAAAAAAATATAAAAATGTGGCATTTAGAACAGATGTATTTTACATCCTCCCTATGTTTGTCTTGCTCTTCTGGTATTCACTGAATTAGACATTCCCAGACTTAAGAATGAAAATAGGAATGATACACAGGGCAGATGAACAATGCTCTTCCTTTCCCAAATTCTCTATTTAGCTACTATCCTGTTCACTGGAACACATTGCTTCTCTGATCAGATGGCACTTTTGGCAGTAGAAAACATGTAATAATTAAATTTAACCCTCCCACAGCAGGACCCCTAAGTCCCTTAACCTGCACACTTACTCATGTCCTTAAGGAAGATAAATATGGAAAGTTAACAAATTTGAACTGTTACAGATTAAGGAAGAGAGCAAATTTCAGAGTCATGGGGTCTTAAGAAAGAATGACTTGTCAGCAGCCCCTTCTCTTTTACACAAGCTCATGTGCCCCATCTAACTGCAGTCGGTGGCATTATTTTGCATGGAGAAAAGTACTTATCAGGCATAGTTCTCAAAGTGCTTGATAAAGGTAAATATTATAATCACCATTTTAATTATGGGAAACAGGCACAATGAGTTGAAATGACTTACTCGAGCTTGCACAGCAGATGTGTGGCAGAGCCAGGAATAGAATTCAGCTCCCCTGGCTCCCAGGGCAATACTCTCTCCATTAGACTATGCTGCATACGTTAATTTCCTGATTTAATAATCTACTTGACCACTCAGTTTGTCACTTCCTTAAAAGTCAACAGGCAAAAGGGGATGGGGGAACATAAAAGAAAATGACCAGAACATGGCAATTTATCGAGAGATCCATCCCCTGTCATCCTGCCCCAGCTTCTGGCAGTTAGAAGTTTAGGGACACCCAGAGCATGAGGTTGCATCCCTGCCCATCTTGGCTAATAGCCATTGATGAACCTACCTCCATGAACTTATTTAATTATTTTCTGAATCCAGTTATAATTTTGGCCGTCACAACATCCCCTGGCAATGAGTTCCACAAGTTGATTGTGCGTTGTGTGAAGAAGGACTTCCTTTTGTTTGTTTTAAATCTGCTGCTTATTAATTTCATTGAGTGACCCTTGGTTCTTGTGAAGGGATAAATAACACTTCCTTATTCACTTTCTTCACACCATTCATGATTTTATAGATCTCTATCATATTCCCCCTTAGTCATCTCTTTTCTAAGATGAACAGTCCCAGTCTCTCTCTCTTCTCATATGTAAGCTATTCCATACTCCCAAAATAATTTTTGTTGCCCTTCTCTGTGCTTTTGCCAATTTTAACATAAAGTTGTGGGGTTTGTTTGTTTGAGATTCAAAGGTACCTAGCTCTATATTCAGTGCAAATGCTCTTTTCTCTTTCAGTTGGACTGGACTAATCTCCAAAATTGTCCATAAGGATGCTAGCAGTGCATGATCACTTCATTTGAGAAACTTAGCACAATTAGTAGTTGGTTACCTAACTTTATAGAAATTTCTATAGGAGCTTAGCCTTCCCTGATACTTCTGATTTGATATCTAGGCTCTTCAGCTATAACAAAGGGAACAAAATTATTCACAATAAGCATAACTCACTTGACAATGTTTTAAGTGGTAGAGAATCTGTACACTCTAAATTAAACAGATTAGCATAGAAGAGGTTAAAGCTAAGTGAGTTAATTATCATGGTCATTGTACACAAGGAAAAAGCAATGAATATTCATTCTCTATTCAGTACTGATACCAGAAGTGGGACACACTCTTCTCTGGGCCTTATCTACCTTCCATTCAAGTCAAAGGTAGTCTTTTCTATCAACTTTAGCACAAATTGGATAGAGCCCTTTATGAACATTATCTCTTAGCGATGTTTCATTGACATGTCCCTGTATTTTTTTTTAAGTGTTTGAAGCAATTTGAATAGGTCATCTATCAATGGTGAGGGTTACAATACCGAAGAGTAAAACAAGGGGAGGTAATTTTAAAGGAAACGAGAGGCCAATGTTGGAGAGGAGCCTGAAGAGCTGTACAATTTACCGGGTATGTACTCTAAAGGCTGCAAGAAGGTAAAATTTCCTAAGCAGTACACTAATATGGAAGCACATTCCTGAATTGATTAGGACAAGACAGACTGTCACAAGCAGCAAAACTTCTATTATCTGGAGGAAAATATATATAGCCCAAAGTCTCACATAACACAGGTTGAACTAATCAAAAGCTGTCATCTACTTTGTCAGCTTCCTCTCAAGGACCAAAACAGTTACAAATATTTTCTACAATCAGCAGAATTTGACATATTTCTCTGCAGAAACAAACTTGAGTGTGGCCAAAAGAAGATAAAGGAAACATTTAAGAGGAAATGAACTGTTAGGATGAAAATATCATTTAATAGCTTCCAATATGATTTTATAAAACGCTTTGCATATTTTGGGTTAGACTGGTTTTCACAATATGTACAATACATAACTGCAATTATTCTAAAGGGAAGATATAAGTAGGCTGGAATATAAAGTGTGTTTGGATTTATGAACATGGGACTGAAGGTTGGAACTGCACACTATAAAACTGATTCTATTTACATTCTGTTTAAATAATTGGCCAGATCCTCAGCTGATCTAAATAGGTGTAGCTCTATTGACTTCCACGCGGATCTGGAGTAATTTGTTTCCTGTAATAAATATACTGAGTCACGCATGGTCAAAGCCATTTCTCAGTAATTATTTCAGGGGTCACAGCCCCCTAGAGTATCTTTGATATTACTTGTTTCTTCTAACAATGTCAGTGTTTGAAATACTCATAATTATACCACAACTCTCATATTCGGGGGTTTTCTTAAAGCACCAGCTCCTGGAATCATGTTATTACATGAGAATCTCAGCTTTCATTTGGAAAAAATTAAGTTCCAGTCCTCTTGCTTGCATAGAAATACTCAAATTATGTTTTCAAGGTTATCTTAAAGGCTCAGAAACCAGAAGACAAATAAAATCAACCCAATATTTATTTATTTTAAATCTCATGATTTTAAGCCAATTTAATATTTTTTTCTGAATAATAATTTTTCAGTACTTCAGGTTAGCAATACTGAAATTTAAGAATGCGGTCTGGGTGATCAAAAGAGATCTAACTACTGTGTCATTTCGAATATAGACCACGAAAAGCAACCCACGTATTTTCATACTTTAACAGGTTGGCATCATTTCATGAGGTGCTCCACCCTACTAGCGCATTGATTTTGCTGAGAGAGGATAAAATGGATTTGCTGGTTCACTGAGGCAGGTAGCTCATAACCCACCTGACTATAATGATGGTGGATGAGTGGCTCTCTGTAGCGAGGGGTTCTAGAGGGAGAACTGAGAAGTCCTAAGGTAGGATCTCTATTGGCAACTGGGGACAAAGCCTGAACTCAACTTTAAGTTACTAATTTCTTTGCTTTGTTAAGAAAGCCGACCTCTAGGAAGGGAGTGAGTTTTTAAACACTGAACGGTGCCTGAACTTTATTTTAGAGCATGCTGGAAAAGCTTCTGCTCAGACGTATGTTCTGGTAAAATAGATGGATCAACAAATGAAGATGCAGTACCAGGAAAGTCTCAATCAACAACACACTGAGAAAACAAAAAGCACAAGCATTAGAAATGATGTCCAAATAGAAATAAGATCTCTAACAGTGACTGAATCCCACAGACTTCCAATAATTTGTCAATTCTCTCACCCCTAGTAATCCCATTTATTCTCTATCAGTTGGCACACATGGCAAGTATGTAAAGGTACCTTGATGACTCATGACAATGACACTTCCATTGCAGCTGCTCTGCCAACCGGTGTAAAAACTAACTTCCAGAGAGATCAGCCACAACACAGGTGACACTTGGCTCTGAAAGGAAACTAAGTTGCTCAACACAAAAGCATCTGCTGCCAACTGCTTCATTCACAAGCACCTCCTGCCAAATAGCCTGAAAGGCATTCTTTGTAATGTATAAGAAGGTGGAACAAATGGGGAAAATATATTACTTTCACAATTAAACACCTCAGCTGTACTGGTAACACTAGTGCAGGACATAAGGACAGAATTTACATGAATGACTGAAAATGTCATCAACAAAACCACCACTAAATATACAACTAACTGTTTGTTTCTGCTGGGCTAAACGTAGCCTCTCAAACAAAGATTTGACATCTTCAGATTGAAATCACTCCACCGAGGAGGATTTTTGTTATTGAAAGCATATCTGCTTCAGACAAGATGGTGATATTTTTCCATGGGAGACTGCTGCCTTTCCCAAGACTGAAGAATCAATGTCTCAAAGATGACAAGTCATAGCTTCTCAAGCATGACTTACAAGAGAAGCACAATCTTCAGAGGTGATAAAAACCACATCCTTATTAATGGAAAGGTGAACATTGCAAGGAAGCAGCAGCAGCGTAGTCAAAAGTTCAGAGATTCCTGGATACAGGGAATGGGAGCTCATCCTTGAGCTGCCAAGTAATTGGAGAAGTCAGAAAATATTCTGCAATGGGCCTATCACCCTCTTTAAATATGTAGTGATAGCACAAAGTACTCGACAGGGAAGTGTTCATACATAAAGCGCTTTCCCCCCACACTTTTCAAAAACAATCAAGAACTAAGTATAGTAAATAATGTTTGAATATACTTGTTCTTAAGGAGTTTTCTAAAATCATTTTGATTTAGTTTTGATATAGTTTTAGAAGAAAGGCGAGTAGCAGTAACAAGAGGACATGTTCTGTGTTTTAGGTGGTCTGCAATCCCATTCCCAAATGGCTAATCCAATGAGGATGAAAGTCAAATAGTATATATTATGAAGTGAAACAGATTATTGTCAAGGAAAAAAAAGGAGTAACCGTCCACTCATTACTATTTTAGAACAAGCAATACCTCCATCCCTAGTTATAAATGTTAATTTATGAGAAAGGTTTTCAGAAGCATTTAGTGATTTTGAATGCCCAATCTGAAACGATTTAAAGGGTTCTCAGAGGACAAATGTTTAGTACTTGTCAGGCCTCCTTAGGGAAGGGCACTGAAAACTAAAGCACTCAAGAGCAGTAGCCACATCTGGAAACCTCTGACAAAAAGTTTAATCCAACCACTCTTTACTTTTCTCACGTGCCTTCTGCTCCCACAGGATGGTCTTCAGCTGCCAACTCCAATATGTAGTAGGTTATAGGCCAGCTATATGGTCACTAGTTAATCCACTCAGTAAAGAAACAATCAGATGAAATTGTTGCAATGGGCTTCCAGTTGGTCGGTTGTGTACTGGATGCTCATGAAATTTATAAAGTCATTTACTCTTTGAAGGCAGATGTGGATGTTCTAAGAGGTTAGAGTTGACACAAGCACCCTGTACGCTCATCCTCTCACACCTATTTTACACTAGTGTAGCTTCAGTGGAGTTACTGTACTCCTGATATACACTGGTTGGAGAGGAGAGACTATTGCTCCTGGTGTAGACATAATATGGATTGTGTGCTCTGAGCATGCAATAGCAACCAGGAAAGGAAAAGCAAAAACACATTAGAATGATCATGTTGGTCCCCATTCTGTCTATTGCACAGTTCCATGGAGAGGAGCTTAAGACCACAACTTTAGCTTGAGGGTAGGGAATCTTCTCTCCCACTCAAAACCCACGGTGGACGCCAGCAGAAGATATCTGATAGGGTGTTACCTCCATAGTTTGGACACTCACCCCAAAGGTGACTCTAAAGATTGGCTTCTCTGAGTGGACCTTTTTCAAAGAGCTGTTCTATTCAGGAGCAGCAAGAAACTGGATAGATGACAACGCAGAGGCGAGAGACAAACAGATTTTTTTGCCTCTAGCAGGTCCCCCAAATTCCCATGGTTTTGGTATGGAACCTCTGATTCCTCCACGGAACGGTGGCTAAGGATGGGTGCAACATTAATGCCCAGGTAAGTCAAATCCTTATGAAACATTCTCACTGCACACAAAAAAATTAAAAAATTCAAATTCAAATTCAGTTGGAGGGAGTGGGGAGAAGGGCGTGTTTTGGATTGTTGGCTCAGGACCAAAAAGAGGTGGTAATATTGCCTTTGCTGTGACTTGTTATTATAAGTTCATCTTGCCAATACTCGAATGAAGGAACAACAAATTTAGTTCTGAACAAAAACTACATGCAAAGCCCTGTGATCAAAGAAGCTTTTGATGAGCACTAAATATCCAATCTAAAATGGATATACAGATGGAGAAGCATTTCCTTATTTTTCCCTACGGAGACAACGTAGCTATTATGGAATAAGACTTAATAGAAAATGGAGATGTGAAACTCGTACTTTTGTAAACTTCCCTAATACAATTAGACAGTCACTTACAAACAACAAATCTGGAAGCTTTGTGTCTCTTTTTTATTCCGTTCAAATAAAATGCAAAGGGAATTAGTGTGTGTAGAAGAGCTAGTTTTTCCTGACAAATCTTAATAGATCTCTCCTAATCATAGAACCATAGAATATCAGGGTTGGAAGGGACCTCAGGAGGTCATCTAGTCCAACCCCCTGCTCAAAGCAGGACCAATCCCCAACTAAAATCCCAACTAACATCAGAGGAGACCCATAATATCAGATGAGACCCATAATCTCCCTTTCTGAAATAGCAAAGGAGTATAAACCACAAATTTTATGAGGGAAAGGAAACTAAGAATAACCATAAATCAATATAGTTGTATGCAGTGGTGTTGTAGCAGTGTCAGTCCCAAGATAGTAAGAGAGACAAGTTAGGAGAAGTAATATATTTTATTGTGCCAACGTCTGTTGGTGAGGGAGACAAGCTTTTGAGCTACACAGAGCTTTTCTTCGGGTCTGGGAAAGGCACTCAGAGTCACAGCTAAATGCAAGGTTGAACAGATAGTTTAGCATAAGTAGTTAGCACGTATTCTAAGGAACCATTCAAGGTGAAGTGAAGGTGGATGGGCCACTCAATGAAAACAGTGGCACAAAGTTATGGAAAAATCACATAAAATGAGCAAAAGTTGGAGTAATTTGTGTCTTATACAAAAAATCTATACAAAGGAAAAATGAGTTTACACTTTATTACAATACATGTGAAGTACTCTCCTTATTTGGAGCATTTAGCACATATTGTAAACCTAGATTTACAGTCCTTCACCCATTAAAGATTATTTACAGTTCATATTTAATGGAAAGAATCAGATGACAATTTATTCAAGAACGCTTTATCTGTTTCACTAATTTCCTGACACTTCTTTTCTTTTGAAGAAGGTAGTTAACAGTAAAGCTTTTTTATATTAATGTATTTATTTTAAAGGCCAATATTGACAGCCCCAGGGTCCTTTCCACACAACAGGTTAGAGCACATAGACCTCACAACTTTTCTAAAAAGAGAGAGACCTCCCCCAAAGTATGTAAGAACATGACTGTCTCCAAGTCTATCACTCTCATTGTCTTGAGACTTCCAACAAAAGGAACAATAGTGGTAGCATTTGTTTGCAGTATAGATGCATGCTCAGTATGAGAGCCCAACAGCAGCAACGACTCAATGATTTCCAACAAGGACTATCCCAAAAGGGTATGTGCAAACACTTGAAGTTAAAAAACAAAAACAAAAACACAACGCACATATATTCTTTGCAAGCATGCACAAGCAACTTGTGTTTTACAACAATGTTCATTGAAAGAGGAAGTCCCAGGATTACCTGCGTGTTTGTAGGATAGTTCATGAGGGAAATGATCATGCATTCACACTGAAATATCTGTGATTGCCTCCTCCTGGCTTATCAAAGTTGCAGTAATTTAATATGGTAACAGATGCAATACCATGTGATTGTGATGACCCAATATGCACCAGGAATAATAAGTAGCAAATTGTTTAAGACATACTTGAAGAGCTCACAAAGCCCCCTAGGCTGATTTTTTGTTTTTTGTTTTTGCACGCACAGGAGTGTTTGAGAAATTATGAATCACAAATTAGTAAAAACTCAAAATCTCTTCACAGACACTTCTTCATAACCAGAAAAAAAGGGCCACATTTTTCACATAAACTATAGGTTATAAATAGTTTGCCACAGTTCTACTACTGGCCAAATTCTGATTCAGATCAGTGTAACAGAACACAGAAATGGAAGTCTCCATTTCTCATTACCAACCCTCTGTGTCAACCATTCCTTTCTCCTCTTCTACTTGCATTTAAAAATAAAAAAATAAAATAAATTAGAAAGGACTTGTCATTGTTTGATGCTGGAACTTTGCCTGGAATTGAAACAAAATACTGTTTATGGGTAAACTAAGACTGTTCATGACATCTAAACTCATTAAATTAGGAGCCATGAAATGGTTTACCGTTTAAGTGGATTTAATTCTTAAACAAGATTACCAAACTAATGCACTGGGCAATACACTTATTAAATGGATTACCACAAACTGTACTGACTGTATGACATTTTGACAGCATTAAATAAAGCTATAATTACATGCCAGTTGCACAAAAGTGCAATAAAAACCAGAACGTTTCCTCCCTACAGAGTGCACAGCTCAAAATTACTGGAATTTTATTAAATAAATAATAATAATAATATCATCATCAAAGCGTTTCCAGGTGATCCTATTGTCAATTGATTCTGACCATTTAAGAATTAAGATTAGTCATCTTTCCAATAGAAGGCATATTAAATTTTTCCTATCAACATCTGACGGTAGGGCTTAAATTAATTTTTGTTTTGGTTAAACCTTCTCCACCTACCCATGTTGACACTAATGTAGCAGTCCAGCCATTGACAAAATAATTCCTGTTTCTTTCATTTGTATTTAATATTGCTTGAAGTGTCATACCTGGAGTTGGTGTCATATTGGATTAATTCATGGGCCTTTCACCTCTGGTGACCTGGAATCAAATCTGGTTTAATTCAAACTGAAATGGGTTAGACCAAGACATACAATCACACAATTAGGCATTATTTGGAAGCACCCTAGAATAAAATAGAAGGGATGTTTTTGATATAATGAACCAAATCATAGACCGAATTAACACTGTTGAAAAAAATATCACCTCCCTCTCTATGCACAGCTTTATTGGTAGAGGAGTTTTTTAGGACTTTATGGTTAAGTGTTAATGTGCTATTACCTTATGCATTGTATAAGTACTTGGCACTCTGAATATTCATGAGTGTGTTTGGTTTGTTTTTTTTTTTGGGGGGGGGGGGGGGGGGGGGGGGAACCTCATGAAACTCTCTTCTTTGGACCCAAAAATGCTGAGATACTTTTATCAATGAAATGGAACAATTTTAAAGTTGTCAAATGCTGAGAAAAATTCCTGGGATTTTTCCAAGCTTAGTTCTTTAGACTTGATTTTAGCTTCTCAGAGGCTAAGTACCCAAAGTATTATAAAAAGATTTTCCACTGAAATATCATATAAAAGGTTTGAGCCAGTTGCACTGAACAGCTTCATAAATCACAATGGGAATGTTGGCAGGTATGGTACTTTCCACAGACTTTGCTGTGTACAATATTTCATTTCCCTTCAAGAGACATTTTGATTGTTACGAAGCTGCTGTTTAGACAGAAGAAACAAAAATGCTTCATTTCCTTTACTATTTCCTCAATGATCTGAACATCATAGCAGGAGTTTATCCAAGAATTTTCAACATAAGTACAGAATAAAGGATTTTAAATAAAACAGAACAAAAAGCATACATCCCAAACATGCTGAATTCATATTTGGATGTTTCATATAGCCGATCAGATGTATTTTACCAAAAGGTAACAAAATACCCAGAAACAAAGATTCTGAAAACAGGAACCTAAAGCTAAGCTCCTAAATCAATCAGTAGCCTGATTTTCAAGACTGCTGAGCACCGAAGAGGCCCCACTGAGATCCGGGGAGCTTGACACTTGAAAATCAGACTACTGGTTTAGTGCTAAATATGGATCTAAACCTCTCATTTTAGGCTCCTATTTTTCAAAATCTTGGCCCTGGTCTATTTGTGCATTCCAGGTGGATATAACGAAAATGAAAAGTATGTCCTCCCTTCCACCTTTCTTCTAGAAATAATCTTCCTCTCTTGCTACTCTCACCAGGTCAATCCACTCCTTGAATCATTTACTATTTCTACTTGAAGATCTTAATTGTCACCTTCAAGGCTCTGGACAAGCATGTCCCTCATCCCTTCCTACTCCCAGTTCCCATGGCCTTTGCTCCCCGCAAGTCACTTTTTGCATCCTTCTCACGTCCCTTCTCTCCTCCTGCTTGCATATTACCCAGTCCACTTGGAGCACTCTCCCTCTTCTACACTGAGCACTCACTGTTCATCCATGTCTCAGTTTAAAACAGTTCTTCTACAAAGCCTTTCAAGAACTAGGTTTTAAACTCCATACCATTTTATGATTAAACATATTATGGGTAAGTTTTTAACTGGTATACTAAGTGATTCTCCACTTGTGCATTTGCCCATATTAGCAGTTGTTTTGAAGGTACAAACACCTGCTACAAAATTTAACATTTTCCAGTGCTCTTTAAACAATCTAATGCGCACGTTGGAAAGTTGTGGCTTATGCACCAACAAAATCAATTGCCTCAATGATTTTGTCGGTGAAAATACCAATACTTGTATACCACACGTCAGGCTGTTATGATACACCCAAAATTTTGAATATGCTCAAGTAGATGCTGCAAATGTGGCACTATCTCTCAGAATTATATTATAAAGATATGTAATGCAATTTAGGCCCTGATTCAGGAAAGCACATATGTACATGCTGAAGCAGTAGTGCCATCTCACAATATGACTGAGCATTTTGTGATATTCTGTGTTTTTCCTAAAACCCAACTCCTGGAGTCATGGGATTAAGTAGGAAATTCAGCTTTAAAAAAAAAAAAAAAAAAGTTTCTCACTGTCATAATCACCAAGAAAAGCTTGAAAACGTAATCCCAAGAGGCTCAAAAAATCAGAAGTTACAAAAACAGAACAGACCCAATTTGCAAACTCCTAGCAATCCCAGATCCTCCTGTGTCTGTGCGAGTCTTGATCTGCCTCTTTCATGGTAGGTCTACATTGAAAGCACTACAGTGGCCACAGCTGTGGAACTGTAGCAAAGTAGTGTTACAGAGACGGAAGGAGTTTTTCTGTAGCTGTAGTTAATCCACCCCCTCAAAAGGCAGTAGCTGGGTCAACAAAAGAATTCTTCCATCGACCTAGCAGTGTCTATACCAGGGCTTTGGTCAGCGTAGCTACATCTCTCAGAAGTGTGAATTTTTCACACCCATGAGCCACATAGCAAGGCTGACCAAAATTTTAGGTGTAGACCATACCTCAGTCTGATCCACCCAGTTCAAACTAGTTTCGATGCTCCCCAAGAGAGCAGTCTAGAACCGTTAAGGCTACTTGCCCTGCCATTGTCTCTTACCAGTCTTAAATGTATAGTGTCAAGAGACTATTAGAAAGAGTCCCCTCCCTCTTTCCCTAGGTGGTGAGGCTGGCTCTGCTCTCCAGACAGGTGAAATATCCATCACCATTTAAGGGACAAACACCACAGCAATGACAGATCCAGACACTGTGTTAGTCACTAAATAGCACCGCCTCATTTCTCACAAGGCCCAAGCTGCAAAGTTTGGATCCACCTCCAAACCTGTCCCAGGGATATTCTGATCCAGATATGGGTTACAGGCCCATCTCTACATATCCCCTAACAAGGGATGATACCTACATACATTAAACCTAAACTAAATTTCTGAAATAACCTAAAAAGTTAATATTGACCCCAATTTAAGAGAAACTTTCTGTACTTTTAACAAAGGAGGAGCAGTCCTTCCAACAGTGCTTTGTATTCAAATATTTCAGGGCACCAATTTTAATGAATGGCGTGTTACAGCTAGGGTGACCACCTTTTCAAAAATGCAAAAATGGGACCCATGCAGGAGCCCCACACCCTGCTCCTCCTCTTCCCCTGAAGCCCCGCCCTCTGGCCAGGCTGGAAGCCGGAGCCGGGCCACGGTAAGAGCCACCCAGGGAGCCCACACCACTGTGAGGAGCCCTGGATCCTCCACTTGCCCTGGGTGGGGGGCTAGGGTGCCCAAGAGCAGCCCTTGGCCTGAGTCCTCGTCCTCCAGGGCAGACCGCCCAGGGCAGGTGGAGGGTCCGGGACTTCAGGGCTCCTCTTAGAGGTGCAGGCTCCCTGGGCAGCTCTTATTACTGCCCAGCTCCGGCTTCTGGCCTGGCCAGGGGCAGGGCCTCGGGAGGAAGAGGAGAAACAGAAGGCTGAGCCTTGTGGCAAAGGGGGAGGCTAAAACCAACCTCAAATTCCCACCACCAGGAAAAGGCTCACACTGCCCTTGAGATTCGGGCAGGTGTGGAGCGGCACCACAGAGAAACTGGGACAAATGCTGTCCCAGAGTCATTCAGCCAGGGACTTGAAATGTACATTTTTGGGACTGTCCTGCCCAATTAGGAACAGGTGGTCACCCTAGTTACAGCCCTCAATCCAAAAGTTGAGACAATTTGTTAGCTTTGACGACTGAATTATCTCCCAAGAATCTAACTGAATTTTTGGAAGAATAAACTCAGAACTCGTTTAACTTCCATTCCTTTTCGCCTCTCCTCTTCTGCCCTGAGTTTATTCTCTATTTACTTAACTTTTTAAACTCTTCATCCTGATTTCATGACAGGAATTAAGCAATCACAATAGTTTCCCCTCAGGGCACTGACCTTCGAGGGCTTGTGCTTTGTGATTATCTGCCTTCTCAAATAAAATAAAATACAGGATGAAGCTTTTGCCATTAAAGCCTTAACAATCCCTTATAAAGAATACCACAGAAATCAAGTAAAAAGGGCAAAACAGTACAGCATTCATAAAGTTTATAGGAAGAAAGGAACAAAAGAACCTGCGCTCATCCTGTTACATCCTGACGTTCTCTCTGATTGAACCTTAAAGTTTAAAATAAAACATTCCTTTTTCAAAAACTTCTGTAAAACAATATACCAATGGCATCAAATGCACTGATTTTTTTTAAACATATTAGCGCAACTATTCTGAGTAATCTGAAAGGACTGAACATATTTAATCCTACACAGTTTCAGATTTTTTATTTTGGGACAAAGCCGAGGATAGCTTTTAGGTAAAATCCTTAGCAATTGCTCAGATGCCAAAAAAACAAAATGGAAACAATCTTCATTTTTCGTTTACTACTGACAACACCACAATATCCATGAATAGTTCCATATTACACCAGTCTCCCTCAGACAGTGTGCTGATTTTACTGCAAGTAAAAATTAAAGTATTGTTTTCTAGAAAAGAACTCCATCAGAGTAATCTGTCCTCAGAGGCTTAATTCTTTTTCTCCTCAGGCTGCTGGAAAAAGGAACAAGCCCATAATTGTTCAAATAGTTCTTACATACAAGTAGTCCCCCTGAAGTCAATGGGACTAGTGTGAATAAGGATTACTCAAGTAAAGGATTGCAGTATTGGGCTGGACCATTCCTTTTGGTCTGTGTTTGTACAGCACCTAGCACAATGGTGTCCTGGTCCATGACTGGGGCTCTTAGGTGCTATGGTAACACAAATAATCAAATAACCATAATAACGTCCAAAACAAGGTGAACTTCCTATGGTGCATAATTAAGTGTGAGTTAATGTGCTGCTATTGTGGAAAAGGCTCATATCATTCTGGGGTGTCTTAAAAGGAGTGTTGTATGCAAGACATGGGAGGTAGTTGTCCCTCTCTACTCAGCATTGGTGAGGCCTCAGCTGAAGAACTGTATCCGGTTTTCGGCACCACACCCCATTGGGCAAGGTTAGTCTAGAGAAGAGAAGGAGAAGAGGGATATGATAACAGTCTTCCAATATTTAAGGGCTGTTATAAAGAGAACTGTGATCAACTATTCTCCATGTCCACTGACAGTCAGATAAGAAGCATTCGGATGAGTTTGCAGCAAGGGAGATTTAGATTAGATATTAGGAAAAACTTTCTAATTATAAGGATAGCTAAGTACTGGAAGAGGTTACCTAGGGAGGTTGTAGAATTACTATCACTGAAGGCTTTTAAAAACAGGTTAGACAAACACCTGTTGGGGTGGACTAGGCCTTTTGGGGGAGGGGGGGCAGGGGAGCAGATGGATTTGAGGTCCCTTCCAGCACTACAAGTCTATGATAATCTATGGCTTCATCAGGAATGGAATCAGGGAATTCACATTTGTCCCTGTAAGTAGTTCCACTCACTGCCATTCTGCCCCCTAGCATCAGGTCATGATGTTGTAGGGACCCAAATCTCAAGCACCCCAGATGCCCACTTAAGACCCACAACGGCTTCTCTCTGTTTACATCTTCCATGGCCCAGCCCTCAAGACAGGTCACATTTAAGTTCAGTTCCTTCTGGGGTAACAGAATCCAAAGAAAGGATACTTTTCCCCCTCTTGCACTATACTGAAGTTCATTGCTCTACAGCCTACTCCCAGGCAAGGCAGAGTTCCTCCTTTGCTCCATAGGCCTAGCACAGCATCCGAGGCATTTTTCCTTCTAAGCAGATTTCCCCATGGTCTCCCCTCACTGGGGACTTCAAACTTCTCACAGGGACCCTCCTGCTTCTTAGGGCCTGCCATAGAAGCCTCTCCCTTGCTCCTTTCTCCTGGGTCTCCTCCTGACTTAGTTCTCCACTCTCTATGTAGTTCTCCCTGAGCCTTTTACAGATGGGATCACTAATGGTAATTAAGTCAAATGATTGGAATCAACTGGGGGATAGCAAAGCAGTTATCTCAGCTTGAGTAGCCTAAAGAGCCTGCCACCCTGTGACAGTCCCAGTAAAGAGAAGTTCCCGGTGCACCATTTCTTCTTGTTCTACGATGGGGGCAAAGTTTGGAGGAAAATTATTTTGCTGCCTCCATGCTTACCCCTGACCATTCTGCCCCATTCCATTCAATCTGCTGTGAGCAGGGTTCCTCTGTTTATATTTTTGCCAGCTAGTCTCCATAACATTACACCTCAAGAGAGGAAAAGTTCCTTTAGACATAAATGTCAACAAACTTGAACACTTTTTTATTTAAAAACCTCACTGTATTCTCTTCCTCGTTTCCTGCTTGTAGGAGTATTGGCTCTTACTTGGAGGAGTATTGCTTAGTGATTAAAACAAGATACGGCAAGTCAAGTAATCCTATATTCTTTGCTGACTTGGCCACTGACCTGCTGTGTGACCCTGGGCAAATCACTTAATCTCTCTCTGGCGCATGTCAAATGATTATACACTTGCCTTCTTTGTAGAAGTGTAGCAAGGTGTAACTATTTACAGCAGTGCTTTGAGATCTTGAATGAAAAGAAATATGGAAATGCAAGATATTGTATTACTATGCGCTATTAGGATACATCATGCTGATCAAATGAGGACCAAGGAAATGATGCCTCACAACATTATGTTCTCAGTAGTCATCTACTATATTGTATGCCTGCTAAAAACTCCCTAGGGAATTATTGTTGTCTCTCTTACTTGACATTAATCTGTGTATGTATTTGTCCTCATCTTTGATGTCTTGAAGAAAGTTTTGAAAGTGACAAGAAAATAAGTTTCCAAAAAATAATATGATCTTCCTAGAGGCGGGGGTGCTGACAACCATTGAACCAAACTGTAAACACTGTATATAATGGAAACCACTTCCAGCCAAAGGGTGTGGCAGCACCTCCAGCACCCTTCTGCCCGGAGCGGATTTGAAATTTCAATTGTGTATTTTTATACACTGAAAACAGAGTCACAAAAATATGGGGCTGGAAAGAACCTTGAGAAGTGATCAAATCCAGCACCCTGCACTGAGACAAGAGCAAGTAAATTTAGACTATCCCTGACAGTTGTTTGTCTAACCTGCTCTTAAAAACCCCTCAATTATGGGAACTCCATGACCTCCCTTGGAAGTCTATTCCAGAATTTAACTATCCTGATAGTTAGAATTTTTTTTCCTAATATCTAACCTAAATCTCCCTTACTGCAAATTAAGCCCATTACTTCTTGTCCTACCTACAGCGGACATGGAGAACAAATTGATCACAGTCCTCTTTATAACAGCCCCTAATATATTTTAAGACTATTAGGTCTTCCCTTAGTCTTCTTTTCTCAAGACTAAACATGCCCCTTTTTAAAAAATCTTTCCTCGTAGGTCAGGTGTTCTAAATCTTTTAAACATTTTTGTTTTTCTCCTCTGGACTCTCTTCAATTTGTCCACATCTTTCCTAAAATGTGGCACCCAGAATTGGTCACAGTAATCCAGCTGAGGCTTCATGAATGCCAAGTAGAGTAGGACAATTACCTCCCATGTCTTACATATGACACTACTGTTAATAAACCCCAGAATATTAGCTTTTTGCACAACTGCATCACATTGTTGACTCTCATTCAATTTGTGATCCACTATAACTCCCAGATCCTTCTCAGCTGTACTAAGTTACTTCACCACGCATGCACAGAATTTATGTCCCCTGCAGATTTCTTTGCTTCCCCACAGAAAAATGACTTTCTGATGGGGAAGCAAAAGGAAGCCACAAGAGCAGTCATGCAACCCTCCCCAGCAGTATGATTCAGGTGACCAGGGCAGCCGGCAGAGAGGTAAATCACTGTGGGGCAGGGGGCAGGACTGGAGAAGACCTGGCTGGTGGCTCCTACCATGTGCCGGCAGGGCCGGCGCTTCCATTAGGCGACTTAGGCGGTCGCCTAGGGCGCTGCTATTTTGGGGGCGCCTGCGCCCCCGCCGCCCGTAGAAATTTGGGGGCAGGCCCTTCCGCCGCCGCTGTTGGGGGCGGGATTTCGGGGGCGGGACCTGCCGCCGCCTAGGGCGCCGGCAAAGCTGGCGCCGCTACTGTGCGCCGGGCTCAGCTGCTAGTCCCAGCTGGACTGGGGAGGATGGGACTTCCTCTTCCCCTGCACAGTATCTGGGGCTGTGTCAGACCCACCCCCAGATTTCTCCCCTGGCTGTAGGAAGCTCTGCAAACTCCCCCCACCCTGTGCTTCCTGCACCCATTACTCCTCAGCTGCAGGGAACTCTGTACAGAAGGACCCTTGGTTTGACCCAGTACAGCCATTCTTATGTATGACAAACAGAAAAATGGAGAACAAGAGACTTGTTCTGGGAGAAACCCTGTTTCTATTGTGCAGTATAACCCCTTCAGAATAGACAGGGTGTATAAGCTCTGGATCAAGAAAAAAAAAAAAGCTGACAAACCTTGAACCCTACATAACACTCAGTTAATGCATTTTTGTCAAGAGCATTGAAGTCCTCATATGAAAGATGCTATGCTAGTGTGAAGCATTAGTGTAAGCAAAGGAGTGAAAGTGCAGAGTCTGTTCACAAGCTCATTGTGGTATTTGATTGCTCATTCTGTGTCACATTTGAGTGACGAGAGAGAACACAGATATGCAGAAGAATATTCTGTCAATAGTGTTTTGTAACAAATGGCATACCACTGCCTTAAAGCAGTCCATTTTGCTTCTGAACACTGGTGTCAAAGGAAGCATTTAAGAATGAAACAGAGAAGACTATAACAGCTTTGATGGTTCTTCTAATCTTGTTTCAGTGAACAATGGCAGGGGTTTAGTACGAGTTCCAAGGGAAGACCAAGTCCCACTGTGCTAATGATAACATTAGCACTTTACCAGTTTTCCCAGCATCCACAATTCCCCAGCTGTCTAACACATTCTTATTAGTAGAAACTTTTTTTAAAAAAAGAATGATCATTAAGCTCAAGATGTGAGTAAAAATAAAGCTTAAACTACAGTTGCCTGACAAGCAGAGTCTTTAAAATTAATTGCAAAGGGGAAAAAAAAACCTGCTTATGCTTTTTACTGTTCCTATATGAAGGATAAAAAGTGGAAGGCTGAGAACAGCAGCACAGATTTTTATGATGTCATGTTCCAGATATTCCAAAGAATATAACAGTCCTCCACAATAAAAAGGTAAGAACAGAGTGGATATTTCTAATGTAAATATTCTTGTTCCTGTTTCTCTGTTATATCAAATAAAATTTTAGAGGATTTCTGAGGACAGTTGGTTAATTTTTGCTCTGCAGCTCACCTTAATATGTACAAGGAACATCAGTGTGTTCTCAGCAAAATTATGAATTATCATAGAAAAATGGTACTTTAAAAACAAAGATAAAATCTCTCTAAAGACATGGGAAACATTTAGAAGAGACCATGATCACCCAGTTCTACTAACTCAGGGGTTCTCAAACTGGGGGTCAGGGGTCGCGAGGTTCCACCCCAAACCCCGCATCACCTCCAGCATTTATAATGGTGTTAAAATATACAAAAAAGTGTTTTTAATTTATAGGGGGGAGCCGCACTCAGAGGCTTGCTGCGTGAAAGGGGTCACCAGTACAAAAGTTTGAGAACCACTGTACTAAATAATATGGAAACATGGCAAGAGAGAATCCTCAAAGAATTAGGTTTTGTTTCTACAAAGAAAACTCTCAGCTGTATTAGCATGTGAAGTCATGGAAAAGTGAAAGACATATTGGCTAGAAGAACCACCAAGTGTCTGGAAATAATTTCAAACACACCCAAGAGTGTTGCTGTATTGGCATCCATGGGGAGGGAGAAAGAACATAAAAACACTGACTGTCAGTGCTTGCTAACTTAGGGTTGCATCTCTTAGATGAGTCATCATGCTCACTCAGTCCAGGGAACCCTCTGATGCCGCTTCATTTTTAAAAACTTAGATAAAACAGCATAAATTATTGTGAACCAGTCCCAGATTACATCCAGCACAGCTAGTGGAGTGGGGGGAAGGAAAAAAGGTGACTGTACACCACTCCCAGTCCTGGGGCCAGTTACAACAAACCCCAAGGGACTTTTCCATCAACCAAGTATTGCCAGCATATGAAGACTCATGGCATATACACCCTTTTCTGCATTGGGTAAGATAGGAGTGACATTGGAAAACTTCTGTTTTGGCTGTGTGGCAACCATGCTGATGTGCAACAGAACAATTAGAGACACACTGGTGTCTCTCTTCTTCCCCACCCCCCCGCCAAAAAACTTTGCAGCTTCGTGTTCAGTTTCCTTGAAAGAATTTAGTAGAAAAGACCCCTAAAAGGAAGCTAGAATAAAACAAAAGAGGAGAGGCAAAATTACCACATGAGCGTTGTGAATTGGAAACGCCCATGTTGATAGTTATGTTCATAATTTAAATCACAGTTTCAGTAAGAACTCTAGCCCATGAGCCAGTGAAACTCCAGGCAAGTGGATTAGGTCTAGCATTTTTATTATGTCTGTTGAACAATCTTTCAGCTTGCCTGTAAATAAGATTATATATTTTGCTGTTAAAAGCTGTTAAAGCCTCTGTAGGCAACAGAGTTTTCAAGGCACATGCTGTCTTTACTAATACAAGGAGCAACATGGATGAGGAAGCTTTCCTCTGACTTGATGGAAGAGCAGCAACAGTCTTGGCACTTCTCAACTTTCCACTTACAGCAACCCCCCCACCCCTCAACAACAAAGAAACCCCTCACACAACCAACCACAAAACCAAATTCTGTCCAGAAAAATAAAACTTTAAAAAAATCCTCACAAAGAAAAGGGGTTTCAGCCAATTTCAAATCACTTTTGAAATGTTTTAATATTTTTGCCAAGAAAAGTCAAACACTCCTATTCATATGCAGTACAATACCATATAAACTTGCTATATGGCACAGCCTGACATCTGTTTTACTGCTAGAATTATGGGCAGATTTAGGCTATATTAAATTACACTGGGCATTAAAGTACTAACAAGGTGTATTTTACCATGAAAAAGATGACTGAAGTCATCCGACTTTGCACTGAAAACAACAGGACAACGCTGATCTCCATTTCACTGGTATAAGTGTAAAGCAGCGTTGTTAACTATGTACTGCAGCCCCGCTCCCCGCCTGCCTCCGGTCTGTCACCTATAGCAGGGGCTGTCCTCTGAGTTCTGCCTAGCAAGCCAACAGCTGTCTTCCTCAATTCCTATCCTGGGGAATCCTCTGCCATCTGGATCTGGGACTGTTAGAGCCCCTTTATGCTACATCGACCATTCTATACAATGTAAAGGGGCAGTGATGGGCTGAGAATTTCATCCCTAGTTTTTATAGGATGCTCTGGCCTTCCAAACTTCTCTCTTGGTTCTGATTTCTTAATTAAAGTTGCTTCTTTAGGTATAGGGCTGAGTGTGTTCAAGGAGGGGAACATCTCCTGTTAGGCCTCAATCATGTTAATAGTTGAGTGCTTAAGCGGTTTGCTGGATCAGAGAGCCTTACAGTCTAAACCATAGTTAAACTGGGTTAGTTTATCTTGACCTGGAAGCTTCTGGCTTTGGGAGCAAACTTGTGATTTACACTGAGAGGCAAATCCCAGTCCTCCTCTGTGGGAATGTTTTAAAGATGACTCCGTGGGGCAATCTCCTGAAGTTCTACCCTTAGAGCTTCTCCTGTGGGTATTTTTAGGGCTGAGTGTGATCTACATCTAGGTTAGCAACAGGTTGTATATTAGACTTTTTTCCTTGCGTTGTTTTTATTTTTGCAGCTCTCCTCTCCTTTCTCCCTTTCTCCTCCTTCATCAGTCCAGGCAGACATTACTATTCATCTCCAGCTCCACACCAAGGCACGGCTAAAACCTTTTCTTTATTGAGAACATGTGTATCTAGTGAAATTATCTGACAAAAATGCATCATTCTTCCACACAGATTCCATGACTACTCACATTCTAAGCATGTTTTTAGCCATACATTCCTCTATTTATCTTCTTAGACAAGAATTCCTTTATGCCACCCAGAACATTTATGTTGAGTTAAAACCTCTTTAAACAGATGTGTGAGTAAGTCCCCCATTAGCAGTAGCAACAGGTGGTCAAATTCAGAAACTAGATTAAAGCACCAACAGCAGGTTCCTAGTTAAATTTAAAATAAACTAAATTCATCACATGGTAGCTGAAGAGCTTGTCCTGTAGTTCAGTCCCCAGCAACAGCCTTGAGTACATTCACAGAGAAATCATAGTGCATAGTGTACATTCCTGCCTCATACTTTTCTAATGGAAATGCCAACATAAAAAGTGAAGGGAGGTAAACTTAAATCCTGCTCCTTGTTAGCCACTTAGTTACATTTTTCCTTTTGATTTATCAACATCATTACTGTCATTTATTTGAAATATGAGGTGATATGGTAAACTCTTCCTCCAAACCTCCTTTTTAAAATCTTGGCAGAAGCTTTGGCTCACCCTGTCATTATTAAATATCTAGCATGCCATTTGTGACCCAGGATTTACAGCAAAATCTGTAAAAAAAAAAAAAAAAAAAAAAATACAATTTATTCTCCCCACCAATCACAGAGGAGTACTTTTAGGTACATATTTAAGTACAATATATCTGCCACCAAAAAAAAAAAAAAAAAAAAGTTTATTTTATGCTGGTAAGAATTCAAGGATTACACTATACAGGAAAAATTTAAGTTTTTCCTTTCTTTTTAGGGGTCAAAGTGGCAATATTTTCTGAACTAAAAGGAACATTTTACATCTCTTTCTCTCTCTCGGAAAACTGATTCCACGGGCAAGGTTCCTGGGTTTCAAAGGAAGAATTCAGGCTATGATTTGTCAGATGCTATTGTGGAATTTCCAGTATCTTCAGCCAAAGTATCACAAAAATTAGTTGCTGTTGTAAATATTAGGCCTCAATCCCAACCAAAATTTGAAAATAGGCCCCTTTGGGATTTGCAAATAGCTGGAACCAAAGAAAATGGGACTGGTTCAGAGCCAAGAATCCAAATCCAATGCCCTCCATGCGACCGGAAATTTAAGATTTGAGTTCTGGCTCGGCCCGTCTCTAACAGACATGTGGTGTTATCAGGAACACAATTGAGGCCTGCTATATGACGACACTCTCATTCATGTTATTTTTTAATCACGTTTTAGGAGGATTTGTGTTTGTTGTGAAAAAGGGTGAAGGGGAGAAATTCATATAGTGGGCTGTAGCCCACGAAAGCTTATGCTCAAATAAATTTGTTAGTCTCTAAGGTGCCACAAGTACTCCTGTTCTTTTTGCGGATACAGACTAACATGGCTGCTACTCTGAAACCTGTCATATGAGCACTGCCTCACATGATTATATGCAAGTGTCTTTCAATCCCTAATTTTGTAAAATACAAGTCAAATTCTTTGCCAATGTAAATGCATTAAACCCCATTCAAGTCAATTAAGCTTTGCCCATTTACAATAATGGAAAATTTGTCCCAACTGTGCTCCATAGCTTGTCTTGTGAGAGTTCAAAACAATTAATTCTTACCAACACTGTGCTTCTGATGTACCTGTTGAGGCCAGATAGTCCGATTTATTTGACCAACAGGACAGAGAGTAAGGGCACTTAAATGAGACCCATGAACAAAGACACTGACAGCTGCCATGCAGGAGAGGCCTGACTCTCATGGACACCATCACCCACATCTATATTTTTAAAGCCTAGAAGGCTTGTGGCAGACATTCAGGACAGGCAATGGCTGCCTGTTTCACCTTTTTAAATATTATTATATAAAAATAGCATCAGACTGGAGTTGTATCAAAAGTATTAGCAAGGCTTCTTATCAAACAAGGCACAGTTCCATTTAATCTACAAATGTGGCTATGTGCAAAATACAGCAGTGTAATGGTCAGAAGAAACAGTTCACCCACTGCAGAAGAAACATGGATTCACTATAAGGCCCCAATCCTGAAAACACTAAAAACATACATGCTTAACTTACGCACAATACTAGTTCCTATTGGTTTCAGTGGGACTACTGATGTGTATTAAGTTAAGCCCATGAGCATTTACAGGATCAGGGCCCTACTATTTAAAAGTGTGAAAAATATCTGAGAAATATTTCTCAGATTTTTTCCTTTTTTATTTAAACCACTTCACCAATGACAGAGAAAAAAATATCTATACACACAGCAGTATTCATCATATTTTTCCTATCCCTTGAAGACAGCAATTCCAAGGAGATCCTCCCACCCCACTTATGGCATGATGATCACAAATACCTTTCTGGAAATAAGTGGGTTAGCTCAACAAAAGAAAAGGTTAAGGGGTGACTTGATTATAGTCTGTAAGTACCTACATGGGAAACAAATATTTAATAATGAGCTCTTCAACCTAGCAGAGAAAGGTATAACATGATCCAATGGCTGGAAGTTGAAGATAGATAAATTCAGACGGGAAATAAGGTGTAAATTATTTACAGCCAGGGTAACTAACCATTGGAACAATTTACCAAGGGTTGTGGTGGATCCTTCATCACTGACAATTTTTAAATCAAGATTGGATGTTTTTCTAAAAACCAATATGCTCTAGGAATTACTTGGGGGAAGTTCTATGGCCTGTGTTATACAGAAGGTCAGACTAGTTCAGGGTTCTCAAATTTCATTGCAGCGCGACCCCCTCTGACAACAAAAATTACTACATCCCCTGGGAAGGGGGAATCGAAGGCTGAGCCCCACCACCCAGGGCAGGGGGGGCCAAAGCCCAGCCGCGCTGGGGGGCACCAAAGCTTGAGGGCTTCAACCCTGGATAGTGGGGCTCGGACCTTGGCTTCAGCCCCAAGCCCCAGCAAGTCTAACGCCAGCCCTGGTGACCCCATTAAACTGGAGTGGCGACCCACTTTGGAGTCCCGACCCACAGTTTGAGAACTGTTGGACTAGATGGTCAAAATGTCTCCTGTCTAGACTTGGAATCTATGGACTACGATCAATCAAGATTTTAAATTCTCTTATACAGATTTTCATTATACCAAGATTAATTCCACAGACACCACCGTTTATTTATATTACAAGCATAAGTCTTTAAAAAGTCTATCCTGCCACTTTTATTTTGAAAAGCTGTTATTTTTACTTTTTAGAATACTTCCTGGTACGCAAGCAAGTGTATTCCTCAGCATTTGTTAAAAACACACAATCGTTCCATCATTCTAATGATCGGTGGATTCCAGAAGGTATTTGATGTATTCCACATAGGATCCTGAGCCCAAACATGACATCCACATCACCAAAAAGTAGAAGCAGCTTAAATGTGAGATGGGTGGACAGGCACTAAACTACAAGTCTGTGGTATCTTGACATCCCAAATGTGTTTTGGAAATCTTGACTTGTCACACATTGTATTGAAATCTCCCGAGTGTGGGGTAAGTAGGAAGTTGCACCACACTTCATAGAACTGAAGGCCATAAAGAACTAGCATGATCATCTAGACTGAACTCCTGCATAACACACACCAAAGAAATTGTTCATATCTTACATGAGCTATAGGTTTAAGGGCAAATTATTTACACACAGATTGCAACGAACACAGCAGAGAAATGTGCATGTTTAGTCCTATGGTTAAGTTGTACGGTTGTAGAATCTGGTCTATTCTATTTTCATTTGCTATGATGGTGAAGGATGAAAGAGAGGAAAAGGAGACCGTGTCTAGTACAATGGGGCCCTGATCCACAATTTCAGACTAAGATCTACTGCAATACAAATAAACACACATCAGCAGCTATTCCAGGGTGATATCTGAAAGTGGGAATGTTTTATATGCAAAACAGCACAGTGAGGGAGAAAAAGGTTGGGATTCAGCATTTCACTGAAGCTCTCACTCACAGTGGTGGGCAACCCATGGCCCATCAGGGTAATCCGCTGGCGGGCCGCGACACAGTTTGTTTACATTTGCAAGGCTGCCCGCAGCTCCCAGTGGCTGCGGTTCACCATTCCCGGCCAATGGGAGCTGTGGGAAGCAGTGACCAGCACGTCCCTGCAGCCCGCGCCACTTCCTGCAGCTCCCATTGGCCGGGAACAGCGAACTGCAGCCACTGGGAGCTCCAGGTGGCCGTGCAATTGTAAACAAACTGTCTCACGGCCTGCCAGTGGATTACCCTGACAGGCCACATGTGGCCCGCAGGCCACAGGTTGCCCACTACTGCAAGTCTAGTACCTTCCAAAAGATAAAGCTGACCTGTGGAATCATCTGTTACTCTATGTAAAGAGTTAAATAAGCAAAATAAGGCTTTTAAGTGTGATTACCAAATTCAGACAAAGAAAAGTTAGCTAATAAATTCTAAAGAGACCATGTTCTCTCTAATAGATTCAGTTTTTCCCTAAGAGATAGCCTCTTGGGCAGCACTGCAAGAGCTCCATTGCTAAACAGCTCATTAGTACTGTAATTGATAGCATCACATAAGGCAGTGCATGTACCGTGTCAAAGCAGAAGGTGAGGAAAAAATAAAAGTAGTAATTTTCTCTTCCTTTAGTTTTTTCTCTACTTGGATGTGATTTGTTAGAATGTGCTTAGTAATTTGATGTGGGGGGGGGGGGGTTCCCAGTCAAGTGGAACATTCTTAATGCATATGTAGAAGAGTGCCTGTCACTTTCTGACATCTGTAATAACTGAGATGGGTTTGCATGTTGAAAATCAGTTCTCAATAGGGTACTGTATTTCTTTCTGCTGTTGCTGTGCTGCAAAGTAATATCGATTGATCATCGACTGGAACTGCAGTAGGTCAAGAGTGACTTCAACTGCTGATGCTAGTTCTTCTGTGACTTTGTACACCAAATATATTTACGTTGCTGTGGCTGGGTGGGTGGAAGGGAAGCCAGTGGCTTGGATTTATTAGGAGAGCTGTGTGAATAACCGACTTTTCAGTGCAGTGACTGAACCGAAAAATTGAAAAAACAAGGTTTTGGGTCAAACAAAATGTTTCATTCAACCTGTTCAACATTTGTTTGTTTTGTGTTTAGTTTTTTTAAACAAAACTGAAGTCAAATGTATCACAAAAAATTAAAATGTTTAGTTTCTAAAATCTCAAAATGAAACATTTTGATTTGGGAGGCTGGTTCTGACAGAAACAATTTGGTGAATTTAACATGAATTAATGAAATATTTCAGTCACCTTGAATTTCCTTTTTTCTTTTGGGCAAAAAAGTTTTGTCCAAGAAATTTTGCCCAGCACAGTCTATTAGAGAAAGAACTGTTCTACCCCAAAGAAGGTTTAATAGCAAATAATTTTAAATTATTTTAAAACATAAAAATAAAACCATCACATAATACAGGATATACATGTTGCATGCAAACACACCAAATACAAGGAGAAATCAAGATTTTTTCCTATAAAAGACACTTAGTTCTAAAAGATACAGAGATTATAAAGACCCATTCCCTATCCAGCCCCCTACATACTCCAGACACACAAACCAGATTAAAGAGTTGTTGATGCCTTACTGAAAATATAGGTAAAAATCCTATTTAGAAAGCATGCTATTTTGCATAGCCAATATTTTCTGTATTTCACCCCCATTCTGTTTTACTACAATGTAAAATGTTCAAAATCAAAGCAATCCTGCATCTTAATCTCCAGTTGAAAATTCTAATTCGACACAGAAATAGAATATACCTCTGGCTCTGAGACCATTGTCAAATGATGTGGACAAGAGTAGGTGACTGCACTCTTAAGTAGCACTGCACACATTCATCAGTAATGCAGTTTTTCATCTTGTGTTAGTATGACAAAATGGAAAGCAATGGATTTAATCCACGCTTTTGGCAGTTATGTAAAATATATGGTGGTGTATATACAATGAAGTAATACTCATTGGCATGCCAAACCCCTGGCCAGAGCCCTCTAACTCCAGCAATTAGATGTGCCAGACAATGACCTGGCTGCAAACTTTGCAGTGTCCTGAGGCCCCCAGGATACCGCCTGCACGGCACTCCATTCTCTGTCAGGCAGGATATGAATTTTTCTCCCTCACCTTCCCTGTACTAATGAGGTGATCGTGATCACCCCAAACCTGAGCCCATGCAGGGTGACGAGGACCACCTCCGAAACGTGTCTGCAGAGGTGATCGCCGACCTCTGAAACAATTGTAAGTGAGCCTGCAACACTTGTGAAAAGCTGCTGACCTCCTAGGAAGCCTTACTAACCCAGTAACACTGGGACCTCCCTCCCAAGGGAGCAGGACCTCCCCTGAGCCCCGTGGCTAATTCCATTGCCCCACATGTTGCAGTGGAGTGTCCTGTAACCTTTGAATTGCTGCTGCAACAGCATGCACAACTTCAATCAACTCTTGGCCTGCCTCCCCAATCCTTCATGCTTGTCGCCCTGCACTGGCAGGGTTTGTCCCCCTCCCCCGAACACCCCCGTGATTCACATGGGGAAAGGGGTCCCCAGTATGCATCTCTCCAACTTCATCCCTTGCAGAGCACCCCATAGTCCATGTACCAACTGAGATCTCGGGGCTCTAGCCCACATGTAGGAGGAGGGGAAACACCCACCCCAGCCATGATGCCTACAGAAGCCCAGAGGGGATTCCCGCTCCTTCCTTCCCCCCCACTCCTCATTGAGCCCCGCATGCTGGACATGAGTCAGTGTGAATGTGCGTGCACATAAGCTTACAGACCTAGCTGTGTGAACATGACACATGAAGTTGTATTATGCAGTCTGTTAGACAGCTAACAAACCTGATTTATATTGCTCGGTTTCCCTCCATCAGGAAGGAAACCAACTATTTATAAATCTATGTTCCACATACAAAGCCAAATACAGTAACTCCTCACTTAAAGTTGTCCTGGTTAATGTTGTTTCATTGCTGATCAATTAGGGAACATGCTCATTTAAAGTTCTGCAATGCTCCCTTCTAACATCGTTTGGCCGCCGCCTGCTTTGTCCACTGCTTGCAGGAAGAGCAGCCCGTTGCAGCTAGCTGGTGGGGGCTTGGAACCAGGGTGGACCGGCAGCCCCCCATCAGCTCCCTGCTCCCCTAAGTTCCCTGTGCAGCAGCTGCCCAGCAGGCTAGCAATTGCAGCTGTCCCTCCCCCCACTGCCATGTGCTGCTCCTGCCCTCTGACTTGGAGCTGCTCCCCAAGACTCCTGTTTGCTGTGTGGCGGGGAGGGAAGGAAGAGGGGGGCTGTCAGGGTGTCCTCCTTCCCCCCCCCCCGCTCCTGCACCCTGCTTACCCCATCTTCCATAGAGCAGGGGGGGACCAGGGCCGGCGCAACCCATTAGGCGACCTAGGCGGTCACCTAGGCCACAAACATTTGGGGGGTGCCGGCCGACCGTGGAAATTTGGGGGCGGGAGCTTCCGCCGCCGCTGTTGGGGGCGGCATTTCGGGGCCCTAGGGCGGCGAAAAAGCTGGCGCCGCTACTGGGGGGGACACACTAGGGCTCAGGACTGAGGGAGCTTGCAGCAGCTGTGGTCTCAGCAAGCTGATCTAATTAACAAGCCAGTGTACTTAAAGGGGAAATGCGCATCTCTCTCTCTCACACACACGGCGTCTGTCTCTGTCTGCGATGTCTCCCCTCCCTCCATTCCTGCTGCCTTGTAGAGTGTGAGAGTTAACCCTTGAGGGCTCAGCCAATTGCTAGCTCATCATTTAGCAGTAAGGGAAATATCCCACCCTCTGACTCCTCCACCTCAACCAAGCTTCACAATCATCATCACTGTGTACCAGTATTAAATTGTTTGTTTAAAACTTATAGTGTGTGTGTGTGTGTGTATGTGTATATATATATATATATATATAGTCTTTTATCTGGTAAAAAAAAGTTTCCCTGGAACCTAACCCCCTCATTTACAATCATTCTTATGGGGAAATTGGATTCCCTTAACATCGTTTTGCTTAAAGTCGCATTTTTCAGGAACATAACTACAACGTTAAGTGAGGAGTTACTGTATAATGCTCTTATAAAACAGGATAGGGAAAAAATTAAAAGCATCCTGAATTTTACTAGTCTTGCTTATATATTATATCTTTCTCCCTGTGATGAGGTGTACAAACCTCACACTGGGTAACAAGGGGTTAAGGGATTATTTTGGGCTCAGCCAACCCCATACCACCACACCTGCAGCAAATGCTCCATCTGCTGGAGGAATTAAAAGGCAGGGAATTCGCTCATTTGGGTAGCAGAGCTGGAGGTGAGTAGACCTGCAGCCCACAGCCAGAGCCGAGCCTAAGACTCTGACACATCTGCCCAAAGGGGCCTTCCCTGAGGGAAGGGAGGACCCACCCCAAAGATAACCAGAAAGGGAAGTATCCTGTGGCACTTGGACATTGGTAACCCCCTTTACAGTACTTATCATGGTTTGGGTTTCCAGACCAGGGAAAAGCCTTGGACTAAGCGGACACAGGGGGGTGGATGAGAGGAAGAGGCCCAGGGAGGACAGTCTGAAGCAGCCTTGGTTGTCAGACTACTGGTAGCCCAAAGGGCCCTGGGTTGGAGCCCAGTGGAGTGGGAGGGCCCAGGCTCCGCTCCCCACAATGCCCTCAGCAGTCAGGAGTTGCAGCCATGACCACTAGGCCATGATCCCCAAGAGAGGACTGTTACACTCCCCAAGATGCTCCCATGCTCTCTGATAGCTGCAATTCCCCCACTGGATTCTTGATGCACTCCTCCTGGTTCTAAAGGTTAGATCACCCATTCTTTGAACAGAAATGGTAAACAGTCTTAGGTAAGTTTGAACAACAAATGCTGAAAGCCCAAAGTCTGGAATAAATTTACAAATATCTGTTTGTCAAACAAGTATTACAAACATGTTCGTTAGTCAAAGGCTTGATCTTTGTAGGAAATTTAAGGGGAGAAAGATAGGCTGGATCCACGAAATACAGTTTGCATCATATTTCAACCAGCTTTACCCACAATTCTAACTTGAAATGGAGAATAAGAGCAGATAAACTCTTAATTAAACAGACATTCTATAAGCAGCTGGCTCACTTCATCTGGAGGTAACAGATACTGCCACTCCTACCACTACATTTTAAGGAAGCACTTACATTCTCAGGGTTTCAGAGGACTACCTGGAAGAAATACACCGAGGGTATTTATCTCAGATTTATACAATCTTGAATATACAGATTAATATAAAATCAAAGGAGAAAACCATGGAAAGCAAAGAAAACATTCAAATCAGGTGCTAGGATTTCAAGTAAAGTTGGTGAAACCCATTTGAGACGATAAATCCTTGCATGGGCTATTAGTGGAGAAATAATAGGAAGACAAGGGTGATAAAAACAGGTTCAACAAATTACAAACTTGCTGCCAAAAGCCATTTGAATTAGTCACATCAGCATGAAATGGGCTTGAGTAAACGTACTACAGCATTTGTAACAGTAGCTTTTCCATTGATTCTAATGATACTACACAGAATTAAACTATACTGGCATTGTCAGTTTAAATCGGAGCAGTTACAATCTTGAAGATGGTAATACTTCAATCTATTATTAAAAGACTAAAGAAGTTCAGCTGCCCAGTGGAATCACAGCAGAATGAAGGCTTTTGTAGATTCCACCAAACTCTCAGTACTGGAGCAGGGCCTAGATTGTGTGATCTCAGCCAGATAGTCCCTATGAAAAAAGCTGGGGAGGGCAACAGTTGAGGAAACCCTGCAATTTATTCCCCTGTGGATTGTCTCCTTTTCTTCCCATCATTGAGGCGGATCTTGTCCTCCTGCAGAATGAACATGGTGTTCCACCCCAAGCACTGTGAATCCTGCAAGATATACAGCAGGGGTAGGCAACCTATGGCACGTGTGCCGAAGGCGGCACGCGAGCTGATTTTCAGTGGCACTCACACCGCCCGGGTCCTGGTCACCGGTCCGGGGGGCTCTGCATTTTAATTTAATTTTAAATGAAGTTTCTTAAACATTTTAAAAACCTTATTTACTTTACATACAACAACAGTTTAGTTATATATTATAGACTTATAGAAAGAGACCTTCTAAAAACGTTAAAATGTATTACTGGCACGCGAAACCTTAAATTAGAGTGAATAAATGAAGACTCGGCACACCACGTCTGAAAGGTTGCCGACCCCTGATATACAGGAAGCCAAAGCCATCTACACACAGGTCCTGATGCTGAGCTAGCTCCTGTGGAAGGCAGCTGCCTGGTACCATTCAGCTGTTCTGGCAGAGACGTGATGCCAGCAGCCTAAAGGAGTGCCCTGCTGCATGGAGGGTGACGTGGATATTTACTGCAGTGTCAGGCTGTATTAATTTTTTGTATGGATTCCCTCCACTGATTGTTAGGGGGAAGAAGTGCATATTCTCAGCCTAACCCTCAATTTGCCACTTATAAGTGTAGTCCCCTAGAGACCCATCATTAACTATTATGAATTGTAAGAGTGAGAATGATTCTATCAACTGGTGGTCCGGGCACTCCCCAAGAACATGGTAGACCAGGGGTCTCAAACACGCGGCCCGCGGGCCGCATGCGGCCCGCAGGGCTATCACATGCGGCCCGCGAGCTCCTCCCGGCCCCCCTGCCCCCCCCACGTTTACCTGCCCAACCAGCACCGGGGGCAGGGCAGGCTCCCTGCTTGCCTGCCCTGCCCCCGCGTCGCACCAGGAAGCAGCTGGAACCCGGGGGAGGAGGGGCGCAGGGGTGTGTGTGGCTGTTGCTTCAGGCACCGCCCCCAGCAGCTCCCATTGGCCACAGTTCCCCATTCCCGGCCAATGGGAACTGCTGGGGGCGGTGCCTGAAGCAACAGCCACACACACCCCTGCGCCCCTCCTCCCCCGGGTTCCAGCTGCTTCCTGGTGCGACGCGGCGGCAGGCAAGGCAGGCAGGCAAGCAGGGAGCCTGCCCTGCCCCCGGTGCGGGTCGGGCCGGAGCCCGCCCCCCTCACTCCTCCTGCACCCCGACCCCCTGCGCTGAGTCCCCTGCCGCACCCCGACCCCCTGCCCTGAGCCCCCGCCACACCCCACATCCCGACACCCTGCCCTGAGCCCCCTGCTGCACCCTGCACCCCAACCCCTTACCCTGAGCCCCCTGCTGTACCCCAACCCCCTGCGCTGAGTCCCCTGCCGCACCCCGACCCCCTGCTCTGAGCCCCCACCGCACCCCACACCCCTCCTGTGCCCCCTGGGGGCAGGGAGGGGGCAGAGTTGGGGTGGGGATTTTGGGGAAGGGGTTGGAATGGGGGCAGGGAAGGGGTGGGAAGAGGCGGGGCAGGGGCGGGGCCTCATGGAAGGGGTGGAGTGGGGGCGGGGCCGAGGGCGGTGGGGGGGGGTGTCAGTAAATGCGGCCCTCGGCCCAATGTACTAGTCCTCATGTGGCCCTCGAGGTCATTTGAGTTTGAGACCCCTGTGGTAGACCCAAATCCGAGTCCCTGCTCCAGAGGCGACTCATTTTAAAAGGTGGAACAGCTTCAACAGGAGAGATTGAGAGAGCCCTGCCTCAGAATCTCTCATATGCCAGTGGTTAGGTCACTCTCCTGCAATGTGGGATACCTAAGTTCAAATCCTTTCTCCACATCAGGCAGAGGGGAATTGAACCTGGGTTTTCCACATCCCAAGAGAGTGACCTTACCATCAGGATAAAGGTGGCAGCTCTAGCATTTCCTCCCCCTCCTCCTTCAGCTGTTTTTTGCAAATCATCGAAGTCCCGCACTCTCCTTAAAAACATTGGCAAAATGATTTGGCAAATTCACGAATAATTTCGGTGAATAAGCTACTTGCACAGAAAAAAAAAAATTGCCCAGCTCTTCCTAAACACCTTTGAAAATCTTGCCCTTTGGAGCATAAGTCAATGGAATTTGTGCTCCTAAATGCCAAGTTCACTTCTGAAAATGGGACTAAGGCTCCTAAGTCTCTTAAGCACTTTTGAAAATTTTATCCAGTCTATCTACATATAATAATTCAGAATTACACAAGGCCTTTAAGACTCAAAGAAAGATAGAGAAGGGTTCAGTGAAATGTCTTTTGCATCCAAGGTGACACTTTTCCCATTTGTTCTTTTCCAACAAGCTAATTTAGTAACTTTTTTTCTCTTTTTATAAAAAGATATTTTTTAAGTTTGAGTATTGCTATGTTATAGCTCTTTTAAAGCTCAGGATTTTCTTGCCAAAAGTAACAGTTAAAACTTTTCTAAGCAGTATTTAGGCATTTAATAGTCAATTTTTTTGTTGTAGGATTATGGTTAGCCTTTACAAAACCCTTTCAATTATTTTTCAAATGTTTGTTTATTTGTCATCAACAAAAAGGTAAACCAATGGTATTTTCCTAATTCTGAAACCTACTGTAAGAATTCCTAGTGTAGATACAGTAGCTACTAGCGGTGTAATACTTGGTCAGTTGTAAACATCAAGATGTTCAATTCTGCAACAATAAAAATGTGGTACTTATTGTTTGAGAATTCCCAAAAGTAGAAAGAATGAGAGAAAATATTGTCTCCCTTTTTGCCTATTCATTCCAAGTCAACCTACTGACAGCAGAGAGTATCCCAACTGCTCAAGACAGGTAGAGAGGAACTCAGAAACAGGTTTTCAACATGAAAAAAAAGTCTCTGTCTTCATTCTTAATCTAGCAAAATTGAATGTCAGAAAATTGTTACACAACTGACATGGCTCATCAAGTAACTTGAGACAAAAGGCTCGATTCTGAGATCACACCAATGTAAATCAGGAGTAGTATCACTTATGACAATGGAGTTACACTGGCATGAGCAAGGTCAAAAGCAGGGGCAATGTTTTCAGTGAGCCAACAAGCTGGGTTAGGACACTGGCCTGCTGAGCCATTAGCTCCCAACCCTGTAGTGTTGGGATTGTTAGGGGGGACGCAATGACTATTCACATCCTGCAAGTCAACGTGCAATTTATAAGTGCAGGTCCCCTAGAGTATTGAAAACAATCTCAAAGACCATTCAAAGAAATATGTCTGCACCACCAACGTGTCTGCTAGTCCCCAACAAAGCAGCATTAGTGAGAAAATCACTATGCATTCCAGCCCATAATTTACAACCATCCCATAATTATGGACATGTGCATCTTTTGAATAGCCAAACATTCTCAGGAGCAGTAAACAGTGTTTTCTTCTGCCGTGCTTGCTCACAGCACACACATAATTAGTGTCAACTGCAGATTCAAAATTTATTAATCTTTCCTTACAAACTTATTTTTTAACTGTAGGGATCAATTTAAGTTACTTGATAAGACAAAAATGAAAGCCATTGTTTCATACAGTCATGTAATGCCACACTGGAATACTGCAATCTGTATTGATTTTATTTAGCTACCAATTCTAAAGGAGCTCTGCTTTTTCTTTCCACCTTTTGATTAAATAAGGGAACTGTCAGGTTATATGAGTGAGAGTATTTGGAGCGGTGTAACAAAAACACTAGATTTCTCGCATTGTTTGGGTACTACAGTCGGAGTAAAAAAAAAAAAGAAAGGGCCAAGTAAATGTTAAGTGTTCCATTCAAAATGTGTTTTTTTTATTATTATTGGGCTAAGTGTTCCATTCAGCAGCAAGATGAACAAAAAATGGAATTTGAAAGTTAAATTATAATCATTCGGGTGTTTTGAATAATTCACCTATTTAGGTGTAAAGTGAGGCTGAAGAGAACTGCTATATGGACTGATGCTGCTAATCCTACTCGAGACCACAAATATAATGAGATGATTTAAGTAGGCCAGGAATGACTAATGCTTTTCTGTGTGGTGATGCATTTCGTGAATTAAAACAAAAAAGCTTGGCTGACTTGAAACTTTTTCAAGTAATATTCTTAACATTTTCACCCAAACTCTTTATTCCCTTGCTGGCCAAAGTGCTGCTGAAGCCACCCATATCAATCATGCTGGATCCTGTCATCCACATTCCAGTCACAACAGACACCATTTTATGCAAAATATAAGCAGCCCTCTAATACCTGCCAAGTTGCCAAGCTGTTCCTTAAATGCAGTTTAAATGTACTTTTTCTAGACTGGCCAGTGCTCTGCTACATGGACGCCTTGGCTAGAAGTGTGTGGTACAGCCCAGCGTCACTCAGATGCAGCTCTATAAAAAGATATTTCTGTCACTGCTCAAAACTCACTGCAAACATGAGCATGATGCAGCCAAATGTTACATAGTTTGATTGAGCTAAGCTCAGAATCCAACAGAGCTGTTCTGCCTGCTGCTCACTAACTTCCACAGAACCAACAGCAGGAGGTGTCAATATTGACATACAAGAGAGCTTTTTTTCCCCCCCAAATCAAAGATTTTTTTCATTCTGCCACTCTTGAAACTCATCAAGTGAGCACTTTCTTTGAGTGTAGAGAACAACTAAATCTTAAGACTACTATATCAAATACAGCCACAATCTGACAGTGCATTTGAGCCATTTAGTCAGATACTAAAGACTACCGAATTCAATCCATGAGCTCTAGAAGTAAAGGAATTAATTAAGCATCCATGAAAAATCTGTTTCCACTCACCTCCCCTACAAAGCCATGCCTGCCTGGATTTACTACATCCCAAGGGCTTGATTTTAAGAATTTGTGACTGCATGCACAAGCATGGTAATCATTCATATAAATGCTCATCTAGATACCTAGCTGATCATATGTGCACACAAATCATAGAATCATACAACTGGAAGGGACCTCGAGAGATCATCTAGTCCAGTCCCTGCAGGCACACTTTGGGATGCAAATGTTAAGAGCCTGGGCATAATAGGTTTTGTCCAAAATTCTGCATTAGTATAAATACAGTGATAACACCACAAGGGTTGAGACACACACTAGAATCCAACAAAAGTGGGAAGATTTATTCTTCCTACAATGGTGAGGTTATAGGGTAGTTGGCTCTGCAAACAGATGAGACACAAAGTGAACTCACAATGAGAAATTCTCCTCCCCTAAATGAAAAACATTCTACAGCAGCATATTTTGAAAAATGACCTGAAGTTTTAAAGGACAGCCTTGCTTATAACAGACATTGATTACAATGGGCCTAAGGCAGGGGTGGGCAAACTACATCCCGTGGGCCAGACCCAGCCCGTCAGGGCTTTGGATCCGGCCTACGGGATTGCCACCCCCGTGGCGCCGCGGGGCTAAGGCGGGCTCCCTGCCTGCCCTGGCCCCGCACCGCTCCCAGAAACAGCCGGCACCACATCCCTGCAGCCCCTGGGAGAGCGGGGGGCAGAGGGCGCCACACGCTGCCCTCACCTGCAGGCACTGCCCCCCGCAGCTCCCATTGGCCGGGAATGGGGAACCACAGCCAATGGGAGCTTCGGGGGAGGTACCTGCAGGCAAGGGCAGCACGCAGAGCCTTCTGCCCCTCCCCCCCCAGGGGCTGCAGGGACGTGGTGCCGGCCGCTTCCAGGAGCGCTGCAGGGCCAGGGCAGGCAGGGAACTTGCCTTAGCCCCGCTGCACGCCGCTGCCACCCTGGAGCCGCTCAAGGTAAGCGGCACCAGGCTGGAGCCTGCACCACTCTTGCACCCCAACTCCCTGCCCTGAGCCCCCTGCCACACCCCACACCCCAACTCCCTGCCCTGAGCCCCCTGCCACACCCCTCCTGCACCCCAACCCTCTGCCCTGAGCCCCCTGCCGCACACCGCACCCCTCCTGCACCCCAACCCCCTGCCCTGAGCCCCCACTGCACTCCGCATCTCTCCTGCACCCCAAGCCCTTGCCCTGAGCCCCTTCCTGCACACCACACCCCCTCCCACACCCTACACTCCCTCCCGCACCCCAACTCCCTGCCCCAGCCCTACATTCGTGGCCCCGCATGCAATTTCCCCACCCACATGTGGCCCTCGGACCAACAAGTTTGCCCACCCCTGGCCTAAGGTGTGCTTCTGGCCTTGTTATTCTATTAAAAATCAGAGAAACTAAGCAAGATATGTTCTCCCCTCTAGCACCCACTTCCTTTGCCTTCACTTGTGTGTGTGCATGCGCACGTCTTTCTTCTCCAGTCCCACTTTTCTTTGTGAACATTCCAAGAGATTTCCTTCAAGTTGTACTTACCCTTACAGGTCAAGTAACTAACAAGTACCACAGGACATCAAGGGTTACTCCTGTTAGGAATTCCAGCATACCAGACCATGCTGCACAAACATTCTATTTGCAGTTCCTACAAACAGTTGGAATTAGGAGGCAACCTCCTCCCACATTCTTCTACAAAATGTTTCTATGATCTATGCATATGCTATGCATTGGCTCCAGGACTAATGGAACTCTGTTTCAGTAGTCTCGCAGACTACAGACTGTGAACCTGGCCTATTGTTTAAAGTTAGAATGAGTTATCAGTAGATAATGCAGTCACAACATACCCCAGGGACTTTTGCACCAGATCCATTTTGATGATTCCCTGTGGCAAATTTTTCAACAGAAATATGCTATAAAGCAAAAATAGTTCATACTTAGGATTTTCCACTATCAACCTCCAAAAATTAAATCTGGGATTTACAGAAAGATACATTTTCAAAGAGTGTTAACAAAAAATACCTAACTGTTGGCCAAAAATGCAATGTTTTTGTTAGAAAGCTGAATGCAGATGTACCTCAGTGTTATAGCTTTTCTTTCCACTATTTCTATTGACAGTGTAATTCCTGTTATGAGAGAGGTTTTTAACAAAAAAATTTATAACACTTGAACACTGATTGAATGTTGTCAGAAATAATTAGGAACAGGATACCTATAAGTATTGTAATAGGAGTCTGGTACACAAGAGTGCTGGCAAGAAACTCAGCTCGATTTCCAGCCCTCAGTCACATGACCTGAGTGAGGTTTCCAAAACCAATACCCTTGTCACATGACATTGACTCCATTGGTTAATTACAACTTACCTTTTATTAAAAACAACCCAGATGAATAAAACCCCCAATCAAAAAGTAAACATTAATGTGATGTATTCATTACTGTCTCTGAATGCCCATGGTCTTCCAATCACATGAGCACTTCTTGTTCTCAAAGTAATTCCTTCTGCACTAACTTACTGAGCCACTGAAGTGGATCTGCCACCTGGAATCTGTGCGCATTTACTATTCTTGGCAATTTTCATTGTCAGTAACTGAGTTTTACTTCTCTCAACAAAGGAGCTTTGACAATGGCATTCTAGATATCTTTAAGAAACAGAGTCAGCATCCTCTACATGTTAGATGCCTTCTGTTAGACTAATCCTTATGGGAGTGGGGTTCTGACATATAAACACACAAGGACAAAGCAAACCAGACAGCAGTTATCCAGCAGTTTTTGCAGCCAAATGCATTTCTACCCTTGAAAACGTCTTAGGCCATAAGCAATTCAGGGCAGTGACCGTATCTTCCTGTGTATTCATATAGCCCAGGGGTAGGCAACCTATGGCACGGGCGCCGAAGGCGGCACGTGCCGCGAGCTGATTTTCAGTGGCACTCACACTGCCTGGGTGCTGGTCACCGGTCCGGGGGGCTCTGCATTTTAATTTAATTTTAAATGAAGCTTCTTAAACATTTTAAAAACCTTATTTACTTTACATACAACAATAGTTTAGTTATATATTATAGACTTATAGAAAGACCTTCTAAAAACATTAAAATATATTACTGGCACACGAAACCTTAAATTAGAGTGAATAAATGAAGACTCGGCACACCACTTCTGAAAGGTTGCCGACCCCTGATATAGCCACTAGCACAGTGGAGCACTGAGTCCTACTAGGACTTCTGGGCACTACTGTAACATTATATAATATTCCTATAGACACAATCAGAATGAAAATCTATTACACAGTAATCCCCTCTGCAATCATACTTCATGCTAATCTCTGCCATTGGGTTAGTTTACCGGACAAAGAGGCTGATCCATTATATGTGGAACTAAGAATCAATTCCACAGGGATACATGCACAGAGTATTTAAGAAATCAGAACCTAGGAACTGCCATACCGGATCAGACCCATGTTCCATCTAATCCCTCGTACTGTCTGCAACAGAGGCCAACATCAGAAGAAGGTACAAGAAGCCATGAAGTAGACCAGTGGCTCCCAAACTTGTTCCGCCAATGGGAGCAGCTGGAAGTGGCCTGGAGCAGTGAATCGCAGCCACTGGGAGCCGCGATCGGCCGAACCTGCGGACGCGGCAGGTACACAAACCGACCCGGCCCGCCAGGGGCTTTCCCGGCACAAGCTTGGGAACCACTGAAGTAGACAGAGGTGGGACAACCCTAATGGTTAGAAATTGGTTTAACCCTGAAGCACAAGGTTTTATATCTCCTCTAAAAGTTTATCTACTATTAACTCTGGATATGGATATTTTTTACCCATATAAATAGCCAATCCCTCTTTGAAGTGGGCCCCAACTGTACATGAAGCTTTACTCAGTAACAGAGCAGACATCAAGTGTAAATGGTGGATTCTCTGTAACTTGAAGTCTTTAAATCATGGATTTGAGGGGTTCAGTAACTCAGCCAGAGGTTAGAGGTCTATTGCAGGACTGGTGGGTGAGGTTCTGTGGCCTGCGATGTGAAGAAGGTTAGACTAGATGATCATGATGGTCCCTTCTGACCTTGAAGTCTATGGAATACATAGCAAACAGAAGTTTAATTACTAATAAATTCATTATAACATAATGTTCATATCTAGGATTCGAAAGATCTACCTTCTTCTAGGTTATTGTTGGTTAGCATGGTAATTGACAGTCACTGAATAATGGTATAAAATGAAAGACATTCTTTAAATAATTTCCAGTAATCAACATAAAAAATAAAATGCACTTCTACCTATTAAAAACAATAACTGTTCTCCATTCAAATTCCTGGAACACATCCCCACTGAAAACAAAAATAAGAGAGGGACAGAGAAAAGGAAGTTAATATACTACCTTACAAGTGCAGATAAATGAGAATGTTTAGCTAAAACTAGTTTTCTTTCTGTAGCAAAAGCATTCTCTTGTGGAGTGTTAAAATTTCACTACAATTCAGCTAGCCTCTGTTTTTATACAGATGAGACATCTGGCTGCACATAAGGAAATGTGAGTTTAGACTTTTCACTGTTGTTTCAGCGACATTCCTAAGTATTATCTCTGCT
Source organism: Platysternon megacephalum (assembly GCA_003942145.1). Lineage (NCBI taxonomy): Eukaryota > Metazoa > Chordata > Testudines > Platysternidae > Platysternon > Platysternon megacephalum. The sequence continues at coordinate 9,698,344 of QXTE01000033.1, read as the reverse complement.
CTTCACAAATGGCCGGCTGCGCTTCAGAAGCGTCAGTGGTGCGCACTTCATTGGAGCTGCAAGTACAGCAAACCAGACAACTGTTTTACAGAACTCTTCAGACAGACAGGCAGCTTTCACCTCAGATCAATGAGGGTATTGATCCCAACTGTGATGTCTTCTTAGAAAAGAAATGGTCAGGCAGAAGAAAGGTGGGGGGAGAATGAAATCTTAGATTTCTAAGCGATACGGAGACCTTTGCTATGAACTTTTCCACACAAGGCAGGTTAGGGAGTGGAAACTGGTCTGCTGGACAGTGTTTGGGAACAGGCCTCTGCTTTTCTTTGACGCTTTACTTCATCCAGCATGAGAGCTTTAAGGAACATTTGGAGGAAGAGCCACAGGCTCGACTTAAGTAAGAGAATTGACCGATACACTTAGGGGTTTTAAGATTCAACATTAGCTGTTTTTAATGTGAATTTATATTTTGTTTAAAAGAACGTCCATGTACTAATATTTATAGCTCAGTGTGATTTATTTCTAAAATAAAAAATAAAATTCTGGCAGCTTTTATATGGGACCTATAGGTCTGACCCTTTTATTCCAGTCTCTATGACAAGTGCACTGCCATCTGTGGTATTAATAGTAATACACTTTCTTCAAGTTCCAGTATCATTTATGATCCAGAAGCATGTCATTTTTGCTCCATTACATAACAAGTGTGATCCAGTAATACTGAATTTTCATCTAAAATTTTCCTAGTGGAGTAACATATTGCATCCATAGATCATTAAATAAGAGTTACAGTCATTTCAATCTCGTTTGCATAGAAACACAGGGCCAGATTCCCAGGTGGCATAAATCATCATCGCTCCATTGATGCCAACGGCACTAACCCAATCTACACAGCTGAGGAGCTGGCCAACAGAATCGGGAAATGTTAAGTCCCATGCCTACAATTTGTTGAGTACAGACAGAACCGCGAACCTGCACAGAAACAATGGGCATGTCTACACTGCAGCTGGGAGTGCACTTCTTAGCTCAAGTAGACAGACATGCGCCATGTCTGCTCAAGCCAGCATGCTACAAATGGTGCCACAGCCAGCAGCTCAGGCTAGCCACCAGGGGTCAGGACGGGTTTGTACTCAGGTGGCTAGCCCAACCCGCCACCTATGCTAACCTGGTTGCACTGCTATTTTAGCACACTAGATTGAACAGAGCTAGCACATCTGTCTACTTGAATTGGGAAGCACACTTCCACCTGCAGTGTGGACGTAACCCATTTGGGCTACCTATGCAGAGTCAGTTGCAGGATTTAGACCTAAAATATGTATTAGGTCTTCTAGTTCATCTCCACAATAATACAGGATTTCTCCCTACCATTTTGATCTGTAGTTTTCAGATGTTGTATTATATAGGAACTGAGGAGTATCCCTTTAAATTACTTAGGAACCTTCTAGTGGACCTCCCTGTCTTCTATGGCAGAAGCCATCAGAACCCTAAGACAGGAGCAGTGTATATATGTAGCAAGACCCGTAAGTTTGTACAGAAACAGGCTATGCAATCAAGTACGCTTACTGAGGAACAGGAATCCTGCACGACATCTCCTATTCCTGGGAGTTTAGGACTAGCCATGGTAAAGTCCTTGTATGTAGCACCATGCATCTGTTCAGCTGTATAGCCTGTGTAGAGATCTCTATGCATTCATCATTAAATCATCCTTTTCTTGATATGCATTTGATAACCTCACCCCCTCCCTCCCCAACAAACCCAGAACATAGGCAGTACCACACCAAATAAATGTGCAGAACTTCATGAGATCTTACACAATAGTGTGTATTTAAAGAGGCATATGGTGCCATTTCTCTGGACATAGCTCCTACCGTTACATGGTGCAGGAATTACTGGGCTTGAACCCATCCCCAAACCAATATACATAACACTTCTATCCCTCGCCCCCCATACCTCCATCCTTTACAATAGTCATGCTGATTTTGGGGGCGGGGTGGAGGGGAAGGAAGTAATATTGGCCAAGACCACTTGTACTATATCTTGTGTATCAAGTTACAAAGCACAGCACTTTAAAAGCTGAATTAAAAATATCAGGAAAGGCAATACTGAGCCAGTCCAAGCTTCAAAGCACTTCTACAACTTAACACTTTTCACAAGAATCCTGTAAAATTCTTATATGATGACCATGGAGAAAGGAAGCTTTCCAATTCAAATAACTAAAAAAGACCCAACTAGATAACATCTTTAGCTGTGTCAGGTGGAAAGCATACAGACATGAAACACAGAGATGCATTTGAACACCAGACATATTAAGGGGAAATCTTTTTTTGGTCCAATGGAACCAATATGTTCACAGCTGGAATGAGAACTGGCAAACGTGAAACATAGAATCCTATTTTATTCTTGAGGAAGCAGAAGTTCTTCTTCTGAGCTGGAAGAGTTTATTTTTGGACTGATCGCTATTCTTTTTATGGTTCGCTCACCCTCTTCAGAGGTGAAAGAGCAAGCTGGCAATTTCCACACAAAGCAAAAAAATTCAATTAATACATAAGATTGACTTATTCCAAGTGACTGACATGAACCTCCTAATAAAGTAAGGGAAACATGAAGTAACAAAATTCATAAATAGTCTTAAAAAGCTTCACCTGAGAAAGCTGTGTTAAATGTTTATGTTCAAATTACCTTTATCAACTGCATCTATATCCTCAACTTTTTCTATGAACATTCACATTTTATATCCAAGACCATGAAACTTATCACAGAATTGCACAATATATACATATGCCAAGAACTTTAGGACAAAGAGCCCTCAGTTTAACTAAGCCAAGTGATGTCAGACTTTTCATTAGCAGTCAGTCTTAAAAAAATAAAAATCTGGTCATTACCAGATATCTTTTGTCTACAGCCTTTATATTTCCCAATGGCCTGATCCATTTAAAAAACTAACAGTAAAGAAACTGTATTTTCCACAGCTTTAGGCTTATGATGGAATTCATGTTTCCTAAGGGGGTTTAATTGCATTACATGCATACATAACTTCACTGATATTGAAGATGCTGGCTCGTATCAAACGAGATTTTGAATAAGTGTTGATATGCGTATGTATTAGCAATACTGGCCTGTGTTTTCAATAGCAGTAGCTTGGTATGCTCTGACAGCATATGGTTATAGATTAAAATAATAAAGAAAGAAAAAGATGGCCAATTAAATAAACCTTTCCCCAGTGAGCTCTGTTGATATATTTTCCTCCCAATACTGGGGAATCTCCCCACCCCCCTTTAACTAACTAAGCAATTCTGTTATTCAGCAAAGCTCCTGTATCATTTTTATCTCTTTTCAGCTGACCTGCCCATTCCTTCTGAGAACACTTCTCACTATCTAAATGTGGCATGTCAAGGGAGTTGGAGATATTGTTTATACTATGTTGTAATCCTTTGGTATCACTTAATTGGTTTAAATGGCTTTAAAATAAATCTGTCAACTCCCGACACCTTTAACTGAATTTCTAGGCCTACTTAGAGACTTGTCTCCACATCCCTCTATGTAGTTCTTCTTTAAGATCCTGTTTTACACCTGTGCAAAGCAATAATTATTCCTTTATCACAGGCCCTGTAGAATAATCACGAGAGGACCAATTGCCCTCCTTTAAAAGCTACTTAAGAGCGAGGATGACTAACCATTGGTTGTTTAACCGTTGGACCAAGTTACCAAAGGAAGTGGCAAATTTGCCATCTCTTGACGTCTTCACAGGAAGACTGGATGCCTTTCAGGAAGAAATGCTTTAGTCAAACAAAAGTTCTTGAGCTCAATGCAGGAGTAACTGGATAAAGTGTTACAGCCTGTGATATAATGGAGGTCAGACTAGATGAGCTAATGGTCCTTTATGGCCTTGAACTCTACCCAGTACAGATTGGGCCTTCTCTCCACCACCAGAAATATAAAGCATCTCAATGTAGAAGGGGAAGCTTTACGAAGTATTCTTCACAACATCTTTCTCCAGCATTCTCTATCACATTTCTAATAAATTGTTTACAGTTATCTCATCCTCACTCAGTTGCTCCTGCAGAGTGGCTCTGATCCTGCAAGCTTCTCCATGCAGGCAGTTCCTTTTACCCATGCAGAGTCTCACCGTCTTCTGCACAGAAGTCATCCCACACTAAGGAGGCTAAGGACACTGAAGATTGGGGCCTTATACTATGATCTCTTTGAGGCATGGACTTTTTTACTGTCCATTTATGTTTGATTGGTACCTCCAGCAGTATAAATAATATAAAATATTATATTGCCCATTGACAATGCTGCTTCAGTAGATATTTAATCTCAATGGATTACCGCAGAAGACAATTTCTAAACACAGCAGGCATCAGTTAGGTGTGGGCAGGTGTCACAGTTGGGCATTGCTCTTTCCTTCTTTAGGGAAAGCAAATAAGTGAGCTGAGATCAATTTTCTATTGATCTAATCCTCCGGGAAGAGACTTTAAGAGAGCAAATCACAGTGTCACAGCTGTAAACCTGAATCTTTAGCAACTTCCAGTAACACACAGCATTCAAGGAGATTAATCCAGTTTTTTCAAAATCAAACCAAAGTTTGTTCATTCCCTGTAAGTTTCAGCCTTAATCTTTTCAACCATTTATTACAACTGCCACTTGGCTCTCAAGTTCAGGGCTGCCCAGAGGATTCAGGGAGCCCGGGGCAAAGCAATTTCGGGTGCCCCTTCCATAAAAAAAAGTTGCAATACTATAGAATACTATATTCTCGTGGGGGCCCCTGTGGGGCCCGGGGCAAATTGCCCCACTTGCCCCCCCCCCCCCCTCTGGGCAGCCCTGCTCAAGTTCTCCCTCTCTGAAAGTTGTAGTCAGCCTATTTTTGTTGTTGTTTTAACAGCTTCAATAAACGATGACGACTAAGGTCTTGATAGGCTAGCAGATGTTTTCTAAAGGGAAAATAATAGCATCTGAAAACAGATCCTCATGTTTCCTGCGCAAAAACTATCCTGGTAGCACAGCACGTTTATTCATGGCAATTGTAATCAGTTAAAATCATAAGCTAGTTCTGGTTTAAAACAGTTCACAAAGAAGTTTAGGCTTAAAAATTTAATCACTTGCAAATATACACTCTGAAATAACAGCCACCTTAATAATCCCATGCTGCTGTAACTATTTTGTCTATGTTACTTGATCATTTTCCACTAGGGTGACCAGATGTCCCAATTTTATAGGGACAGTCCCGATTTTGGGGCTTTTTCTTATATAGTCACCTATTACTCCCCACCCCCTGTCCTGATTTTTCACACTTGCCCTCTGGTCTCCCTGTTTTCCACTCCTGCAATACAAACATTTCCAAACATAAGGAGAGCAAAAATTGGATATGGGAACATTAATGAATGACAGTAAAGACAATCAAGCTGAAAAACCATTACTGGGTGTGTTACTTTGGTTGGAAAGCAGTGACATGCCAGTCCTATTTCATGACTAGACAAAAGGGTATCCTGGCCTTTACTCAGGGAGGAACCAAACAAAGCCCAACCTGACAAGAGAACATTAGCAGCTGCTTCGCAGTCCTATCTGCAGAGAGATAACCTGGGAGCAAAAACAGTCCAGCAACATGGCCCTAGCCAGCAAAACAGTCAAAGCTCCATCTGTTCAAATGCATTTGGTCATTTCCTGTCATGTCAACACAACCTTAATTATTGACTTTTATCTGTACCTTTACTCCTGACAGTGGAAAGTGCTCTTTGGAGCTGCTGCAGTTCTCAGCTTCAATATTTTCAGGAATGAAATTGTTTCCACACACGTTCAAACACTTTTCCTTTTTCCTCTCATCCTTCAAATAATTTACCTCCAATCTAAACTCCTCCAGCCATATAATCACCTCAAACCTCCAATCCTTCCCAGTGGTTTGCCTCTGCAATTAACAATCACCCTCACCCAGGTCAGCCACTGAAAAGTATCCACCTCCCACTACCTCAAGTACATGCCCAGCCTGATTTCTCTTATTCCCCCCTGGGATCTTTCAGCCCAGACCTACTCCAGGGGTGCTTCTGGAATAAGTTATCCCCTGAGATCACTCAAACCCACCCCGTCCCCAAACACCATCACTAGAGACTCACCTTATGATATACCAGCCATTCCCACTTGGCTAACTCCCCTTGTAATATATCAGTCCTCCTCCACCACTACCACTCTAGAGATTCCCCCTGGGATATGCCAATGCCCAGTGCTTAATTTGTGCCAGGGCTGAGCCCAGCATCTCTAGGCTTGGCAGTTCATAGCCCTGGCACCTCTGGGCTTGCCAGGTCAGTTATGAAAGTAAAAAAGCCCCTCTTTCATTACAAATTAAACACTGCCAGTGCCACAGTGAGCAGTCACTGTCCATATGTACCCATCCCCTTTCAGGAACACCCCTAGGGGTATGCTACTACGCCCAGGATCACTCAACCCCCACTTAGTCACTATGCTACCACAGACTCCTGTGGAATCTGCCCCACCTTTCAGGGACACCCCGCCCCCCCCCCTCGGGCCAATCCCCTCCCCTCTGCCCAGTATGTCTCCCCCTGGAATTTCTCCTCACTGCTCCTGCTCAAATTGCTCCAGCCCCTGGTTCACGCTTGTCTTGCAACAGCCAAACTGGGGCGGAGGGAGTGAAGCGCCAGCCCTGAGGGGCACGAAGTTGACCAGGAGCTGGAAGCTCAGCGAGCGGGAGGGAGGCAGCGTGGTACTTACAGGACTGATGTCTGCTGAGGCACCCTGGGGATGTGATCCAGCATCAAGTGCATGCAGCGGATGGTGGTTTTAAAGCAAAGGCATCGACTGGGGCAGGGCAGGGACGCGGCGCACCGCACGGCCAGGAAAAGGACAGCTAAGGAGAGAAGTTTGGGCTCCATCTCTCCTTCGCTCCCCAGCCCTAGCTCGGGAGAGTCTGGCAGCTCCCGCTGCAGCTGCACTCGGGCACCTTTCCAAAGGACGTCCCGGGGCCAATCAGCAATGGCTGGGATCACATTACAGGCGGCAGCGCGCCCCGGGTACCACCAGGGGGCGCCGCCCTGCTAAGGCCTATGCAGCCGGGCTTTTAAAACCTGGTTAGAAACGGGGGAGGTGCGGGCCAGACTTCAGAGCTAGATACTGACTGTGTTAATTAGTTTCAGCTGTGGGAAGAGCGATGCCTCACAGCTCAGCTGGTGGAGAAGTTGTTTTCCACAATGTCAGGTGATGCTTTTAATGAATTAATGCACTTTCCTGGAATTGCTTAATCCAGGCAAGCCCCCTCCCACTGACATGCTAACCAACTGAACTGCCTGGGAATGCAGAGGTTGGCACATTTCCTCTCGATCTTAGCTACCCCTAGACAGCGCCCTTGCTCTGCACAGGACTTTACGGACCAGGTCAAAAGGCAGGTCCCCAGGGGTTGCCGTGTCAATCTCTGTTTTGCAAGAGTAGGTCCAAGTGTCTCTGCACGCAGACAGAAACACACGCTCTTAGAGGGGTAGGGGGGAGAGCCACTACAATGGAGAAAGCTTCTCTAGCCTTAAAAAGTAATGAAAACCAGACTTTTTAGAAAAAACAGATGAACAGGCCAGTATACATTTTGGCCATGTCAAGCTGCTTTGCTTAATGCAAAGGGAGTCTTGGTAAATGCATTCCACTTTCTAACCCCATTGAGATAACACTGATCCCATAAGCGGAGAGAAAAGAAAGCAGTCATCCCTTTGCAGAGGGAGCTGGGGAAGACAGACCATGCTTCCCAACAGATTTGTTGCCCCCATCAGCCTCCCAAGAAGTCATAGCTCTACTTACCTTTGTAGTGTGGGGAGAAGGAATGACCACTCAGCAAGATTTCCCTCCCTCTCTGGATGGATAATTCATTCCTGCGCAATTTCCTTGCCCCTCCTTGGGGAAGGGAACAAGATGTGACTTGCAGCTTCACTCCTAGGCCCTGTCAGCTTCAGTGGATCCCTTGCACCTGTACAGAGCTCCATAATAATACTTAGCCCTTATACAGTGCTTTCATCAGCAGATTGCAAAAGAACTACACCCATTTTACAGATGGGGAAACTGAGTCTCACAAAGGTGAAGTGTCTGGCCCAAAATCACCCAGCAGGCAAGTGGAAGAGTCATAAAACAGAACCCAGGTTTTTCTGAATCCTAGACCAGTGCCACTGGGCCACGTTGGGGCTCTCTACAGGCACAGGGAGCCACCTACTTGAATGCAGTTGCAGGAACAGGGACTTGGGCCCAGATCCTCAAAGGTATTCACATGCCTAACTCCTATTGAAGCCAATGGAAGGTAGGCACCTAAATAACTTTCAGGATCTGGGCTTTAGTTCACAAGATGGATAGCTGTATCCACCATTGTGATGCATGTATGCAAACTGCCATAGGGTTCCACATGACGGCAGCAGTCCACCCACACGGATTCTAATGCAGGCTTGGGGCCAATGAAACCTATCCCCATGCTCCCACTCCTCCAATGCCCTTTGTAGACTGTGCAAGTGAAACTCCATAGGCCTCCATAATGCAATCAGACCCTTAGACCCTTGTCCAAATGCAGGACTAAAACTACAGACTATAAGCTCCTTTAAGGGCCTTTACATCCTCTTGGTTCTGTGCAGTCCCATTGCACAGTCAGTACTAAACCCATCAGAAGATAAAATGGTAAATTAATAATAACTCTGCCCATCTGCTCAGTCCTGTTGCTGTAGTTCCCATAACACAGAGGAAACTTGTTCCATATCCAACCTCTCTCTTCTAAAAAAACAAACTGAGAAGCTAGCAAAAAGCTGTTCCTAACACATCTCAGCCAGGGTTCACACCAAGTTGCGGTACAGAGGCAGCACTTGTCGCTCTGATGGATGACCTTCTGTCCATAATCAAGGGGTGTACATCCATGCTCATCCGGCTGGAAGTATGAATCATTTAAAATAGTTAATCGCCAAATGCTTCAACCCTGCCTCCAAAGGGCTTCAGGTGTGAATTGAAATGACCGGAAATGGCTCATGTCCTTCCTTTCAGTGGGTCATTTTAGATCATTCTACCTCCATCCACAGAGCCCTTGTGTAAAAGGATGGGTGGCCCAGCAGTTGGGGCACTGGACTACAAGGAATGTTCCAGCTTCTGTCATTGACTTACTGTGTCACCCTAGGAAAGACACTTAACATCTCTGAGTCTCAGCTTCATCATCCGTAAATTGGGGGTCCTGATAACTACCCAGATTTCTAAAGTGCTTTGAGATCAGTGGATGAAACAGGCTATATATTGTATTAATTATTTATAATTTATTATCATTATTTATTTATTCCCTGTGGCGCCCCACCAGACTCAAACCTCTCCCCATCTGACTCTAAAAGGCCCCTCTAAGTACTTCATTGGGGTGGATGCACTGAAGTGTGATAAGGCAGAGCCAAGCTCATAAACAATACTTGAAAATACTAAAGGGCTCCTTAATCTAGTGAAGAAAAGGCATAACAAGAACCGAAGTCTGGAAGTCAAAGCTGGAAAGTTTCAAATTAGAAATAAGGCATCACTTTTTTAACAATGGGTGTGCTTAACCATTGGAACAAACTACCAAGGAAAGTGGTGGGTTCTCCATCTCTTGATGTCTTCAGATCAAGGCTGGATGCCCTTCTGGAGGTATGATTTAGCCAAACACATGTTACTGGGCTCAATCCATAGGTAACTGGATGAAATTTAATGGCCTGTGATACAAAGGGGGTCAGAATAGATTATCTAAGGGTCCCTTCTGACCTTTAAATCATTGAAATGGCTGTGGCTACCACAGTTTTGTGTAGCAATGTTGACATGGCCTGTGGGTTTTTTTAACTACAAAAGGGTGCACTGAAGAGCTAACAGTGCTTCTGTTACATACACAGTTCTTGTTTTGGCTTTCCAAAAAGACATCTCCCCTTAAGCTTTATCATATGTTTTCTCTTTCTCTAAGAATTATTGTTGCTGGCACAGTGACACACTTCATGTTTTCAAAATAAACTGTTGTTGATTCTCCAATTGCCTTATGCCATTATTTCAACATATTGTAAAAGCAACAAGTCTCATTAGGGCATCCATTCCTTGGTGATTGGTACACTGCTCAGATTACTGGAAGCATGCAGCCCAATACAATGCAACTGAGGCATATCCCAATGAAATAGCAATACACTGACCTATTGTGCCTTGTTCATGCTCATTTAGAACATGTGCATCAACCTTCATCTTGGCTTTATTAATGTGACTGCTATCATCACTACATGCACTAATGTAACAGGAGCTAGTTACACACAGCTAAAGAATGAACATCATTGAACTGTAAATGAGAAATTACAGCATTTCTACCATGATGTCACTTCTCCCTCAGAATTCTCTTATTTTTTAAAATTATTTTTATGGATAGTCTCACAGAAATCTATTGCTATGGGCCTATTAGTGGAGGGAAGGACAGGACAGCATTAGGGATAGTATTGTTTTCCTTGTCCTAATAACACTCCTTGAAGTGTTATGACTGAAGAAAATGACTGTTTTTGTGATGGTTCACCATAATCACGATAGTCTCAATACCTTGGATTCCTAAACAGAAGTCACAGAATTACAAACAATTCATACATATTCATTCACTTAGATTGCAAACTCTTTGTGACAGATATTGTCATATTGTTCTGTATTCATACAGCACCTAGCACAATGGGGTTCAGGACAATGGCTCAGGGTTCCTAGGCACTACCACAGTAGAGATAAATAAATAATAATAATACAGTAGAACCTCAGAGTTACGAACACCAGAGTTGGGGGGGGACTCTGGTTGGGGGTGAGGACTCTGGGGTAGGGCTGGGGATGAGGAGTTTGGAAAGCGGGAGGGGGATCAGGGCTGGGGCAGGGGGTTGGGGCATGGGAAGAGGCTCAGGGATGCAGGCTCTGAGCGGCACTTACCTCAAGTAGCTCCCGGAAGCAGCGGCATGTCCCTTCTCCGGCTCCTATGCGGAGGTGCGGCCAGGCGGCTCTGCACGCTGCCCCATCCACAGGCGCCACCCCTGCAGCTCCCATTGGAGTGCCGGAGGGGGCCATTGGAGTGCGTAGGAGCTGGAGCGGGGACATGCCGCGGCTTCTGGGAGCCGCATATAGCGGCCGCCAAACCAGCGCCCCGGCCGGAGTGCCAGAGCGGGGCCGAGCCATGTGGTGCGGTCCCTGACCCAGCAGGAGCTCGTGGGCAGGCTTAAAATGACTCACGGGCTGTAGTTTGCCCACCCCTGATGTAGATGCCCAAAGAAGCCAGACAGATCTGGAATTCATTATGATTGTATCCTTTCTGGTCAAATTAGGTCAGGTGTCAAGCAAAGATGTGTATTTCCAGCCTCTCCATCCTTATGGCCATCCACCAGTCCCAGAGGGACCTGCCTAGGACTATGGAAATCTTCAGATCCTGAGGGCTCCCTCACCAAAGCAGCCTAGGGTGCAGAGGGTAGGTTAGGGACCCCCTTCCAACTCACCTTTTCCCCTTCGGAGGTACCAGGACCAGCAGTTTCTTCTCCCCTCACTCGTTGGTGAAAAGCAATAGTCTTTTTTTTCTTATTTTCTCATTTGTTATTGTCGGTTGATCCCACTTCATCCCACCCTCTCCTACCACTGGAACCTATTCAGCAACCCAACCTCACTCTCCACGTCCACCATGCTTCACTCACTCCCATGTCTTCTTTCTACCTTCCTCCTTCTCCATGTCCTTCTCGCTTTACCTGCTCTGCTCATATCCTTCCTCTCTCCCACATCTACTCCATGTCACATCCTCAAACCAAACAAGAAACTCTAAGATGACATTTTTGTAATATATCTTAAACACAACAGGTGCAAATCCATTTTAGAAAAAGAGAGCATAAAACTAACATGACATGTACCTGCCTTCACACTGTTCACTTTATTTGTGTATTGTATCCCTTTCCCAGCCCCTTCTCCTGTTCTTTTGTCTTAAATTGTGAGCTCTCCAGAGATCAGACTATAGCCTGTAGGTGAAATCCTGGATTCATAGACTCATAGACTTTAAGGTCAGAAGGGACCATTATGATCATCTAGTCTGACCTCCTGCACAACGCAGGTCACAGAATCTCACCCACCCACTCCTGTAACAAACCCCTAACCTATGCCCGAGTTACTGAAGTCCTCAAATCGTGGTTTAAAGACCTCAAGGTGCAGAGAAGCCTCCAGCAAGTGACCCGTGCCCCATGCTGCAGAGGAAGGCGAAAAACCTCCAGGGCCTCTGCCAATCTGCCCTGGAGGAAAATTCCTTCCCAACCCCAAATATGGCGATCAGTTAAACCCTGAGCATGTGGGCAAGACTCACCAGCCAGCACCCAGGAAAGAATTCTCTGTAGTAACTCAGATCCCACCCCATCTAACATCCCATCACAGACCATTGGGCATATTTACCTGCCAATAATCAAAGATCAATTAATTGCCAAAATTAGGCTATTCCATCATACCATCCCCTCCATAAACTTATCAAGCTTAGTCTTGAAGCCAGATATGTCTTTTGCCCCCACTACTCCCCTTGGAAGGCTGTTCCAGAACTTCACTCCTCTAATGGTTAGAAACCTTCGTCTAATTTCAAGTCTAAACTTCCTAATGTCCAGTTTATATCCATTTGTTCTTGTGTCCACATTGGTACTAAGCTTAAATAATTCCTCTCCCTCCCTGATATTTATCCCTCTGATATATTTATAAAGAGCAATCATATCTCCCCTCAGCCTTCTTTTGGTTAGGCTAAACAAGCCAAGCTCTTTGAGTCTCCTTTCATAAGACAGGTTTTCCATTCCTCGGATCATCCTAGTAGCCCTTCTCTGTACCTGTTCCAGTTTGAATTCATCCTTCTTAAACATGGGAGACCAGAACTGCACACAATATTCCAGATGAGGTCTCACCAGTGCCTTGTATAACGGTACTAACACCTCCTTATCTTTACTGGAAATACCTCGCCTGATACATCCCAAGACCGCATTAGCTTTTTTAACGGCCATATCACATTGGCGGCTCATAGTCATCCTGTGATCAACCAATACTCCGAGGTCCTTCTCCTCCTCTGTTACTTCCAACCGATGTGTCCCCAATTTATAACCAAAATTCTTGTTATTAATCCCTAAATGCATGACCTTGCACTTTTCACTATTAAATTTCATCCTATTACTATTACTCCAGTTTACAAGGTCATCCAGATCTTCCTGTATGATATCCCGGTCCTTCTCCGTATTAGCAATACCTCCCAGCTTTGTGTCATCCGCAAACTTTATTAGCACATTCCTACTTTTTGTGCGAAGTCCTACTTTTTGATTCATTGAAGTCAAAGGCAAAACTCCCATTGACTTTAAAATGGGAGTTAGGCACCTAAATACTTCTGAGGTTCTGGGTCTGTGTGTCTTAGAAGCCTAAGTCCCATTTTCAAAAGTTACTTAGGCATTTAGGAGCCAAGGATTCACTAAAAATAAATGGGACAGAGGTTCTTAAGTCACTTAGGCACTTTTGAACATTTTATCCCTGTTTGCTTTCTACTGCTAATCACCAAATCAGGAAGCTTGATGCCTTTCAACTGTATTGGTTCAATGATTCTGAGCGTAAATTGGTATGAGTTACTCCAGTGTTAAAATATTTGATCAGATAAAAGTGCTGTTTCTGTTCCTTAAAGAAATTCAGTGATGCAGTACTGGGCCGGATACATTGTTCAAATGGCTTCTTAGAAAGTGCTCTCCAGTCAGCTTCATTTAAAAGTTCATATAACACCATCTCCATTTTAGCAGATGCTTACTTTGGAACTGATTTTTAGGAAATCCCAGTGGGTGTTTGAACTGAGGCTAGAACCACAGCGATGAAGGGAATGGCCCCTGATTTGTCAATAAGCAATTTGAGAATAAACATTGCTGATTATGACTGTTAAATTAATGTGACTTTCCTTTGTGTGTCCATTTTTCCTTGATAAGTATGGAAACAATGATGAGTACTTTCTGACTGGTATCTTGCATTGTTCAGTGTTGTGTGTGGAGCCTGATCTATAGATTATGTCTTAATTATATTGATTACTTATGAATTCCCAGTCATCACTTTGAGGGTTCTTGTCCTAAGATAAAATTATTGTATAGTTGGGAACCCTGATGCGCACAGCTGCAAAACACACGCTACAGGAACTCTTCTATATTTACAAATAGTTCATTAATACATTTAGCACAGTCACAAACACCCCAACTCAGTAAAGTAGATAGAGATACTACAGAACAGGGGTTGGCAACCTTTCAGAAGTGGTGTGCCGAGTCTTCATTTATTCACTCTAATTTAAGGTTTCGTGTGCCAGTCATACATTTTAATGTTTTTAGAAGGTCTCTTTCTATAAGTCTATAATATATAACTAAACTATTGTTATATGTAAAGTAAATAAGGTTTTTAAAATGTTTAAGAAGCTTCATTTAAAATTAAATTAAAATGCAGAGCCCCCCGGACTGGTGGCCAGGACCCAGGCAGTGTGAGTGCCACTGAAAATCAGCTCGCGGCACGTGCCGCCTTTGGCACATGTGCCATAGGTTGCCTACCCCTGCTACAGAATGTACATCTGAACATCCATATACTCACACCTTCCCTTGCAGAACACCCTGAAATGTTAGCCATCATCTTCCTCATCTCCCTCATCACCAGTGGCCATGATTCTGGCTCCTCCCCAGGGCTACATCTCACTCTCCTAATGCCCATAGACTGGGATGCCACTTTTATAATATGTTATGTTGACACCACTATGTCTGATGCATATTCAGTATGGGTTTCTTGCCTCTTCCTTATTTTTATTTCCTCCCTTTCTCCTATAGATTAGTATATCAATGATCCCAACTTATTATCATATATGTCAATTCGTTTCCATGGCCCTCTTGTGGTTGGATTCATGTCCTGTGGTCGGAAGTTTCCCTTAAACACTCTATTTTCAGCTCCCCAATACTTGCGGTTTTCCATTAGGATGGTTATCAGTGCCAAAGTTCATAGGTCTCAAGCCTTATGCTGAAACTGCTGAAGCTAATGCCTTACAGGATAGAGGCCTGTAGGTTCCTAGCATTACTGTGCAATATAATAAAGGCAAGCTAGCCCTATGGCTACATGCACGATCATGTGATGCATAAAACAGGGCAGCAAATTTAAGATTACACAGGCATCCTAAACTCTAAGTTTCCTGCCTTTTGTACCATTATACCCTCACCTTTAATGTCGTATTAACATATTTTTTTAATTCAGTAATAGAAAAATCCAACAGTTGCGCTATTTTGTTTGCCTGAGAACTATTTGAAGCATACTTTTGTCTTGTGTTCTGCCAAGTAAAATACTTGAGGATTTAGTACTAACTCATTTCATAATTTTTTTAAGAACAATGTATTGGATAGACATTTGAAGTTCAGTTTCACTGGAACATTTTTCATGCAGAGATCTAATTAGTTCCAGGAGTATTTTACCAGCGAAATGTTTAGACATACTCTCTCCTACAATGCTAAAAACTTTCTTTCCAAGTTCCACAGATAATCTATAGTTCTTTGGCCATATTCTAGAATGGATTTGTGCACAAATTCACTGTTCTTTAAGTGTTAAATAATGATCACCATGTTTTTCATAAGCCACCCATAATTGGGCCTCAGTCCAAAAAGTTATTTGAGGCCCAAGCTAGTAAGAAAGGATTTGGCTACCATTTCCAGTTACAGACCCGACTCTGTAAAATATACATTAAATCATGTCACAACATAGATTTAGCTACATTTAAACTAGTGAGCTGCTCCATCACCATTTTTCAGTGAATAGATCAATCAAGAAGCATGCCGCAACCACCTCTGCCTCCTGTAGGAGCTAGAGTGAATCCTAAGACCCTCAGGTGTTGTCACCCTGGCTATGTCTCAATGCACTGCCTAATCCACTTAGGTCATCCATGAACGGAAATAGCATTCCCTTTACATTGATCCCCAAAGGCTTAAAAAAGTCTAACATCCTCCACGGGGAAATGCTTTTGACATCTAGAGTGTGAATCCTGACTTCTCCTGGGTGAGACTAAGAAGAACATGGGAGATTAATGGTCTGGTCCATTCCAACATCACTTTTGGCAAATATTTGGGATGAGGACACAGGACAACTGTGCCCATGTGCATTACACTGGAAAGGAGGATGGGCCACTAGAGCTTGCAATTCACTCACTCTCCTTACAGATGTGATTATGAATGCTGTATTTAGCAACAAGTGGAATAAAAGACCCTCTCCCAAAGGCTCAAGGTCATGCAGATAACCATGATCCTAGAGGAGAACTTCCTCCCCAAAAAGTCAATCTGGTTAATGCCCTTGGTTGATGGGAAATTTCAGCCAGCTTCAGTGGGAGATTTTCAAAGGCATTGACTTTCAATGAGCTGGGCACCTCATCTACCCTTGGTGCCTCTGAAAAATCTCCCCCTTGGAACTTTTTATCCTTTCATTGGATACTGACCCCATCAATATGCCAGGAGTAGGATGCTCCTTTAAAATCTATATTGTCCTAATATAGCACTTTGATAACTGTACATATACACAAAGTGGTTAGTTCACTTCTGAAATGTAATCTACTCACCAGATAGGGACTGTGGAAACTACTTAACAGCACAGTAACATTACAGAAAAGTTTTGGACAGACAAAGAATATTGAAACTTCAGGGGAATTTTTTTTAAGTCAAAGGCAATTACTCAAACGAGAATTGGTTCAGGACACTGGCTGGTTAACAGTTGTACTCTTGTAAAAAGAGCTGTGGGACAGCTTGTAAAGCTCTTTGTGGGCACAGACTGTCTTTTGGTTCTGAGATTGTATAGCTCCTAGAACAGTGGAGTCCTGGTCCCTGACACAGATTTCTAAGAGCTACTGCAATAGAAACAATAAAGAATAATTTAATAACCACATGTGCAATCTAGTATCTTACCATCAGAAAGCATTAGGGAAGTGTCTGCAAGTTTCATGAAGCTAAGTTACGTAATCAGGGCCGGCGCTTCCATTAGGCGACCTAGGCGGTCGCCTAGGGCGCTGCTATTTTGGGGGCGCCTGCGCCCCCGCCGCCCGTAAAAATTTGGGGGCGGGACCTTCCGCCGCCGCTGTTGGGGGCGGGATTTCGGGGGCGGGACCTTCTGCCGCCTAGGGCACCAGCAAAGCTGGCGCCGCTACTGTACGTAATGCAATACCAAAATATATTAAGTAAAATATGAAAGGGGTTTGTTTGATAACTAAAAAGGTGTGTTCACCCCGAATCCTCTAAATATTTGATAGTTTATTTTTTTGTAATTCTCCATTTTTTTTATTATAAACTGGAAGTTTTCAGCAACATGTGGAAGTACTTTCTAATTTTATTCTCCAGATCATACATTGTGTTCCTATGATACAACCTCCATGCCTTCAGTAATGATCTTCTCAACCATATCTGTATCAGATATTAGACACAGTATTAGATACTACTGTGGTAGATGCTACACGGCAGCAAAGATAGAACGTTTTTTTTAAAATGGATGCTTAATTATCTTTTTCAGCATTTCTACACTGCATGAGACCCATTTGTGAAATAATGACACTGAATAGTCTGCTAGAATATAAAAAGTTGAAGAGATATTTCCATGTCTGATTCCATTAATTTTTATTTTAGGAATTTGCATGAAAATTTAGCAACTTTAAGGTTGGTGTTCATGGTTTTATCTCTGATCAATTCCTGCAGACATTGTCTCTGACTGACAGTATTTTATTCAGTCATATTGGGGACAAGTATTTGAAACTGCAGTAACCAAAGGAAAAATGTCGGAAGAAATATATAGAAACATTTTTACAATGTTTTTGTTCATTCTAAGGCCATGAGCCAGCATTGCCAACCCCAAGTTGGGTTCTTCTGTTTGATTTTTAGGGGTGAGATCTTGACTCCTGTGGTGGTACCTTTATGTAGGTGAAAAAAAAGTCCAGAGTTTCTTAAAGGGGCAGCCCACCTGACACCCTGGGTAATTACTTGTGCAGTTAGCCCAGGGGTCGGCAACCTTTCAGAAGTGGTGTGCCGAGTCTTCATTTATTCACTCTAATTTAAAGTTTCGCGTGCCAGTAATACATGTTAACGTTTTAGAAGGTCTCTTTCTATAAGTCTATAATATATAACCAAACTATTGTTGTATGTAAAGTAAATAAGGATTTTAAAATGTTTAAGAAGCTTCCTTTAAAATTAAATTAAAATGCAGAGCCCCCTGGACCGGTGGCCAGGACCCGGGCAGTGTGAGTGCCACTGAAAATCAGCTCGCGTGCCGCCTTCGGCACATGTGCCATAGGTTGCCTACCCCTGAGTTAGCCCATGCTGAAGCCTGTGCTGCCATGGCTTCACTACTCCAGTACCCAAGCTAGTCAGATTCAAGGCAGCTCAGCTATGTCCACATGAGCTGCTGTAACACTCCATGACTGCAGTTTAGACAGACCCCGAAAGCCCAGGTTCTGGCTGGGGAGGATTCCCCTGACACAGGCACTGAAGAAGACAGTTGTAAGGCTGCCTTCTGAGGACCCCCTTAGAAACGCTGTCTTAGCGGGGTAGGAAGGAAGTGGTTACAGGATGCAGCACTGTAGACATTCCAGGTAGTACTGAGGTCCATTGGGCAGCCCAGGGAGACTGTGGTAACATTATGCCAGGGCCTTTTCCAGACCCAGGAGCAGACCAGGATCAGGAGGGTGTAAAGGTTGATTAAATTTCCCTCCCTCTGTGCTGCATGTCTTAATAATTGGGCATGCAAATGTACCCGAATTGTGAGCTCAAGTGTGCAAAGTGAGTGAAAGTTCATAAAATTCACAATAACTTATAACAACACATGTTCATGGGGAAAAGTGAGACTGAATGGCTGAATTAGTCTAAAGAAAAGGCCGACTGATATAACTCAATGATTGGACTTTAAGAACAACAGCTCCAGCCCATCTCAACTAACTTTTTCTCTTTCCTTCCAAATAGGTCAGTTATTACCATCTAAGAGACTGTCAAACATGAGGGTTTTTTTTTCCTTTTAAAGACTCGCTACACTACAGCCAAAGGGAAAAGGTCCAACGTATGTTTTTGCTTACTTAATACCTGATGCTGTCCGGTAATAGTGCTTTTGCTATGTAGTTTTCAACATTCACATGAGCTGGCTTTATTAATTCTACTGTCTTTTCTATGTAGTTGTGTGTCAGCAGTTTTAGCTTTGATCTTTCTTGTGTGGAAATACTGCCCTCTTTCGGTATAATGTGTTATTCTTTGAACAAGTGAAATTGTTTTTCATGTGCTACAGCACAATGAGCACATCTGTAAGGTTAGAAAGTCTGATTTGGAGATGAAACAAACCCAGCCTGGATATAAAAGAAGGAAGATGAGCTGAAGCACTTCGCTACTACGAAGATCATTGTCAGACCTGGTTTTGTTCACTTTGATAACCGGGAAGAAGGCACTGGCAGTAAGCTGCTGGAATCTGCTGCTGATCCAAAATTACACGGTGCAGGCGAAAATGCAAGCAGCACAAAGAAGACAAGCGATCAAAGTCAAAATGCCTTGGATAGGCCAGACTATGGCTTCTGCAGTTCAGTACAGATAAATTTAAGGCGGAACAAAAATGAAACAAATAGGCACAAACCAGCCTTGCAAAGTGATCATAGATATTTGCAAGAACCAGGAACAAATTTTATGGTGATGTTTTTTCAGTTAAGATGCCCGATTTTACTCATCTGAGTACAAAAAAATTACTCATTTAGGTAAATGGGAAAATAGAGCTTTGCAAGGTCGGAACCAAAACTTCTTGTTCAGGAGGTGGGTTTGTGTTGTGACGGAGATATGCTGTTCATTTCGCATCAGTACCTGGAGCATTTCTTCAGAGTATGCCACAAACCAGTACTGAGGTCCATTGGGCAGTCTTTTTACCAAAGTAAGGTTGCAGCTATATGGATATTTATTCAGCGTGTGTTCCATGCAATTGATGACATAGCTTCCAAGATTCATAGTAAATTGGAGACACCTTCCTTGGTCTTTTGTGTTGTTGGTGTTAATGACTGGACAATGGTTTTGTTGGGGATGATGAAATTCCATAACGAATGCCTTATTTTTCAGCATGCAAGCCCATGGTCTGTATCACAGTCTACACTGTGAAAACTGTGAGTATGGAGACCATCCTGTAGGTATTTTCTGTGGGTGACTATTAAATGCCAGTGTCCAGATCCACGCGACATAACGACAGTGACTGCCTTGGAAGTAGGTGTTGGTAATGCACAGTCCTCAGTGGATGCAGAGCACTAGTAGTGTTTGCCCACTGTCGTTCATTTTTCCTACTTCAAGAGGGCAAGTGTATAGAAGCCACATCTTGTGATCTGAGCTGGCTCTAACTTTGAAGTATGCCAGTGGATAGAGCCACTGTCCTGGTGGTAGCTTACTGATGACGCTGTTGAGTAGATGATAAAAAAGTCCTTCTCTTCAGAAATGGAGGAAAGCGTGGGGGCCTATGTACTGATGTTGGCAAAGTCACCTGTTGAAGATCTTCTTAGTAATATAGTATGTTCTGATGTTGCAACAGGCCATTTGATCATAGGTACTAATGAGTTTTTGACTGAAAAATGATCCCACATTTGTGATTGTCTTATTTGCTTTTTACATGCCAGAAGACGGCGTAATGCATCTCGCGTAGCTAGCATGCGTCAGCTAGTCTGGTTCCAGAGAGAGTGGCTGTATAGATGAAAAACTTCTCCAGCTCTTTGTCAATAATTGTGGTCTTTCTAGGGTCATTGAACTCCTCTAGATTGTTTGCACAGTATCCTCAGATTCCAACATGCAAGTTTGCTGGTAACCCTCTTCATCTCTGAACCTTCAGCGCAAATGTCAATGCAGAAACATTGGAGTTAGTGCTGGAGTTACTCCTTAGTGGATATTAGTTTTTATTCAAATGGGTATCTGGCATAACTCCCCCCACTCAGTGAGTGGAGGGCTCCCTGGTTTAGCTGCAGAGCACCCAGCAGGTTGTACTGGGTTACATGGTACCAGTAGCAGGGCTTACATGCCTGACTTAACTCTTAAGTGTTTTAGTGAGCAACAATTATAGGTTAGAATTTTTTCTTCAGAGACACCACTTAGTGGGTTCAGACTCTTAAGGTATGTCTACACTGCGGCTGGGAGTGTGCAGCCCAGTGCGGGTAGACACACACTAGCTCTGCTCAAGTTAGCTCACTAAAATAGCAGTATAGCCAGGGGTAGCACAGGTGCCAGCTCAGGATAGCCACCTGAGTTCAGGGTAGACTGAGCCAGCCCCGTGCTACCCTCTGGCTACACTGTTATTTTTATCAGAGCTAGAGCATGTCTGCCTACCTGTGCTGGGATGCATGCTCCCTGTTTAGAGACAAAAGCCAAGGGCTAAGATTTTCAAAGATGCAGGCCTACAATTTGGCTTCTAAATTCATATTTAGTCCCCTAAATAAGTGGCCTGATTTTCAGAGGTAGTGAGCTCACAGGCAGCTGCCCTTGATAATAAGAGCTGCTGGGTTCTCAGCCCTGTTGAATATTAAGCCACTTATTTAGGGGACTAAATATGAATTTCGGAGCCTAACTTTAGCTTATGTTTGAAAATCTTGGCCTACAAATTCAAGGGCTGTCTCTCAAAGAAAATAAAGACGGCAACAGACTGAGAGCAGAGAAAAACAAGGCTAATTTGCCGTAAGGGGAAAATAGAAACATTTTGAACTAGAGAGACCATGCTAAGATACCGTCTTAAAAATGCAGAAGGGAGTAAAGACACTTGCCACAAAATTACCAGAGGTGGACAACTTAAAGAGACATCTCAGACATACAGGAAAACTAAGGCGGCAAATGGAATCTGGCACCCCCAGGCTGTAGAATAGGTTATGTAAAAGCTGATGTTGGTTTCCAGTCTAGGTGATGAATCTAAGCAAAAATGCTTGTAAATGCATCCGGAGAAGACAATGTGGCTGCTTTTCAAATCCCCTGATTTTAGCAAATCTGAACCAAGCTGACATGGCCTGAACTGAATGAGTCTTGATGTGACCTTTAAGATGCAGGTCTGGTAGGCTGTAGAAGTGAGGGATGCAGCCAGTGAGCCATTTATGGGTTCCTCATGATAACATATTGTTATCAGAAGAATAAAAGTTAGGTGGACTTTAAGGGCTTTAGTTTGCTCCAGTAAACAGCCTACTGACCTTTTCACATAAGTTTATAGAGAAAGAGCTCACTGCTGTGGGCACACTGATGTGAGGGAAATGTTGTCAGCATGATTATTGGCCCATTAAAGTGGAATTCTGTAAATGCCTTTGATAGGAATTTAGCATGTGTTCACTCTATCTCAGGGGTCAGCAACCTTTCAGAAGTGGTGTGCCGAGTCTTCATTTATTCACTCTAATTTAAGGTTTTGCGTGCCAATAATACATTTTAATGTTTTTAGAAGGTCTCTTTCTATAAGTCTATAATATATAACTAAACTATTGTTGTATGTAAAGTAAATAAAGTTTTTAAAATGTTTGAGAAGCTTCATTTAAAATTAAATTAAAATGCAGAGTCCCCCGGACCGGTGACCAGGACCCGGGTAGTGTGAGTGCCACTGAAAATCAGCTTGTGTGCCACCTTCGGCACGCGTGCCATAGGTTGCCTACCCCTGCTCTATCTTATCCTTGCAGGATATAACATAAGGTAGATCAGTCAGTCACAAAAAATTGAAGCCTGCAAGCTTAAATCATTACACCAGGGGAAAAAAAAAGACTTTCCACAAGAGGGATGTGAGTCCATTCATAGAGTACCTCAAAGACAGCTTTCATCAACTCCACACACATCTCATGACAATTGACAGCAGAGAACCTCATCTTTTTTGTATTTATGATAGGCCAAAAGAGGTGGCAAATGAACACTTAGGAAATAAGCTCCAAGTTGCCTGCTTGCTTTAATTAAGTGCCTAAATATGGATTTAGGAATCTCATGTACACATGGACAGATTTTTAAGTGTTGGAAACCAAGTCCCATTTAAAATATAGCTGCTAAGCATATTTGAAAAACAAAATCAGCCTAAAATGGGTTTAGGCACCAGACTTAGTCTATTGAAAGTGGTAGGCAAGCAGTTCTCTCATTCCCCCCACCCCACACTGTCCACTTCCCCCCTTAAAGTTAAGCCCTCCTTGTAGACTTGGATGGATTTGAAACATGTTCTCAGAAACACTATCTCTATATTTACCCTCTTCCATACACTGAGGAGGATCCTGGGCTGGGACATAGAAAGAGGCCCTGGTTTTGAGTGATCGCCTATGGCCAGACTGGTACAGTCACTGCTAACCCCCAACAAAGTTGAGAATTGTATTTTTCAGCAAGTTAAAGATGATCAAATCTTTATCTCAACTGAGTTTGTTTAGATGCTTTTGTTACCAGAGGTACTAGAGCAAAAACATAACTGAGTTTTCCTCTCCAGTCTTTCAAAAAGGTGTTCTTCCACAAGGTAGTCATTTTCTTAACGAGGTGGGTGGAAGAGCAGTGGCTTTTTCAGCAAACTCATAAATAGATTTCTCTAGAGTCCTCTACTGGAGATGGATCTGAGCCACCACTCCCTGGTTTAGCAAGCACAAGCATGGAACTATGACTATTTGACTGAATGTATCTGCACTGCATTGTTTCCCTTTTCATGCTTGTAAAGTGAAAAGATTGTAGGGTGCTGCCTAGTTCTACGCCTGCAGGGCTTAACAAAGGGAGCATAATCCTGCTCCTCTCCCTCATCCAAATCCTCCCCATTTGTTCATTTTAACAGTTTAGTTAGAATCTGTCTGGATCACTACTCTGCAGTGTAGCCAGAGTTGTGTCAGTCCCAGGATATTAATATGGGACACAAGGTGGGTGAGGTAATATCTTTTATTGGACCAACTTCTGTTGGTGAGACAAGCTTTTGAGCCATACTGAGTTCTTCTGCAGGTCTGGGATCAGGACTACCTATTGGGATCTCATCTTTCTGGAGGTCAAGACTGCCCTAATGTTTAGAACATCTGTGCGCAGCTGTCCGTGGAGTGAATAGTTACTTTGAGTGGAAATCCCTATTAGGTGAGGGCAAAGCAGCCAGAGACGACACGTGCATAGCCTCCACCATCTGAGTGGGAGGAAAATTAGAAATCCAAGCCTAAACTGGAAATCATCAGCACCTATAATCTGGAGACACATAGTATATATATTTAGTTCACCAAGACCTCAGGCGTTAATGTTCCTGGACAGATGCTAGAGGGACTACGAACTGTTGAGGCCTTTTGTGCACCAGGCTGCCCTACCTTAACAGCATTCACAGCACAGCCCATACCAGCACTTGTTGGCTCTGACAAATTATTCCTGCCAGATCCCCCATGTCTCAGACTGTCTTGGAACATGAAAGGCAGTGTCTAGGCAATCTCGGACAAGATTCCTCAAGGAAAGAACCAGAAACATTGTCAAGTTTAGCTTCAAAAATAGCAAATTTTTTATACTAATGATGGAAGAGTCTGGTTCTTGGTTCATTTCCAACATAACTTGATAGGCTAGCTATTCAGATTGTGAATAGGACCAGTAGAAATTTTCAACACAGGTTTTTCATTGAAAAAGGGTGTTTTACTAAAACCTAAATGTTTTGCAAGAAATTGTTTTTGAGAAAAATGTTTTCCGCAATCAACCCCCACCTCCTCAAAAACTGTTTTAAACGGAAAATGTTTGGTTTCCAGCTGAATAATCAAATATCTTCAGTTAAAAAAAATAAACAATCAGTATTCTTTTAAATGAAAACCAACTCTAATTGTGAATGCACCTGTCCCTCACTTTATTTATTCATTTACTGCTCCAAAGCATTTTCTGAACGCAGGTACTATCAACCAGTGCTGTTTCCCAATTACAAATCTGACACACATCAGAGGTAGAATCATAGAACTGGAAGGGACCTCGAGAGGTCATCTAGTTCAGTCCCCTGCACTCAAGGCAGGACTATTATCTAGACCATCCCTGACAGGTGTCTGCCTAACCTGCTCTTAAAAATCCCCAGTGATGGAGATTCCACAACCTCCCTAGGCAATTTAATCCAGTGCTTAACCACTCTGACACTTAGGAAGTTTTTGTACCCCTCGATTTTTGACTGAGAATCTGCAAGAATCCAGAGCCTATATCTACCTGTGTTCCTTTCAAAAGGCGTGACTGCTTCCAGATAGAGCAGATTTAGTTTACTGTTTGAAGTCTAATTTAAAATGGGCATGAAACCCCTCTTTTGGATATTAGGAATAAATGCCCTTTTTCACAAACTCAATGACTGTCTTTCCCAAGAGGTATTGACTCCCTGCAGGCTGTTTTCCAAATACACAGTTGGACTTGAGTGTAGTCCTGAAGGGAAGGGTAGCAAAGGAATTTTGTATCCTCCACCAGATAAAGTTGAGAATCCATGTGTCCTATACCAGAGGGGCCACCCAGGGGTAGGGGGCTCTTACCAAATCTAGTCTTATGTAGTACTTCTAATTCCAAAACTGGTGAAAGGATGCATCATCATTTCTTCCCCATTGTAGTAGTTTTTCATTTCAATTATATCATTGCTTTCTAATTAAAAAGCTACCAGAGGTCTGAATAGGAATGGACTGAAAATGAAAACCAAACACAAATGAAATCATTTCCATGAAAAAACAAGTTTGAGTAAGCACAAGCCACCAAAAAAAGTTTTTATTGCAATAATGTCCCATTATCAACTTATGTCAAAGACAATTGATTCATTTTGTATTTCTACTTTTTTATTTAATGTAAATGTAAATTCAACAGTGTAAAATAAATCCACATATAAACACAAAAGAAACTTTCAGTGACTCTCAAAAAGTTACATAGTGAATAATCATGACAAATCATCCATTGTCTATTTTACCAAGTATACAAGAGTGAAAAACAATGCAGAAAGTCATTCTTCAAAAACATCCTGTATAAAGTTCTCAAAGAAAATATGTAAATTATATTTAGTAACTTCAAACTCTTGAACATATGGATGCTGATTCTGGAAACGGGAGAAGACAACATTCTCAGGCTACCTGGAAAGTATAACATCTTGAATTTCAGATTATTTAAATTTTAATTCCATCTAAAAACAAAATATTTAATTAAAGATTATATTCAATGGTTCCAATAGCTAAGCCATCGCAATTACTCCATTAGTATCATTTTATAGGAAAACATCTAAACTCTCTCTTACCTGTGAAAATAATGTCAGGAAATAAAGGCAGGGTTTTTTTTTTTTTTAATTTTACTTATTCATGCTGTGAATATGCTGTGGAAAAAACTCCACATGCTGGTACAATAGGCCTTTCATCAAGTTGCCTTTTCAATATTACTAAGACATACTTTTTAAAATGGTAAATGAAGCATGAAATGCACAATCAAAAATCAGTGTCCAATCTGTAGCAGGACTAAATATTATCTCACTGTTAAAAATTAAACATTGTTTCAGACTTTAAGTGACTATTGGAAAATGGGATTATTACACTAGATGTGTAATATCTGGCTATGAAAATAACTGCAATGGTGATGATTTTATCTTATGGTTAAATGGTTGATGGATTTAATAATGAATATTATCACAACAGTAAATATATTGCACAGAAATGTTCTCTAAGAGGAATGTTTTCCATTAGGTCCAACAGACAGATGTTTCCAATAAAAGTGGCTTTTACTGAATATCATGCCTTGTTCTTAAGCTGCATTCTCCCTCATGGCTATGCTACAATACACTCAAAATATTAAGTGGGCAAAAATGCACAAAGCCCTCCATCAAGCCAAGAAGAAAACTGCAAGCAACTTCACCAAATGGGAAGGAAGAGGTGGAGGGGAAATATTCAAATGAGCACTCTGTGGGTCCCAAAGTTTAAACCGCTACTCTCAATTTCCAACAGATAGATATAAAAGATTGTGAATATTTATGAGCTAAAAATAGCTGTGTTCAGAAACAAATGTCAGGCCAGCACAACCCTGCCTTCTCAGAGAAATATTTAGATGAAATACAAAATCCACTTACTAAAGTGCATCTGCTGAACAAATTCTACTATCACAGCTATCCAAGTAAGCAATACAAGCTAAACTTTATTCATATTCTATTCTATTAAAGTAGTAAATATAAATCATTTAATTCTAAATTACAATCTTTTTATTACCAAATATTGTGTGTCTATACTGTGAATTTTAGAAAGAAACTAAATAAGTTGTCTTAAAACCCTTGAGAATGAGAAAATGTCTTTATTTATAAATACTGAAAATGTAGTATGGAGTTAAACAAATAGGGTCGTAGTAAGCATCTTTTTTGCTTTATATTCAACATGATGTTCCCTTAAGGCTCCGAGAGAAATGGTCACTTTTCTCAAGATCTTTTGGCAAAAGATATAAATGCAAAAGTAGCAGGGTCACCTGACATTTCAGAACTTGCATTTTTGTATTTCATTAAAGCCAGCTCATTTAATGTCTGTATACAGTTATTGCACTTATGTATTTCTTGGAATACATTTATATCAACACAGTAATAATGACTGCAACAAAGTCATGGTAAAATAAATGTTTTTAAAGGGTACAATTTCAATATTACATGAGAAATGCCTGTGTGCATGTTTAAAACCTCATGCAGACAACTGTTATTCAAGTCAGAATGCATTTGTTCAACAGCTATTTAGCACATATAAAATTTCACTTACCCTTCTATCAATACAAATCTGTTAAAGATCAAAAAAGATTTACCATGCCAAGTCTTGATTAGTGCTGCATACTGCTTTGGAATATCTTTCTATCGGAGTTAAAACTGTATTTCTCAAAATTTAAAGAAAAATAGATTTTTAAAAAGGGATTCTCTACTACCGAATACAAGTCTTTGTAGCAAAGTTAAGACAGAGAAGTTACAATGTATCACTGCACTTCAGTCTTGTTGAAAGATTAATGATATTTGTCCATCTATTTCTTAATAAATGCTACATTTTCAAGAATAAAGGAGCTATCAGTAGGCATTATTGTTTCTACTTAAAACAAGTTACTTTTCTCTGTAGTATGTCAAGTATGCTTTTAAAGATTCGGGTAGCGGTAGACTCATAATTTTTTCTCGCAATAAATTTCGAGGAGGTTCCTCTGGCTTCAAGGCTTCATTGTGATCTTTATCATCATCATCTTTGTTGTCTTCTTCCATCCTTTCATCCTCTTCACTGTCTAGAGGCTGAGGAATGAGCTGATTGCCTACAAACACATAGGTGTTAATCCTGCGTCTACGGCACCTCCTGCGTTTTCGTTTTGGTGGGGGCTTCTGAGGGATACCCTTGGCTTGCATCTCATCATTTATGAAATTTCTAAGAGTGCGTCTAATGTAGATCCGAGCTAAATCCTGTAGGTTCCTAACAGCACATGGGGCTAAGAGGAAAAAGAAAAATTATGCATGCCTTATCAGTGAAAATGTTATTTTCTAAAAGTAAGAAACTGCTACAGAAAGAAAGTATGATACTGAACAGCAATTTGAAGACTTTCTACAATATGCAAATATAAAAAGGCAAAGTATGGCAACCTTTGACAAACCATGTAGCAGATCAGTAACATTATGTGAGCTGAATTTACTTATGGTTTTTGAAGGGTGGAGTGTAACTGGGAGAGGGTGCATCTCAGCTGATGTGCTCTTCAGACTAGCCAAGAAGAAGTTCACTGGATCGCACACACCCAAGGGGAGGAAATATAAGCCCTTTCCCTCCCTGGTTGGGGTGCCACTACATGCCCAGAGCAACGGCTCCCTCTCCTGGGATTAGAGTAGGACCAGGTTTCTGATCTGCTGTCTGCATTGCACTAGTTGCCTTTTTAGGGCAAGGAAGGAATTTTTCCATCGCTGCCAGACTGGCTTGGATAGGTGTTTTTTTTTCCCTCCCATTTTTCCCACAGCTCCCCAGTGACCCGGTAGGGTGGGTTAGGAGGTAAAGTTCACGTTGTCCCAACTTGACAGGTGTCCAGTGCAGGTACCATCTGATAGTGTGCCCACTTCCCTGATGAACCAGAACTGGAAGTGGAGTTACGGGAAGGAGCTCCTGATGTCTTCTCCCTGTATCAGACAACCCCTTTTCCCTCAATCGTTGTACAAGGGGAGGGAAGTGGGGTCCCAGCAATAGCTCTGGGACCAGCTTGGGGGGTTGGGGTGGGATGGGGAAGAGAAGAGAAGCCTGATGGCAACCCCTTATCCCCCCCACCCTCTCCGGGCAGAACACATTATGAAAGAAAGTATGATCTACTTCGACAAGTTACTGCTGGATAGTTACAGACTGAGTTAAATAAAGTTGAAGCGGAGTGAAACCACATCCCTTGTGTCCTTGTCTTTCTTCATGCATGTCTGGGACAATACAACAGAAATAGACCAGTTTCAGGGATGGAAAAATGATATGGGGAAGAGGCCAAATTGGTTAAAAAAATTATATATACTCCCACTACTGGATTTAAAAAAAAAAAAAAAAAAAGATGGGGGAAAAAGGCCAAAAGGAAAAAAAAAAATATATACACCCACACTACGGGATAAAAAAAAAAAAAAAAAAATCTAGCAGCCAGATACATTTCAGATATTTGCAGATGCATATGGAGGCTTCAATTGTGTGCTAAAAAATGGAATAGAGAAGAGTAATATTTATGATGTTCTGCCTCTAAAACACTGATTCTAGTACTGGCAACAAGGATTTTAGTCAAATTTCTGGAAATTTCAATAGCAAATCTAAAAAGACCCAACATGTTGATTTAAAACAGGGGTCGGCAACCTTTCAGAAGTGGTGTGCCGAGTCTTCATTTATTCACTCTAATTTAAGGTTTCGCGTGCCAGTAATACATTTTAACATTTTTAGAAGGTCTCTTTCTATAAGTCTATAATATATAACTAAACTATTGTTGTATGTAAAGTAAATAAGGTTTTTAAAATGTTTAAGAAGCTTCATTTAAAATTAAATTAAAATGCAGAGCCCCCCAGACCGGTGGCCAGGACCCAGGCAGTGTGAGTGCCACTGAAAATCAGCTTGCGTGCCGCCTTCAGCACGCGTGCCATAGGTTGCCTACCCCTGATTTAAAAGAACAAAACCAATTAAAACCTCTTAAAGATACATTTGTTAAATCACGAGCTTACTGAGCCCTGGTCTCAGGTCATGCTTCACTTATAGATTTGTAAACAAACTATAAAAGATTTGGAGGGTAAAGAAGATGAACTAGTAGACATTCCTACCACAAATGGGACTGAAAGTTTAAAGAGCCCTTCATAATTCACAGGAGAAATGAACAAACTATTTGATAAAATGCTGAAATAAAATGCTGAAAGTAAAGGTCCCAAGAGAAGCATACGAGCCAATGAGCTCTCAGCCTTCCTTCTTCATAAAACTAATAGGATGAAACAACACCTAAAATCAAAATCCTCTCATCCCAAATACACATAAAATCAGACATTTTATTATTTCTACTACTACATACACAGATGATAATATTCCCTTAGATTTCCTAAAGGAAATAAAAATATTTGTAAGGTCTTGAGGACTTAAAGAAAGTTCTAAAGCTTTACATACGGGCATGTGTGTTAGTGAGATAAATACATTATCCCTCATGATTCCATGCCAAAAAAATTCTTAGCACCAACTACATTAATACAGGAGGGGAAGCCTCCAAGTTTTACAGTGCTTACAGACTCATTTTGCTACATAAATGTAGATTATGAACGCCTCACAAAGATTGTGTTTAAAGGCCTGGAACACTGATTGTGCACTTGAATTTAGTTTATAACAAGTCAACATAGCTCAGTTAATACCAAGCACCTAAACACATTCTGACTTTTAAAAATTCAACTCTAGATAAGAGAATAAGACCCTAGCTAAGCTTTTGATGCTGAGAAAGTCTTTGGTTGGTTCAAATGGAAACTTGTTTTTAAAATTTAAATAGTAGCAATAATGGGCTTTGAAGTTGTATCAGAAAAAAAAAAAGACACCTTCCATAATCATTTTCACTTAAAGATATTTATTCTACAGACAGGAACAAGACATTTTCAAAAGGAGGAGGTTCTTCACCTTTAATTGGAGGTTCTTCAAGATGCGTGGTCTCTATTAGTATTCCAAACGTGGGTGTGTGTTTGCGCCATGTGCTGGAAGGTTCTCGTAGTAGTGTCTGTTGACCTGCATGTGCATCCCCTCGTGCTCACAGGCAAGGGTCGTGAGGGTCAACGCTTCTCCACTGTCACTCTTACCGCTGAGTAGTCCAGCCCTCAGCAAAGGGGATGGCGGGCGGATATTGGAATACAAATAGGGAACACACATCTCAAAGAACCTGCAGTTACAGGTAAGTAACCTCTTCTTCTTCGGGTGATGGTCCCTGTATGTATTCCAAATGTGGGTGAGTAGAGAGCAGTGATCAGCATGGAGGTGGGTGCGAGGATGTGAGACGAAGTATAGTTTGTAGTATAGCACGGCCTACAGCACTGTCTGCAGCTGCTGCTTGGCCGATGGCATAGTGGGACGTGAACATGTGGATGGAGCACAATGTTGCTACATGACGGATGTCTTGCCACGAGACTTCCACTTGCATAGAGTGTGCTGTGACTCCATCAGGCGGCGATATGTTGGATAACGTGTAGCATTCATGGATGCACCTGGAGAGCCATTTGGAGATTCGTTTGGGAGGAAAGGGCTTGGCCCTTGGATCAGTCAGCAATGGCTACAAATAGTTTCAATGAAGAACAAAAAGCACAGGTCTAGAAGAATATAGAATGAAGTGCACAGCGGATGTCGAGGGAGTGTAGGACTCTGTCCATGTGGGAGGCATGCGGCTTGCGGTAGAACACAGGCAGGTGGATGCACTGATTTAGGTGGAACTCCGACACTACATTTGGGAGGAATTTAGGGTATAGCCATAAGGAACACTGTGGAACACTGTAAGCAGGGTGGGTCAGGCATCATGACCGCCAGTTCACTGACCCATCTAGCTGAGGTAATGGCCACTAAGAACATCACCTTCATAGAGAGATGGCAGAGGGAGTGTGTTGCTAGTGGCTGAAGGGGGGCTTCATGAGGGCGAAGAGAATGAGATTAAGGGGGCTTGAGTACTGGTGAGAAGGTATTGAGGAGACCTGTCATGAAATGGATGATGGTAGGGTGTGTAACACTGAAGCGCTGTCCATGGTGGGAGAAAGGCACTGAGTGCTGCTAGGTGGACCCGTATAGAGCTGAGGGACAGGCCTGACATTTTGAGCTCAAGAAGGTAGTGGAGGACAATAAATAGGGATATCGCACTCAGTGGGTGGTGATGGCGGTGAGCCCATGAGATGAAGCATTTCCATTTAGCTTGGTAACAGGCCCTGGTGGATGCCCTCCTGCTCTGGTTAGGGATTTGTCATACCAGTTTGGAGCATTCTTTGTCTACCCCCAGCCCCATCCAAAAACCAGGCTGTGAGAAGAGGGCCTGGATTGGGATGCTGGCCCTGGCCCAATCTTGTATGAGGAGATCCAGAAGCGTTCAGAGGTGGAGTGGTGTGCAGGTGGTGAGTATGAGGAGGTGCATGAACCAAAACTGATGGGGCCAGAACAGGGCTATAAGTATTATGGTAGCTCGGCAAATCTTGCGTAGCAGTTATGGGAGGAGGGGGTTAGGGGGAAGGCGTAGTGGAAGTTGCCCATCCGGGGGAGGAGAAGAAGAGCATTGCTCTGTGAGTCCTCCTGTGACACACGGCTAGAAAGGGTTAAACATCCTGCAAAATAAATAACCCTCAAAAGACATGTGGGGAGATGATGTTTGTGTTTTTGTGTATTTACATATGTATGAGTAGGGTCGACAATGTAATCAACAGTCCCTGTCTATGCTGTATTCTGATAATTCAGAGGTCAAAAGAACATCCTATCATTTAAATGAATTGTAAACACCGGATATTTCGGTATTCATCTCTCTTTGAAATGTACTGTGAATGGTGGAGGAACAAGCAAATGGCCTTATGTTAATTCGTACAGCTAAGTACCGGTGATGGACCTCCTTCAAAGTCCTTTTGTTCCCTGAGGAACTCCAACTTGTCAAAAGACATGAAATTGTATAAAAGATCCTTGGGTCCTGATTCTGTCATCTCAGATCCGCTTAGGCTTCATCAGGAGAAGTTTGAGTCACAAGACTGAGGTCCCAGTTATGCTGGTATGCCCTGACTATGAGATTCGGACCTTGGACTATAACCTATGAACTATTTCTGAAAGAACTCTGCAACTACAAAGTTCATCATCTCTGCTATGAATCTGAATCTCAATGAATCAAATTCATGTCTGTATGTATATTGATCTTTTAACCATACTCTCTCTCTTGCTCTTGTTTTTTAATAAAGCTTAGTTTAGTTAATAAGAATTGGCTGTAGTGTGTATTTGGATAAGATCTGAAACATTCATTAACCTGGGAGGTAATGTGTCCGATCCTTTGGGAATGGTAGTACCTTTTCTTTTATAGGACGAAATAAGATTTACAGAAATTTTCATTATATGTGATGTGGGTACCTGGATGGAGGCCTGAGGCTGGATCACTATAAGGGAACTGTGTTGTTTGGACTTGAGTAACCAGTAAAGTAATAAAGAAGCTGTTTTATGTTGGCTTGGTGAATCTAAGTATTGGAATATCCACCAGCTTTATGGGGATTGTCTGCCCCATTCTTTGCAGTTCACCCTAATTGAGTGACCATAGCTGGCTCCCCACTAGGACCCTGGTCACACCTCCCTTATCGCTCCCCCTGGAATAATAAAGGGACACTTTGCGGTTCTCATGAGTGGTAAAGAGATCCCAGCATGTGGTGCCCCATTTGTGGGGAAAGTATTAGAGTGTGGCATTCTGCAATTCCCACTCGTGGTTGACACAGAGAATTTTGCTGAGGGCATCAGCCAGGGAATGTTGGGTGCCTGGGAGATACATGGTGTGGAACATCACGTGGTGTTTGATGCACCAGTTCCAAAGGTGGATGGACTGGGAGCAGAGAGAGGTAGACTTGGCGCTGCCTTGCTTGTTGATGTACACGACTGCTGCGATGTTCTCAGAGAGTAATTGAACATGGCGGGAACGGATGAGAGGAAGAAATGCCTGGCATGCAAAACAGACTTCCATCAGTTCTAGCACGTTTATTTGCATCCTGGCCTCTTTGTGGTGTCCAGACGCTCTGGGCTATGTGATGGTCCAGGTGGGCTCCCCAACCCGCAAGGGAGGAATCTGTTTTGATCATGGCCTGTGGGGTGGGAGGGGTGAAGGGGGTACCGACTATGACTTTGGAAGGGTCGGTCCACCATGTGAGGGAGATCAGAACTGTCTGGTGGGTGGACAATGAGTCTGGCCTCCAAGCAGTCCTTTTTGCTCCTCTTCATCTACAGACTGAACGTTTGGAAGCACTGCATGTGTAGACGTGGTTGCAGGGTCACACAGAGGTACAGGCTGCCATATGTCCAAGGAGGAAGAGACAATAGTGGACCATGGTGCATGGGTTGTGGCGTAGGTCTGCAATTATGGCCATCAGCATTGCAAAGCAGTCTGCCAGAGGAAAGCTCATGCCATGATGGAGTCGAGTCGCGTCCCCTTACATGGAAATAGAGAAATTTCTGGTGGGCTGGGTGAATGTCAATGTGGAAGTAGGCATCCTCCATGTCGAGAGCCACGAACCAGGCCCCGTAGCAGAGACAGGGGATAATGGATACCAATGTCCCATACAGAATTTGGATTTTCTGATACAGGTGTTCAGTAGTTGAAGGTTGAGAATGGGGCGGCGCTGCATTGATGTGAAGGTTCCCCTGGGTGGTCCGGGGGAGGTGGGGGCTGATGCAGGGTTAAAAGAAAAGAGAAATTCTACAACAACGAACAATATAAGCAACTATATACAAATGGACAAAAGTCACTCTCTTAAACTAAGAGTGTGAAAGAACTAGGGTTCTGACTCAGGCCACATGGCGGTAACAGGGAACTGGAGAGGCGTCGATCTGCACAACCTATTATACCCTCAGCTACGAGCATTAGGGGACGCATGACGCATGTGCAGGTCAACGAATACTGCTAAGAAAATCTTCCAGCTCCGGTGTATGGAGTGCATTTGCATTTGGAATATACATATAGGGACCATCAAGAACAACTTTTAGTTGTCTAGTACAGAGATTAACATCAAGTAGTTCCACAGTTAAGGTTGCACCAGGACTCTCCTTTTAGAGCAACCTTTGCAGTCTTCTAGTTCTGTTCTGCAGTAACTGTCAGTACAACACATGACATGCCCCTCCATATTTGTATTAAGTATGTTCTAGATTGGTTCTAATAAGCAAGGCTTGGACTCCTACTTAGGCTTGTTTTATTCTGGCTGTGACAGCTAGAACGTAAGAACGGCCATTCTGGGTCAGACCAATGGTCCATCTAGCCCAATATTCTGTTTTCTAGCAGTGGCCAATGCCAGGTGCTTCAGAGGGAATTAACAGAACAGGTAATCATCAAGTGATCCATCCCCTGTCACCATTCCCAGCTTATGACAAACAGAGGCTAGGGACACTTCAGAGCATGGTAATAGCCATTGACGGACCTATCCTCCATGAACCTATCTAGTTCTTTTTTAAACCCTGTTCTAGTCTTGGCCTTCACAACATCCTTTGGCAAAGAGTTCCACAGGTTGACTGTACATTGTGTGAAGAAATACTTCCTTTTGCTTGTTTTAAACCTGCTACCTATTAATTTCATTTGGTGACCGCTAATTCTTGTGTTATGAGAAAGAGTAAATAACGCTTCCTTATTTACTTTCTCCACACCAGTCATGATTTTATAGGCCTCTATCATATCCCCCTTTAGTCGTATCTCTTCCAAGCTGAAAAGTTCCAGTCTTATTAATCTCTCCTC
The DNA here is from genome assembly GCA_003942145.1 of Platysternon megacephalum. Lineage (NCBI taxonomy): Eukaryota > Metazoa > Chordata > Testudines > Platysternidae > Platysternon > Platysternon megacephalum. The sequence goes on along the minus strand of QXTE01000033.1, from coordinate 9,662,519 downwards.
AATGGAAGCTGTTCCATATCCCTAATCATTTTTGTAGCCTTTCTCTGTACCTTTTCCAATTCCAATATATCTTTTTTGAGATGGGGCGACTGCATCTGTAGTATTCAAGATATGGGAGTACCATGGATTTATATAGAGGCAACATGATATTTTTGGTCTTATTATCTATCCCTTTCCTAATGATTCCCAACATTGTTAGCTTTTTTGACTGCTGCTGCACATTGAGTGGATGTTTTCAGAGAACTATCCACAATGACTCCAAGATCTCTTTCTTGAGTGGTAACAGCTAATTTAGACCCCATCATTTTATATGTATAGTTGGGATTATGTTTTCCAATGTGCATTACTTTGCATTTATCAACATTGAATTTAATCTATTTTGTTGCCCAGTCACCCAGTTTTGTGACATCCCTTTTTAACTCTTCGCAGTCTGCTTTGGACTTAACTATCTTGAGTAGTTTGTATCATCTTCAAATTTTTCCACCTGACTGACTATTTACCCCTTTTCCCAGATCATTTAGGAATATGTTGAATAATACTGATCCCAGTACAGACTCCTGTGGGGGATACCACTATTTACCTCTCTCCATTCTGAAAACTGATCATTTATTCCTACCCCTTTGTTTTCTATCTTTTAACCAGTTACTGATCTATGAGAGGATCTTCCCTCTTATCCCATGACAGCTTAAGAGCTTTTGGTGAGGGACCTTGTCAAAGTCTTTCTGAAAATCTAAGTACACTATATCCACTGGATCCCCTTTGTCCACATGCTTGTTGACCCCCTCAAAGAATTCTAGTAGATTGGTGAGGCATGATTTCCCCTTACAAAAACCATGTTGACTCTTGCCCAACAAATTGTGTTCATCTATGTGTCTGATAATTCTGTTCTTTACTATAGTTTCAACCAATTTGCTTGGTACTGAAGTTAGGCTTAGCGGCATGTAATTTCCAGGATCGCCTCTAGAGCCTATTTAAAATATTGGTGTCACATTAGCTATCTTCCAGTCATCTGGTACAGAAGCTGATCTAAATGACAGGTTACTTACCACAGTTAATAATGCTGCCATTTCACATTTGAGTTCCTTCCTACACTGCCTCCTTTCAAAGTTCTGTATCTGGAACACAAGAAGTAGATTTTCCCTCTGCCTATACCTCTGGGCAGGAAAGAGGATTTGAAAAAAAATGAATTTATATCATGAGAACTGAAGCAAGGTAGCAGAGAGAGCCTGAAAAGTGTTTTTCACCATCTAGGGAATATCATAGAATATCAGGGTTGGAAGGGACCTCAGGAGGTCATCTAGTCCAACCCCCTGCTCAAAGCAGAACCAATCCCCAGACAGATTTTTGCCCGAGATCCCTAAATGGCCCCCTCAAGGAGTGAACTCACACCCCTGGGTTTAGCAGGCCAATGCTCAAACCACTGAGCTATCCCTCCCCCCATGACTGAATTGGATTGAGAACCCTGGTCAGAGGATAGTGAAAGTGTGTAAAAATGGCTGAACAGAGAAGAGCAACTGGGCACTTTTGAAAATCCCACTAGGTACCACATCTAAATACCTTTAAAAAAATTTGATCCAAAGTGTTGGAATGAGTAAGAAAATCGCAATCACCATTTGTTAAGCATCTTCATGTCCCTGAAATGTTCTGGCCCCCTTCCCAAGACACAGACTATAGAGGCATAGAGGCTTACCATCAGCCACCAGGCATGTGGTGCTTCTGGCCATCCCATTCCACTCTGGGGGAGAAGAGGGATTTATACAATGTTTCACTGTTCTTTGGAAGGCAGCACAATGGGCATACGTTCACCATCCTCTGCAACATCAAGTATTAACTGTGTATGTTTTATTTGTGCTTACTCAAAGTGGACTTGGTGGACTGTGAGGGGAGATGTATTCTTGCCTCAGTATTCTTGCCAGCAAGTTAAAGAAGTATGGGCTGGATGAATGGACTATAAGGTGGATAGAAAGCTGGCTAGATCATCGGGCTCAACGGGTAGTGATCAATGGCTCCATGTCTAGTTGGCAGCCGGTATCAAGCGGAGTGCCCCAAGGGTCGGTCCTGGTGCCGGTTTTGTTCAATATCTTCATTAATGATCTGGAGGATGGCGTGGATTGCATCCTCAGCAAGTTTGCAGATGACTCTAAACTTGGAGGAGTGGTAGATACGCTGGTGGGTAGGGACAGGATACAGAGGGACTGTAGCAAGGCGGTGGGATACCCCACAGCCCCGCTGAGGGACCAGCCTCCCCTAGTACCAACGTGGGCGGAGCCAGCGGATCCTGCGCCTGCCCCCCAGAGGTCACGGCGCAGGACCGGAAGTAGAAAAGCCCCGCTGCAGACCTCAGTGGAAGGCCAGCTGCCGGGGAGGCCGGGCCTGCCTCTCGCCCGCTACTCCGAGGAGCCGCCGGGCCTGCCTCTCGCCGGCTACCCCGAGGAGCCGCCGGGCCTGCCTCTCGCCCGCTACCCCGAGGAACCGATGGTCCTGGAAGTCCCAGAGGGCCCAGTCCTGAGCCAGGTACTGCACGAGGGGGAGTCCGGAAGTAGCCCGGGGACAGCCGACCCTGGCCTGGCTGCAGCAGGGCCAGAGCCAATGTCAGTGTGTTGCGGTCAGGATCCCCACTGACGCAGCAGCAAGTCTTCTGTCGCTGTTAGGGCCCCGGGCTGGGACGCAGTCGAGTGGGTGAGCCTGCGTCCCCCCTGCCACCCCCCTCGCGGGTGGCAGTCTCCCCCTCGCACTAGACTGCTTATGTGCTGCCCCGCCCTGACCTAGGGCCTGGGCTTATCTAACTGCTGACTCAGCCCCTGCCTAAGGGCCTGAGCTCTAGACTGCTTATGTGCTGCCCCGCTCTGACCTAGGGCCTGGGCTTATATAACTATTGGCTCAGCCCCTGCCTAAGGGCCTGGGCTTCAGACTGTTTCTGTGCTGCCCCGCCCTGACCTAGGGCCTGGGCTTACATGCTGTAGCAAGGCGGTGGGATACCCCACAGCCCCGCTGAGGGACACGCCCCGGGCGAGCCCTTTTACAGGGACCTAGACAAATTAGAGGATTGGGCCAAAAGAAATCTGATGAGGTTCAGGACAGAAGAATCCCATACATTGCTATAGACTAGGGACCGAGTGACTAGGCAGTCGTTCTGCAGAAAAGGTCCTAGGGGTTACAGTGGACGAGAAGCTGGATAGGAGTCAACAGTGTGCCCTTGTTGCCAAGAAGGCTAACAGCATTTTGGGCTGTATAAGTAGGAGCATTGCCAGCAGATCGAGGGACGTGATCATTCCCCTCTATTCAGCATAGGTGAGGCCTCATCTGGAATACTGTGTCCAGTTTTGGGCCCCACGCTACAAGAAGTATGTGGAAAAATTGGAAAGAGTCCAGCGGAGGGCAACAAAAATGATTAGGGGGCTGGAACACATGACTTATGAGGAGAGGCTGAGGGAACTGGGATTATTTAGTCTGCAGAAGAGAAGAATGAGGGGGGGATTTGATAGTTGCTTTCAACTACCTGAAAGGGGGTTCCAAAGAGGATGGATCTAGACTTTTCTCAGTGGTAGCAGATGACAGAACAAGGAGTAATGGTCTCAAGTTGCAGTGGGGAGGTTTAGATTGGATATTAGGAAAAACTTTTTCACTAGGAGGGTGATGAAGCACTGGAATGGGTTACCTAGGGAGGTGGTGGAATCTCCTTCCTTAGAGGTTTTTAGGGTCAGGCTTGACAAAGCCCTGGTTGGGATGATTTAGTTGGGGATTGGTTCTGCTTTGAGCAAGGGTTGGACTAGATGACCTCCTGAGGTCCCTTCCAACCCTGATATTCTATGATTCTATGTCAACAATAGTATTTTGGAAATGTCCACAAGAAAAAATAAGGGGGGGGGGGGAGAACAGGAAACTCACTGTATGGTTTTAAATTTAAAATATAAAAAATAATACACTTAATTGGGTACAGAGAGATTTGTGTCTTAGTGATGCTGAACACAAGTCAGAATTTTTATATATCAGAACCAGAGGGGGCTAGAGCTTTTCTGAACAGTACGTTCCCATTCTAGTGCATTATATCTGTATAACACAGCCTCCCCACTCTGTGGACAGGAATACCAGCTCAGGCACAATAAACTAGATGTGCCAAAAAGGAAAAGCCACAACAGATGACACTTACGCAGTCCCACAGTATCACGTTTGCTGTTGTCATTCCTGTGGGGTTGTACTAGTGGAGCAAATGAAACAGCAAGGATGTTTTTACTTTCCCAAGTGTTCTGTCCAGTTCGCAGGATTTGTGTTAGCTGCATGAAAACAACAAAAATATAAGACAAAGTTCATCAGTTAAGTAAATTATTTCATCTGCTTTCTTGTTTGTTTTTGTTAAACCCACCATTCTTCAGTTTGAGCTAGTTTATAACATTGCCATTTTAATTTGCTTCAAATGTAATTCAGAAAAGCTGTTATCTTGCCAAAACTGAAATTTATATACTTTATAAAATGATATTCAGCCATTTCCCATTTTGTTGTGCTCTGAAAAAAATAAGAGCTTTGACATGTATTTATGTTTTATTAACAATGCCCTTTTAGTAACTTTTTTTTAAAGTTCAAATGTCCACATTATTTACATTTAATATTACTGTAAGCTAAGAAGGCAGAGCGACATTTAGAAAGATTTAGTACAGTTTCATCTGCATTTGTGTGATCATACTCTGAAAACCCTAAACTGCCTAGACACAACCTGTGTCTAACCACCACAGTAGCGGGCATATAACTACACATCTCTCTACAGGAGGTATTGTTAAAGATGCTTTATTGGTGTCTGAAAAATAGGAGAAATGAACACACCTCTATTATTAAGTTAATCTAGCAGGGCTTTCTTTGGCACTGGTCCAGGGTGAAACCAGCAAGTCCAAGATCATGATAATTCTCACTTTCTCCTATATTCATAAATATTAGCAAAGTATACTTATATGAATCATGAATCTTCTATTTAATTAGATTAGAATTTTCCTGGAAAATATTTTAGTTTATCTATATAGAGAATAATGTTTACTAGTGAAAGTAACATGATATGCCTATCAATTTAGAAAGCACCCAATTATGCTACCTATATGATAGCATATTTTAATGATACAAGTTTGTAAACAATTTCAGTGCTGTTTGGAAGAAGTTATGTAGCAACTATATGGCAACTCCTTTAGTGAGGACTGTTAACTACGAAGTAACCTGCAAACTAATCTTCAGCTCAAACATTTCAATAAAAATTTGGTGGTAAAGGGACAGTAACTTGAGCAAGTCACTTCATCTCCCTGCAACAGTGTCCCCCACCAGTAAACTGGAGATAATAATGCTTACTTTTGCCTGTAAAGCTATTTGAGATCTATGAATAAAAATGATATAGGTGCTAAATATTTTATTATTAAATTACACTATTGACTATTATTATGACAAGTAACACCTAAAATAACCATATCTGAAAGAGTATCAAAGGGGTAGCCATGTTAGTCTGGATNTTGTTGTGCTCTGAAAAAAATAAGAGCTTTGACATGTATTTATGTTTTATTAACAATGCCCTTTTAGTAACTTTTTTTTAAAGTTCAAATGTCCACATTATTTACATTTAATATTACTGTAAGCTAAGAAGGCAGAGCGACATTTAGAAAGATTTAGTACAGTTTCATCTGCATTTGTGTGATCATACTCTGAAAACCCTAAACTGCCTAGACACAACCTGTGTCTAACCACCACAGTAGCGGGCATATAACTACACATCTCTCTACAGGAGGTATTGTTAAAGATGCTTTATTGGTGTCTGAAAAATAGGAGAAATGAACACACCTCTATTATTAAGTTAATCTAGCAGGGCTTTCTTTGGCACTGGTCCAGGGTGAAACCAGCAAGTCCAAGATCATGATAATTCTCACTTTCTCCTATATTCATAAATATTAGCAAAGTATACTTATATGAATCATGAATCTTCTATTTAATTAGATTAGAATTTTCCTGGAAAATATTTTAGTTTATCTATATAGAGAATAATGTTTACTAGTGAAAGTAACATGATATGCCTATCAATTTAGAAAGCACCCAATTATGCTACCTATATGATAGCATATTTTAATGATACAAGTTTGTAAACAATTTCAGTGCTGTTTGGAAGAAGTTATGTAGCAACTATATGGCAACTCCTTTAGTGAGGACTGTTAACTACGAAGTAACCTGCAAACTAATCTTCAGCTCAAACATTTCAATAAAAATTTGGTGGTAAAGGGACAGTAACTTGAGCAAGTCACTTCATCTCCCTGCAACAGTGTCCCCCACCAGTAAACTGGAGATAATAATGCTTACTTTTGCCTGTAAAGCTATTTGAGATCTATGAATAAAAATGATATAGGTGCTAAATATTTTATTATTAAATTACACTATTGACTATTATTATGACAAGTAACACCTAAAATAACCATATCTGAAAGAGTATCAAAGGGGTAGCCATGTTAGTCTGGATCTTTAAAAAGCGACAAAGAGTCCTGTGGCACCTTATAGACTAACAGAAGTATTGGAGCATAAGCTTTCATGGGTGAATGCGTCTGACAAAGTGGGTATTCACCCACGAAAGCTTATGCTCCAATACTTCTGTTAGTCTATAAGGTGCCACAGGACTCTGTCAATATCTGAAAGAAATCATTAAAAAATTCAATGTTGTTAGTCTGCCTACTTTGTGCATTTGACAGCACTTTGTGTATATAGTTAATGTCACTGCTTCCCCTATAGTCAACTAGATAAATCTATGCTGAGTTTTCTTTCACACAATAGGGAAGAGAAAATTATTTTTTTAAAGAAAATAGGATAGGATTTTTTGTTTGTTTTTATAATCAAGGATGCTCTGGGGCAGGTATAGCACATTAGAGTACTTTTTGCGAAATCCTGGCCCCACTGAAGTCAATGGGAGTTTTGCTATAGACTACAACTGGACCAGGATTTCACCCTTTGTCTCAGCTTTTTTTTTTTTTCTAAAGCTAATTGGATTTCAAGTTAATGGTGTCCTTGTAAATATGGACTTTTGGGTGATATGGCAAGCTAGTTTAACTTAAAAACAAAACACTCAGCCCCTAGGATCACTTTAAAAGACTGTAAAAATCTTCACACTCACACTGTACTGCTGTAGTTGAGCAGACAAGGATCATTAGTCAAAAAGCAAGTAAATCAAGTCTATAGTCTACATACGAGACAAGCATTTTTGTTAAATTGTGTGATTCTTATATCAAAACACAGCAAGGGGAAATTGTCAGTGAATCACCTGATCTTCTATCGGCATAACCAGAATACCTCCAACTTTCAATAAAATTTTCATGTAGTTCTCATGATCTTTCTGGACCCCAGCTCCACAATAAATCCGGTCATACTGATGACTATCCGATGCAATCTCCAGACAATTACCAACCACAAAGGCAGGTTCACAGAACTCAAATCTGGGGGGACGGAGGGGAAGAAAGGGTAAATATTTCAGAATAGTAATCTATTTTTTAAATACAAGCAAATTTAGCTAAATATAGTAAAACTTCAATTTCACACCTTTGCTCATTTGTAATTAACACATTTAAAGAGTGTCGGCATGCTTTACAGAAACAGAAGACACGACTGAAATATATCAATGTTTGTCTATGCATATCAGTTTACACTGTAAAAAAGAATGGTGTATTATTTTCTAAATGCAATCATATATGCCTTGCTGAACAATTAATAAAGTAGTAAAAAAACAAACACAAAAAGGCCTTTTAAATTACTATCTTTATTCACATTTATAAAGTATCCATGTTATGCTCTGGGTGTTGCACAAAAATTAACAGTTCAATAAGTGACTGGTCTCAAACTACTCCCCTTTCATCACCCCCTAAAACCAGCTCTCTCCCAGCCAACTCCCTTCTCAAAAGGAAAAAAATATGGGAAGACGTGTTTTCCAGTGTGTGCCCTAAAAGTCACCAACTCTGGTTCTGACAGACCAAATAGGAGAGTAGAAAGTGATTTCAAGAGTCAAAGACCCCTCATTAAGAATTCCATTCCATCAGCTCCTATTCAGTAAGTTTTTTAAGTATGAGCCTAACTTTAAGCACATAAGCAGTCTCACTGAAGTTGTGACAGAAGAGGAGCAGCTCTGTAATAACTCAGATACTGTATGAAACCTGGTAATTGGAATGTTTACTGTATGCACAAATTAGTTTATTTTAATCTGGGGGACTAGCAAGAAAAACAACAGGACACGAAACAATGACTCAAGATAAGCCACCCCTCAGTAAATAAAGGGTTAAGAGACAAATCCCTGAACTATTAACTTTAGAGATTCTACCTCCTGTTCCAGTCATCTTGCAGAACTGGATTTGACAAGCAGGGGCACAGCCTGAGAATTGACAAGAACAAAAACTAAGACTGGACTAAAAAGGACTCACTCTTTCTCAAGATTTTAGGGAGTTCAGGGGAACCAGATTGACAGACACCTTCTGTGACTGAAGTTAGGCCTAACCTATCTTACTTACCAGCAGGGGATGGTAGGGGTGAAAGTAAAACAGATATGTGTAGACTGTTTTAAAATCCTTACTCCCTAAATGCTTTGTTCCTACTGTTAAAACAAAATTCTTTAGGTTTTAAGTAAGTTGTATGGTCACTACACACACCACTGGTCACAAACTCCCAAAGGGGAAATCACAGTTGCCAAATCCAGTCAGACCACGTGGGTGAGCATAGTTCACACATAGGGTACTGTAGCCCAGGACCTGGTCTAAGTGTGGGAGAATTGAGGAATTCCACCCCAGGAGAGGTAAAGGCATGAGGCCTGACGCCTTAGGGGAGCAGGAAGGGGATAGAGGTGCAGTAAGCTCTGTAGCTGGAACAGAAGACATTGCAGCAGTATCACAAGGGAAAACAGGTGGTGTCACAGATAATCCAAATCATATTATTAGAGATATTCAAGTCAAAACCAGCATTTTAAACTTCATCCAAAATCAATTTGCGCAGCTAATGCTGATCCCAGAGCACAGGTATAACACACTCCTTTCAAGAAAAATTGCTTAATTAGTAAGGTCCTGCATTCTCAGATGTTGCCTGTTTTGTGCTGTACCTTGAACCTAGATTATGCAGCAAAGCCCAGTACAGCAGAGAAACTCTACCAATCTACTGTCACAAGCCTCCTTCCCCTTCATAGGCAGTATAGCAGCCTAAAACGCTCAACACCCAGTCTTGTGCCACAAGTGTCTGTATGCTCCCCTCTTCTCTGTAGGGCTGCTAGACGGTGAGGCTCCTGAGGGTCAGACCTACATTCATAAATATTTTCAAGTGTTCCTATACAATAATGGGGTGGTCTGAGAAGGGGCTGCAACTAGGAAATTTTTAAAGTTTAAACCAAAGCTTTGAAGGAGGTGGCCTTTGTCCCTGATGGGGCTCAGGAATTCCAGTGCCAGAACATCCACAGCTGCATCATGCTTCAAGTGTGCAGGAGAAAGGTCAGCCTGCCCCTAGCTACATTCAAATGGAGCTCTAAGGTACGTAGTGCTTCTCCTGTCCACCTTCAAGAGTTACACATAGCTATGTCCTGCATAGCTTCCAAGATCCATCCATCAGGGCTTCTGATCCTATAGGGCTCTATAAAAGGCTATCACTGATACCTACATTTCCTTCATCCTCTATCACTGCCTGGTTCCCTCTCAACCGCTGCATCAAAAGGGAGAAGTTATGCAACTGCTTATATGGCCACATAATCTTTTGTGCAAGCCCTGTGTAGTATTCAGTACTGACTGAAATGTTCAAATGGAGTTTCAACCTCGCGGCTTTGGAGGTTGGAAAAACAGAACTCTGGGCCACAGCTCCTTACCTGAAATCCCAATATGCTCAGACCCATATGAGTAGAACTTTCCAGAGGGTTCTGACTTTGGTGCTTAGATTCATGTTTATTGAAGTATGCAGATCTGTACTGACAATAATCAAATCTTTGCAGCACATTGCTGGCGAAGTGGCATACAAAATGATGCTAATTTTGGATTAGATTGATAGATTTCCGGGCTATTGATTTTTAAAACAGAAAATACGGGATTACAAGATTTAACAAGATGTCTATAGGGAGGTGAGATGGGAAGGACAGAATTGTTTTCGTCCCTGAAAAACAATATCAAGTGTAAACCAAACCACCTCATCCATTCAGAGGGTAGTCACAGGTTGATTTCATCTGGAAGGTCTCTAAATCCAGTGGATCTCAACCTTCATCCAGTTGTATTGAAAAGTTCACAGACATCGCTGTCAAATTCACAACGTCTGCAGGACTACATCACTGGAGAGAGAATGTCTTGAATTGACTAACAGCAGCAGCAGATCCCAACAAAACACTGACAACATTCAAGACACAGGGAGCTATCAATGTTTCCTCAAATTATAACGAGGCTTGGCAGCTTTCACTATTCACAGCAACACTAAGTATGATACTCAAGGGCTTTCATGTTCATAGTAATGCCATTAATAAAACAATCTTCTGGTTTTGTAAACTTATAAGCTTCTGCTTGAAGAATTCAATGCATTTCTTTTGTAAAGATGGATGTTTGATCTTTAAACAGCTCAGTGCTCCTTCCTATTATTAGCTGTATGCATATCCCAAAATACTTTGCCAACTACTGCAACAGCCTCTGAAGTATTGTGGGTAGCTCTCAAGCATTCTGATATGCATTTTGATCAAAGTCCACTAGAACGAAAAGCCAGGCTGCAAGAAACAGATCTACAGCAGAGGGAAAGAAAGGGAGGGTGGTTGGGACAGTCTTGTCCATCTCTATGGAACAGTGCAGGGTGTACATACTATAATTCAATTACCTTCACCTTGAGGGGAAGCTGGGAGAGCAAGAGGTAACAGGTCCCAGCAGGACAGGGAGACAGAAAAAAACCAAACAACAAAAACAATGGATGCCTGGATGCAGAAGAATAAATTAATTAGATGACAGAATTCTCCATTTAATGGCATCATGGGAAAAAGCCTGATTCCATGGCAACAAAATTGAAGAGTCCACAGGGCCCTGCTTGAGATGAATGGGCAGTTCACAAATCAGAGTTATTCAAGCTGTCAGTCACTGCATTGATTCATATTTAGTTCATTTTTTGTATTATCTCTGCAAACACAAGGACTAGAAAAACCACAAAAAGAAAAAAAGATGGGCGGGGGAGGGATGGTATTGGTAATAACTCATGAAATCTGTTCATGATCCCTACAGGGGATCCTTGCTCTTTTCCCTGAGACCTTGGACTAGCAGAGGTAGCCAGTCTATATGCCTGACCTACCAACTACTACGACCCCTTTTTCATTCATGGCTTCTTCTTGCCCTTCCTCTGTAGGATCTGGCAAGCATATTACCAGACACTTCCAGCAGCAGCCTTCCATGCTTCCTCTGCTGGTAGCCTCTGTTGTCTCTTGATGCTTGTGGCACTTCTGGCCATTTTATCTTTCTGAAATAAATAGGAAAGGGGAGTATTTCCAAGAAAATGCAATGGCATGCACATGGATAACACACAAAAATCTTACTTTAAAAAAAAAAAAAAATCTCTTTTAGAGAAGTGACGTGGAGATTCCAGACACATTTTCAGAGTGTCTGCCATAGTTAGTGAAGACAATTGTGGTTAGGGACCCTTTGAAAAGTTTTAGCAGAGAAGATCCCTGTTCTCCTCCTTCAGAATTTAACTGCAGAGGAGACTAGAGGAGAGGGGGAGAGCTTCCCACAATGCCCACAAAAATAGCCCAGATGAGCTAGAAGCTCCCTAAAAGGCACAATATGAACATTAGTTTTCCTACTGCATACTTTTTGGGGTGTGGAGGAGCAGACAAGTTGTTTTATGTCTCTGATTTATGGGCTGGGGTCATCACATGGTTGAATCAAGGAGGAATACCAGGAACTCTTCCTTCTTACTATGTTAGTGGCATTCTGCAACCTTTGTCTATGGTCCAGGGTTGCAGTCTTCATCCAAGTGAGCTGGTAAAGGCCTTTGAAGCAACATGCAGCCTTTGTGATATGCAGGGAAAGCCATTACTATGGCCAGGGAGCTCCATCTGGTCCATGACCTGGCACTATATGACTAGAGACAGGCTACACAAGTCACATGGTAATATGAATAATAAAATAATCACAGTGATCACTTCAGTAGCATAAAGGTACTGTTGTGAATCCACTGCTTAACTATTGGAGGTCTAAAGTCTAAAAGAAAAAAAGAAAGCTATCACCATCAAAGTTTCAGCCATGCAGAAAACAGATAAAATACCCCAACCCAGAGTAGCCTCCTGAACTGACTTGCTCTTCCTGGAGTAGGAAAAAGAAACAGGAGCTATGGAACTAAAGATAGAACATTAAAGAATCTGTGAGTCAAAGGAAACAGAAATGCCCGCTTCTCTATTGTGTGCCACCTCCTATTGGTATACTCATTTTCTGACTCCATAAGTAATTCAATAATTTCTGAATACAAAGCTGACAGTTTAATTCTATTTTACAAGATGTGTAAACCTCCCTGGGTCTATTTTTAAGTGATCAAATGCTCCCCAAAAATATAATTCAGTTGAAAAACAGTTGCCCACAAGAGTTTTGATACAAACTTTTGATGTAGTACGAGACCAGCTACTGAAACAACAGGGTCTCATGAAGACTTCAGTTGATATAACCTCTTTTGGAGAGAGATGAGAATTTCTTCTCTGCTATGCTTCATATACCAAAATCTTTAAAGAGGCATTTAGAGCTTTGCTAGGTTTTTCTTTAATCAAATACCTTAGGGTACCTTTCCCTCAAAAGGCAAAAACATACCCAAAGTTCACATCACTGTATTGTACCTCCACACCGCTTCCAGTGTAAACAATTGACGATAAATGCAGTATCATTGCAGTAGCATTTGGAAGAAAGAAACCTATAGCCTAGTTGTAGCAACCTCTTCTACCCGTACACCACACTGCTTGTTTTTCCCCATAATTTCTGCAGAACACTACACAAAGCTGACTATAATACAAATATTCTTCTGTAATATAATGAATAAATGCTTTAAAAATGATCACTATGTCACATCTCTCCATTACACTTTAATACCACAAAGCACATAAACTAGTTTGTTTTAATATGAAATTCAATTTAATCTGAGCTAAAATCCTTCAATTAGTCATATTGACACTACACACAAGATGTCACCGTTGATTTAATTTCCAATGTTTTTTAGCCATCAAAATGGATTAGTCATTCAATTTCCTTTGCTAACATTAAGCTTTTTATTTTTTTAATACCAAGAACTTTGCTGAAAAAAATAATAATTTATTGTCAGAATGTTGGCACTGACAAATACATAAGCTACTTATCAAGACGAGACATATTTCACTTAGTCATTGCCCTGAAATGAAACTAGAAACAGATTTGGGTCTAACAAATGCCTGATGTGATTCACCTTTTGTTAACACCTAATGTGATTACCATTGTGGTTTGATTTCTTTTTTGAGGAAAGTTTAGAAAAATCTCTTTGCATTATTTCATATACACTGTGCTAAGTAAATACTTAGATAATGCTGACCCAATGCTTTGCTAATATGGAGAATGTGCTTATAATCATACCAGTTTATTCAATAGAATCAGATACTTTCATTATGAGTTTGGTAGGACCACCAAGAATATCAGAAATTAAAATTCTAGTTATCTATAACATGGCAACAGGAAGAATTCCTCGGTGTTTAAATGGACTGCATTTTCATAGCTTGCATTTGAAGAAGCAGTCATGAAAAATTTGTTTTGTAAGTTTATTCTCTCTGGTATAACATGCCCATGAATCCAACAGAAACAGGATGTTCTCTTTCAGACAATTTCACTGGAAGTAAAAAAAAACCCACCCTGTTAATCAAGGATCCAGGGAGTTTAAGTTCATTTCTCACCTTCTCCTGCGAAAGCAGTTTAATTAAACACAGACTATGAAAATCCATATTCATGAAAAGTATGATTTTCCATAAGAACCAGCAATGAAATATTACTACTAAAATAAAAATTAAACATTCACCAATTTGGACCAAGGTGTTTACTTTGAAAAAGAAATGAAGAGGTTAATTTTTATTTCACTTGTATCCGTATCGACTATTATATTATGTGTCTGATATAACAAGCAGAGAGGGTAAAGGAATGTTTCTATTTATCAAGATCATAGAATTAAACCCTCAATTAGAGGGTGCTACAAACTGGCCCAGTAACTCACCGTATAGTCACTAGCCCACAGTGAGTGGACCCAATCACTGAGTCTCATGTGCTTCCAAGTCAGCTGGGTCTGGATTCTATTCACTAACTCTAGGGCTCACGCTCCCAGGCTCAGACTTTGTCTGATGCCCTTTCTTGGGATGTGGGATGTCAATGTCCAGAAACCAGTGTCAGAATCCTCCTGAGCCCCCCAAATTGCTTCTCTGCAATCCCCCAGAGCTCGACCTAGGCTGTGGGCAATTAGGACTTACTTGTTTAACCCCATCAGACACAACATGACAGAAAAGCAAACAACAAAGGCTTTAGCAGAAGAATTTAACCATATTTACTCTTAAACCAATCAAGAGTTACAGATCTCTGAAAACAAACCTGAAGTCCTAAAATGCACCCTCCCATAGTATGAGCTCACCTCTTTCTGTGAGTTTGTAGTGCATCAACAGACTAAACTGGGCAGAGTCCCTCCTTCCCTCTCTGTCCTGCAAGTCCTTATGTGTAGCAGTCAACCCTCCTGCACAGAGTAAAACCCTGATCTTACATAGGGCCTCTGTCTCTGTGCCACGTGTGCAAACTATAAGTGCTATAGCCATCGGTCATGCTTGTCCCCCTCACCCTCTCTTTCGGGGCACTTTGTAGAACTACCATTATTCCATGAGGGGCAGGCCTGTAGGTGAGAGTCAAAGTCAACGGCATTCAGCAATGGCCCTTCAGTGAGATGTACAACACCTTTCCCAGGCAAAGCAGCTGTCTGGAGCGCAGCACAACAGCCTGCCCTTGGGCAAGTCCAAACAAATGTGGTCACAGTACACAGGTATAAAAACCTTCACAATTTGTGATGGAGTGGGATATTACTGTATCAGAGAGAAGTAAATGAATGATACTGGAGCAAGTTTGATTTAGACTGAGTACCATTCTTCCAAAAGATTCATCTGAAATGGCTTTCCAAATCAAGGACCAAACCTTGCAGTTCTAACTCACGAGTCATTCCATTGACTCATATCGATTTGTAATATTTTCCAAAATGATGACACAATTATCTTGCTTATTTCCTTTGTTAATGTTATTTATTTTGGTCCAAAAAAAAAATCAGGATCATAGTCCCACTTTAGCACATGCACAAAGACATAGCACTTGATTTTCATTTACTTTTCATTGCTAGAGACTTTAATATAAATGAAAACCAGGCCCATGGTTTCTACCTCTGAGAATGTATAAAGTGAACAAGCAAAATGGTGGGGAGGAAAAAAAGGACATTTAATTATATATTTAAAAACAATCCATTACCTCCATCCATCCACCTAGCCAATGTTACTGGACTAGTTTCTCAAACGTTGCAGTAGAGATCGATCTTGTACAACCAAAGTTAAAGCCATTGTTTGTGCACTGTTCCTTCATAACTTCTAGACATGTTTTATCTTATCCATTTTATAACAGTTGATTCTGATACTTTCCTTCCTCCAAGGATGTGTGGAGGAAGACACACAGAATTATAGACTTACATAAGTGTTTAGCTTTCAAAAGTTGCCCCAAAGCTTTTTCTGAAAATACAATTTAAAAAAATGTATCTTAAAATCCCAAATCTTCAAGCCAACACAGGAGCTGTGCTGGGCATGGGCACTCAACAGTCATACAGAGGCTCCTGTTGTGTCCACTGAATGGGATACTTTGAAGGAGTGTTGATGATGGCCCAGTGTCAGGCTATGACAGGGAGCCGCATTACTGCACATCTGATCTAGAGGGGCTATTTCAGCCTGTGGTGTTTGGGGGGCTCTGCAGTAGTCCCTGCTCCTGACCCCTCAGTTGAGGGGGTAAAATTCAGCTCCCCACCTCCTCACTCTCCACCTGCATAGAGACCGAATATTGTAGCTGGAATAAAAGAATGTCATCCTAAGAAAACACATATGCAAGTAGACTTCAAAAATTACAAACACGTTTTAAACACAATTTTGAAAATTATTTCCTCTTGCAGGAAACCTGTCACATCAGGGTTCTGTGTTTCACCCTCCACAGATGATATCATGAACACAAACAGTCCAGGGAGCTGCACAGCCTGTACTGCTTGAGATGTTCTTTATATCATTAACTTTTGCAGGGGAAGCACGAAAACGATGAACTAAGGTCTCAATAAAAAAAGCCTTTCAGTGAATCTTCCAGATGTATTCATTTGTGGTATGTAAATCTAGACAAGCTAGTGATTTGGGAACAAACAGCTGTGAAGGTGGTTGATTATTTCTGGACATGGCTAGCATTATTCCATTTTGTTCTAACTTCCCATCTGGGTCATTGCTGATGCTAGATTCCAATGAGGCTCTTATTTTAAAAAATCCTAATAAGCAGTATAACAATTTGGTATTTCAAAACACTTATTTGTTTTAAAAAGCATTGGAGATTTTATTGTCCTTCGTGCATCCAGCTGTGCTATTACTTTACCCTTTTTATGTTAAGACCAAGTCAGGCCTAAGAAAAGGAAATTAAGCTTTGGTATACACAAAATATTTGTAAAGCAAATTATGAATCTAATATTGATAGTCCATGGAAACAGCTTTGGCTCTAGCATTCATTTCTAATAAAAATATTGTTTAAGTATTCAAAAGTCAAGAAGAAATTAAACTCACGTCTCTTAAAAGCATTTGTCAATTGCCTATAGTACAAGATTTAGGCAGGATAAAAAGATTTCCTCTACAAGTCTCAGTTAGATTTACACCTTTTCAGAATCTCTCAGTGTGAAAGTATACAGATTCCAGAATTAATCCTCAATCTATATCACTGTTCAAAACAGTCTCTTGTACTTTGAAGGTGTTGATATAATCCCAGAGATAGTCCTTGCTAGAGTATCAATTTTTTTCCTTGTAGTATTTGGTTTCTTTTTCATACATTAGTGTTTGTATCTTAGCCATAAATTTTATATGCTGATGTTCGAAGTGATGAGGATCTCACAGGATGACAGCAAAGTCAAACTTATATGGAGGAGATTGGATATAGAAAAGCAACCTGGTTTGCAAGAGCCTCTCTCTTGGTAAGTAATAGTGAAGGACTTCTGATCTCTTGGATCCAAAAAGGATTATCCCTTCAACCATCTTACAGCCACAGTATTATAAGGATTTCCTCTTGATCTTTTAGCAGTCTAAAAGACAATTAAGAGAAACGTGTACTAGAAATTTTGGATACCATTGAACATCCACAGCAAATGCTCCCAGAGCCCCTTCTGTTAAGAAAATAGAGTACTGTGTTTTGATATAGTCTATTTTCAGTATCTCTGAAAGTTTGTATTTGAGTGCTAAGTCTTCAATGAAAATTTGATTCCCTCCGGAGAACCATCTGTCAATTTGGCCAATTAATGTTCATGTTGTATACGTATTTGCATTGCCAAGATATTAGAGGTCATTGCTCAATAACAATTCCTGTGGCCTTTTCTGGGACAGGCTGAAATATTGCTTTCTGATATTATTAATATGTGGCTCATTGTTAATAACCTCTGACATTCCCGTGCAACTATTCTTTCTTCTCAGTTCCAAGACGCTGATGTGCTTCTGAGTTGTCAAGAGACTATCAGCTTAAAAAGGTACTTTTCATATATTGCCCAATCCAGGAAGGGGTTTCCATTGTTAATGCTGTTCTCATAAGTGTTTTGGGAGAAATTTCTGACTATGTTTGTGAACAACAGTCAAAGACTAGATGACTAGGTAAGGAATTGAAAAATTGTATCATTATTCAATATGGGGCCATAGTGACAAATATAATTTTACAAGATGTACATGTAAATTCTTGTTTCTATTATGTCATGTGGTTAGAAGACAAAGGCAAAATCTTTAAGTCAATTTTCATGTTTTCTCTGTACTATACACACTTTATACCTCTATTTTTGAATAAAATAGCATTTTCTCCCCAAATCACTTGAGTTGGCCTTTCTCTAAGTGGTATATTGCTTTTGGGGGCATTTAACATTAATTATTTTTCTAGAACATTTGACATCTTGGTTACTATTAATTCTAGACTATTATTGCTTTTATAAGCAAATACAGTCTTAAAAGCTCCAGTGTGTCCCCTTTCCCATCAGATATGGTATTAACACTACTATTTGGGGGGAATACATATAAAACTGAAGACAATCTGAAGAGTAGACTATAATACTAGTAAACCCGTGAAAGCAAGTGACCCTTAAAATCTGAAGTGACATGTAACACTATGCATCCACTACAACAATGAATGCAATAGGTTTAGCATTAGAGATGTAGCTGATAATGTTGCAGATAACATTTCTCTTTGATACTTCATCTTGTACATTTATTCAACTTCAAACTAATGCAGTAGTGCATTAAATACTCAGTCACATAAAACCCAAGCAGAGCTCAGAAACAACTTTGGAGCACAAGATTACCTGAATAAAAACTGAGGTAATTAGTGTATTACATGACCCTTAGATATAAATTTTCAAAAGCTAATTTGTTGATGTTTTCATCCATTTCATTGAGAGAGATGAGCAAAAACACATTTCTCCCTATCTGACTATCTCTGGAGAACAAGTACTTGTGATTCAATCACTGGTTCTTGCAAATATTTATGTCTAGACTTGTCACCCCTTCAGAGTCTGTGCCAGAATTTAGAATCCTTCACGTAGCGTATCTAGACCTTGAAAATAAAATAGAAACAAAGATTTTGAAAGAATGATCTAAAGTGATTCCACTGTGGGCTTTAAGGTTTTGAATAAAGGGAAGACTTTTCCCTTCTCCATTTCTTCTGCCACAGTATTTTTTCATGCCTCAAGTTTTCCCATCAGCAAATTTTGTGATGAAAATTTGGAAAGCAGATAATCTTTCCATTGAAGTAGTGCATATTGTTTTAGAGTGTGAAATCTCAATGTATACGTCAACATAAATGTCCATTATAAAATATGAAGCTAGTGATATTTGCTGTTGACTTAATAGTTTGATCATGGTAGTCAATAGCTTCCTTTGGGTCAGTTCATAATTCTACTCCTATCAGAATTTGTAGAAGCAAAAGAAGTTTGAATGGAACCAGTGTCCCTTTCTCTACTTTTGTCTAGGAGCTCTTTCTACAATGCTTCTTCAACTAGAGGGGATTTCTTCAACTAGTATAAAATGGGTACTTGGGAAGATTCAGTTGCTGCACCTACTTTTGGTAAGGCTGGCTGCAAAATATCCACTTTTAGAGTCCTGCAGTTTATAAGGCATCATGGTTATAAATATTCCTCCTTTGTAACATCTCCAGATAATGGGTGATGAGGAATATAAACAAATGTTTGCCACACTCTCAGTGTCAGAGAATTCTAATAAATAATCTCTTTTTGGTGATCCTTGTTAGACTAGTAAAGCTCAACGACAGTTCACCCCCTCTGGAATGGCACAAGGTTCCAGAACTTGGAACGGGTTCAGGGGTTACTTTTCTCTTTTTGGTTAAATGCATGTTTCATTTTCTTTTTGATAGCTTATATCTTTTGTCTTTATAGCAGGATAATCATTTGACTGCACCTGGATGAAGACTATTTTCTTCTTTGATGACTCCTAGGGGTTGCCAATTCTGGTTGGACATATTTCTGGAGGTGTCATCACAGGACATAATCTTTAATTAAGGATTAATGTTTAATTCCTGGAGACTCCAGGAGAATCCTGGAGGGATGGCAACCCTAATGACTCCTTGTGCATGACTATTGTTTGAACTTCCTTTACAAATGGAGAAATTAGCCTTAACAATGTTCTAACTAAAATGAACTAAATTTTACTGGAGACCATGAAATGCTGCTGGAAGACTGACAACAGAAAGTTTCACTTTCCCAGTGCAGATACAACTTACTAAAAGACTTCAGGAGGAAGTCTTACCCATAAAATTTATCCCAGAAGTAGTACTAGAATCCTAGTCACTTACCATTGCTGTTGTTTCTTTAGAAGAGTAGCGATAAATTATTTTGATTCTGAGAAGAGTGTTGATATTTCTTTCACGGCACTCACTTCAGCAGCTTACACACGTTTGGTTTTTGATAGGGTGTTAGGAGATGGGCGACCTAGCCCTGCCCTGTGGCTCTCCCTCCGAGATGGATATTCTAGGTCTAGAAGCTGACTGGGAGCAGAAAAGACAACATATTCCCCTTCAATAAACAGGTGAAGCGGGGCCTGACACTTTGCACATATGTGCTTTAGATAGAGCCTTCTTAAGGACTGAGTTTTTCCTTAGGTGGCATGCATCCTCGCTCAAATGTTAAATGTGAAAGCGATTCTTACCACACGTCAAACTCAGACCAAGATCATCCTTTAATTAAGGCCTAAATAAGCTTTCTTTTACAACACATCTTTCCAAAGAGTAATCAGAATTAAGAAAGCACTTTCTATCTAGCTTCTAGAGGTAAAACTATCTTGTGAAATAGAATCAAGACAGCACTTTACTTGTCTTAGATTATCAAATAACTCCATCTCCAGTCACAGAAGAATTAAACCTTTACAGATTAGTGGGATATGGATATAAATACAAATGATTACTGGAATGATTAGCCTTTTTAAACCAAAGACTCTGAAGAGTTGTTTTATGTAGGGGAACAGCTTCAGAAGGGCCAAATGATGGCAGCTGAACTCCCAGAAGGAGTCAATCACCCTAAGCAGTAGCGGCGCCAGCATTTCCGGCGCCCTAGGCGGCGGAAGGTCCCGCCCCCAAATTTTCACGGCCGGCTGGGGCACCGGCGCCCCTCAAATGTTTGCGCCCTAGGCGACCGCCTAGGTCGCCTAATCGGTTGCGCCGGCCCTGACCCTAAGCATCGAAGAAAAGGAGCATGCTTCCCCTGCCCCCAAAAATCTCTTTAAGGATGAATATGCTACTTTCATAGAGCTCCCAGACTCTGATCTAAACCTGTTCCACCTGCTAAGAGATTAATCTTTTTGTCTATGAATTTGCTCATCAGAATTGGGAGAAAATTATACGTTATGCTATACAACACAGGATTTCTGCATGTTTCATCTTTTATTTCTCCTATAAAAAAGGATGTATAGTATACACTTCAAATAACTCCATGTGTTTAAGTTGTAAGAACTCCGTGTTAAGCATCAGGCTTTAGCTGCATGATCTCCAAGCAATATCCCCATGTGCTGGGCTGGAAATATACAAACCATCCAGGAATTTGTCCTATAGGTATCTATAGTTTTTTGCTTGGTGACTGGTTGACAAAATTTAAGCGGAAAGAACCAAGCCAAGCAACAAGGTATTTCACTGCACTTTTTGAAGATGCACTGGTGAACTTCTTTGGAGGGATTTTTATATTTTTATCCAAGACATGATCACAAAGACAAGCACAGAAATACTGAAACTTTTGCCACTTGGAAATGTAGTCTCTGCTCCCATCTGGGTTGTGCACAGAAATGCTCAACACAGGAAGATTATGGCTTATAAATACAAGTGACTAGAACAGTCTGGAATAGTATTATTCAGCATATTACAGAACCTTTGCTTAAAATGTGTATTTAAAAATCTAGTTTGAAGCTCTGTAAGTAGCTAAAAATAAGCTAACCCAATTTTAAAAGATAAGAGGTAGACAGGCCCAAAGACTCCTAGTCATCCATTGAATAAGTACAGGACAGGAAGTAGCAATTCAAACTTCCACACTTTGTCCTGTCAGTACACCTCAAATATAACCTCAAATATAATTAGTTTGAGTTATACCACCAAATAAGCAGATGAAAATTATTTTCAGTCAATAGACCCCTGCTGGGTTCAAGCCAGTGATCTAAGTGAAAGACTCTGCATGCCTTTCATGAACACTTTTTCCTGGAACGCTTCTCATCCAAGTATTGAGCAGATCCAATCTCAATCAGTTGAGATCAGAAGTCACAGACCATAGTATCCACAGGGTAGGTATCTCATTTATCAACTGAAGCCCCAGGAACCAAAACTAGGCCTCCAGCACAATGTTCCTACTAGGTCTTTAGGACAGACATCCGTTTTAAAAATATTTTATATATTATAAACAAATTAGTAGGATCAGAAGAACAATTCCCTTAGAACACCATGTATCAGGTCTTCAAGATATCACCCATCCAAATACAGTATTAACTCAGTACAATAAGTTCTATTTTCAAAGAAAATAGCCAAAATTGGGGATATTCAAGACAGGAAAAATCATGGATTAGACAGCCAACCCTTATTCCTTCATTTGTAACCTAGTGGCTACAAAATCTATTTTTATCAGGAAGCACTTACACACTTAACAGAATTTTGTTTGTTGGTTTAGTTTTTTTAAATAGCCATTGCTTGGTTGCTTATTGTTGCAAAAATGATGATTGAGTAACATGCTGTGGCGTAAAAGATCCAAACTTGTTAGTGGGCATAAAAACTTTGTGTATGATACTTACATTCATCCCATGATCTAGTTACACAATGGAATACAGTAAGTCACTTGCAGCTAAAAGAATGAATTAACTATCACCTTAATGTGTAGAGCAACATTCAGAGCACCACAACTAAATAAGTCTTAGTGAAGCAAAGGGGAAAAAAACCTTTACTATTTCAATTCATTGTAAGACTTCCATAACATATCTCAAAACAACTTTCCTTCAAACAAGGTATAGACATTCATTTACATTCAAGAATAAGAACATGCCAAGTTCAAAGTTTATAACCTAGTTTTTAATAAGTGAAACAAAGGGACTGAAAATAAGTAAAACCCACTGTTTTTAACCTTCATCTAGCTCAAAAATGGCCATATTTTTATTAAGTTGTGATTTGCATTCTTCCTTCTCCTCTTTTCCTGTCTTCCATCCTTCCTTCCTCCCAAGCCCAAAAGATAGTTTTATGAATAAGTTATGAATGACTGAAAACTGGGTGATTTAATAAGAAACAGCATCTAAATCTTAAGTACAAGATTACTAATGTAATGTTAGAGTAGAGAAAATCATTAGTTACTTCATGCTAACAGTTTTCTGTACAGATGTGTCATGGATTAATTGCTCCATATTACTTAAAACACACAATTCTTCTGGCTATATTCCTTTTTAATTCATGCCAGTTTAATGCAGGGTGCACCAAGCCTCCAATTATATCAGGAGGTGTCTAGAACTAAAATGATGACGACAGTAATGAAACATACCCATCTTTTTAAATATAGTATAATTTATTCTATTGTGGAAACAAAGGAAATTAAATATACAAAAAACCCTATCAAAATAACATTAAAGATCAGATTTAAAAATTAATAAAAGCAAGCAAGCGAATTCAGCGGTAAAGCTAACCACACCATCTATAGAACTTACCTTGCTGTGTTTAGCTATCCTAACAAGAATGGTTCTCTCTGTCTCAGTATGGGTGTAGGTCAGACCAGCAGAGGGATAGTCAACACCTGGAAGTTCAGGGGGAGGAAGAAGATGGGAGAGCACATACCCAGACCTGCCAGGGCCTAGTTACTCCTCAACCTGTGAGAATATTCTTGGGGATGGGGTGGGGCTTTTCTGCCTCCCATTGGCTGGACACAGGGGTATATTACTCCTGGGGAAATTTTGCGTTACTGCGCGTACACAGAATTCATGGCCCTTGCAGATTTCTTTGCTTCCCTGCAGAGAAATGACTTCTGATGGGAAAGCTAAGGGAAGCCGCAAGAGGGGTCACGCACCCCTCCCCAGCAGTCCAGGCAGGTTGGTTTGGGCACCCAAAGCAGCCAGTAGAGACTTAAATCACCGCCAGGACGGGGGGGCTGGGCAATCATGCTTGAGAGAGAGAGACAGACAGACAATGTCCTTCTTACTCGCTATTGTGGCATGCTTGGCGTGAAGGGGCAGGGTTTTGGGGTGTTTCTGAGGAGGTAGGTGTCAGACCAAAATGTAGCAGCCTGCCTTCTTAGTGAATTGTTCCCATTGCTCTTAGTGAATTCCCCAATGAGTATAAAACAGGGGTAAATGTTTTAAGTCTCCTTTACATTGCCAGAGTGGTATAAAAATCAGTCTGGCCTTAAAAATGCTTATGGTGCTTTAGTGATTAGAACTGGTCTAAATTTTTGGGCTGAAAAAATTTCCTATCAAAATGTGCTCCATGAACTGTTTGCTACTGACCTTTCTGGAGGTGGTCAGCAGACAATATAAATTGTGAGTTTGAGTCCCCAGCCCTCGCTTGCTCTTCAGTTGCCTATGATGTAACACTGAGCATATGGCTGCATATATTTGTTGACTAATAATTAGAAGGATTTCCTCCAATGCTCCCCACTCCCATTCTCCATCCATTGTACTGTAGTTAAAATAAATTACCAAAATAATTGAAACCAGAATGATTATAGTGCATTATTTTAACAAATAAAATATGGAGAATTTTAAAATATTGTGCACAGAATTTAATTTTTTGGCGCAGAATTCCCCCAGGAATAGTATATAAGGGAGCTAGCTTTCATGCCCCTCCTCCCCCAAAATGTAAAGCCTTCCTAGACATCAGGGGACCTTTTGCCTATAAGGGGAGATGACATACCGAGGTCCCCTCTTGGTACCCTCTGAGAGGGAAAAGTGAGAGGATTCAAGAGTGAGGTAAATCCAAGGGGTAAGTCTAAAGAGTGGCTATCCCGAGTCACTGGTTATATGGTGGAAGCCCTGTAATTCCGCACTGGATCCAATTAAATACCTGGTACGTGAGAAGGGGATGGTGTAATGCCACTCCCCATTGTTAAATTAACAACATTGAAACCAGCTGCTTAAATCCATCCGTGTCTCTTTCGTTCATAAGAACATAAGAACGGCCGTACCGGGTCAGACCAAAGGTCCATCTAGCCCAGTATCCTGTCTACCGACAGTGGCCAATGCCAGGTGCCCCAGAGGGAGTGAACCTAACAGGCAATGATCAAGTGATCTCTCTCCTGCCATCCATCTCCATCCTCTGACGAACAGAGGCTAGGGACACCATTCTTACCCATCCTGGCTAATAGCCATTTATGGACTTAGCCACCATGAATTTATCCAGTCCCCTTTTAAACATTGTTATAGTCCTAGCCTTCACAACCTCCTCAGGTAAGGAGTTCCACAAGTTGACTGTGCGCTGCGTGAAGAAGAACTTCCTTTTATTTGTTTTAAACCTGCTGCCTATTAATTTCATTTGGTGACCCCTAGTTCTTGTATTATGGGAATAAGTAAATAACTTTTCCTTATCCACTTTCTCCACATCACTCATGATTTTATATACCTCTATCATATCCCCCCTTAGTCTCCTCTTTTCCAAGCTGAAGAGTCCTAGCCTCTTTAATCTCTCCTCATATGGGACCCGTTCCAAACCCCTAATCATTTTAGTTGCCCTTTTCTGAACCTTTTCTAGTGCCAGTATATCTTTTTTGAGATGAGGAGACCACATCTGTATGCAGTATTCGAGATGTGGGTGTACCATCAATTTATATAAGGGCAATAATATATTCTCCGTCTTATTCTCTATCCCCTTTTTAATGATTCCTAACATCCTGTTTGCTTCTTTGACTGCCTCTGCCAACTGCATGGACATCTTCAGAGAACTATCCACGATGACTCCAAGATCTTTTCCTGATTCGTTGTAGCTAAATTAGCCCCCATCATATTGTATGTATAGTTGGGGTTATTTTTTCCAATGTGCATTACTTTACATTTATCCACATGAAATTTAATTTGCCATTTTGTTGCCCAATCACTTAGTTTTGTGAGATCTTTTTGAAGTTCTTCACAGTCTGCTTTGGTCTTAACTATCTTGAGCAGTTTAGTATCATCTGTAAACTTTGCCACCTCACTGTTTACCCCTTTCTCCAGATCATTTATGAATAAGTTGAATAGGATTGGTCCGAGGACTGACCCTTGGGGACAGGGCTGGTGCAACCAATAGGCGAACTAGGCGGTCGCCTAGGGCGCCCAGTGATTGGGGGCATCTGAGATTTTTCCTCCCTCCCCTCCCCTCCCTTCCCCTTACAGAGAGTGTGGTGTGGCTGATTGGGTGCCTGGCCTGATTTAGGCGCTCCCATTGGCCTCCAGCAGGCAGAGTCCCTCCCCCGCTCCCCCCTCCCCTTGCCTTAGCGTCGCGTCGCCAGCGCGCTGCGGGGGAGGGGCTGTGGGCTCCCGCAGCCTGTTTGTTTTGGGCGCCATGTGGAGCAGCGGCTGGAGCGGCCTGGTGCTAAGGGGAGTTCGGGGGGCTGTCAGGGGGCGGGGGGAGGGTTGGATGGGTTGGTAGTTCGGGGGGCTGTCAGGGGGCGGGGGGAGGGTTGGAAGTTCTGGGGGGGGGCCTGTTAGAGGGCGGAAGTGTGGAGAGGGATTGGAGCAGTCAGGAGACAGGGAGCAAGGGAAGGGTTGGATGGGTCGGGAGTTCAGGGGGGCTATCAGTGAGCGGGGGGAGGTTTGGATGGGTCGGGAGTTCAGGGGTGGTTGTCGGGGTGTGTGTGGAAAGGGATCTGAGCAGTCAGGGGACAGGGAGCAGGGGCAGGGTTGGATGGGTCGGCAGTTCTGGGGGGGTCTGTCAGAGGGTGGGGAGTGGTTGGATGGAGCGTGGGAGTCCCAGGGGTCTGTCTGGGGGCAGGGGTGTGGATAAGGGTTGGGGCAGCCAGGGGACAGGTGGGGGTAGGATCCTAGGGGGGCAGATAGGGTGGGGGGGGTCTCAGGAGGGGGCAGCCAGGGGACAAGGAGCGGGGTGGTTGGGTGTTCTGGGGGGGGGGGAAGTGGGAGGGAGTGGATGTGGGTGGGGCTCTCCCCCATCCTCTTTTTTGATTGTTGAAATATGGTAACCCTAAAAAAGTGGTGCCCTGGCTCGGAAGGGAGGAGCTGCCTTCCGGAGGCACCGGAGAGCCAGAGCATTGGCTTGCAGGGGTGGCGAGCCCCAGCCATGGAGGAGCCGGCACGGCACAGGGGGGCAGCAGCGCTGCAATGGCGGCGGCACCGCTAGCAGGGAGCAGCTGCGCCTCCTGCCCAGGCTGCGGCTCCTGCCCAGGCTGCGGCCCGGCGTGCCCCCCCCCCCCGGGGGCTCCTGCAGGCTGTAGCAGTTGCATGTGGTCGGTGGCCCTCGTGCGCCCCCTGGCTCCCCCCTCGCCGTGCTCAGGCTCTGTGGCTCCCAGGCATGTAAGCTACTGGGGAGCAGGGCCGAGCCTACTCTGGGAGGGGCAGCATGCGGCAGTGGCAGCTCACACTTCCGGGAGCCGCAGAGCCCAAGCGTGGCAGGGGGGAGCTGGGAGGCGCACGGGGGCTGCCACCCGCATGCATCCACTGCAGGAGCCCCCGGGGGGGCGCCAGGTGGGTTGCAGCCTGGGCTGGCGCACCCTCCGGCTTACCCCTCACCGTGCTCGGGTTCTGCGGCTCCCGGGCATGTGAGCCGCCGCTGCCCCTCCCGGAGCAGGCTCAGGGCCCTGTGCCCTGGCGGTGGCTCACACGCCCGGGAGCCGCAGAGCCCGAGCACGGCGAGGGGGCAGCCGGGGGGCATATGGGGGCCTGCATCCGCTGCAGCCTGTAGGAGCCCCCAGGGGGGTGCCCAGCCGCAGCCTGGGCAGGAGGTGCGGCTGCTCCCCACTAGCCGCGCCACCGCTTTTGCAGGGCTGCTGCTCCCCTGCACCACGCCGGCTCCTCCATGGCTGGGGCCCCCGCAAGCCGATGCTCTGGCTCTCCGGTGCCTCCAGAAGGTGGCTCCTCCCTGCCGAACTGCTGCAGTGGCCCAAGCCCGGCAAAGTCAGTGAGTGGACTCAGGGCGGGGACCGCCGGGGTGGGGTGGGGAGGGCTTGTGGGGGGGCTGTGCACCCTCCAAGGGAGTTCAGGGGGCGGGAAGGGGGGTACCTGGTCTGGGGAGCAGCCCCTGGGCATGGCTGGCCCCTGGGGTCTATAAAGGTTCGTTGGGATTTGCCCCTCAATGAACCGATGTGCGGGGGGGGGGGGGGGGGGGGGGGGGGGGGGGAGGGGAGGGGGGGGGGGGGGGGGGGGGGGGGGGGGGGGGGCGCAAGGTGGAAGTTTCGCCTAGGATGCAAAATATCCTTGCACCAGCCCTGCTTGGGGAACACCACTAGTTACCCCTCTCCATTCTGAGAATTTACCATTAATTCCTACCCTTTGTTCCCTGTCTGCGTGCTCTAATCAACACTGCTAGGTTACATGATGTATGTTCATATTCAATAATATCTAGGCACAGTGGCACCTCAGACTGTTAATATTAATCTGAGTTGTTATACTTATAGATTTATTCCAGATCTGCACACAAAAGAAGCTGCATAAGAACAGAGCATAATAAAGTGAGTGTGTTTATGGCAAGAAGGTAGGAGGATAGATTTTGACACTCAAACAAAGATATTCCCTACTTTAAAAAAAACAAACACAAAAAAAACCAACTATATTTTTTAACTTCCACTTACCTCACTTTAAATATGTCCAACAAACTTCAAATATGATTTCCAATAATGAACATTAGCAAGATGTTAAAATTTGCAAAATGTCATTTATTCCTTAATATTGTACCTCAGTAAAAAAATCCAAACATTTCTGGTTGCAAAATGACCTGGATAAGTGAGATACTTACTTATCAAAGCTATCACTATTTTTTATGAAGCTCTCCAATTTTTCCTTGGCATATTCTACCACATCTGAATGAAGCTCTATTCCATGATTTATTCCAAAAGGGCCTGTAATTAAAAAAGTGTTTTTTATAAGTAAAGTACTGTTTTATGCACTGGTATAACATCTTTCATCTAATGGTATCACAGTGCTTTTATTAACATTTGATTAAGCCCTCCAACACCCCTACAAAAAGGGATATTTTTATACTTTTTACAGATGGGTAAACTAAGGCACATGATTATTTAGTGAGCCAGTGAAAAAGCCAGGAGTACAACCCAGGAGTTCTGGCTCCCTATTTCCTGTTATAACATGCCCACACTACTGCAAAGAAAGCACAAGTACATTTTTCCTATAAGCCTTCATACAAGAAAGTTCATAAGGCAGTAAGTCTGATCTTTTCTTAGCCTTTTAATTAGACTTTAGAGTGGCACAAATTTTTAAAGACAGCAGGTGTTGATGGTTATAATGTATTTGTTTGTAGAAGGATTAAAAGTTGGTAAATTTAAAGCATATTATATTGAAGTGGAATCATCTCAACCGATGATGGCACAGAGATTCAGGATAGTATGCGCATAGCTATACCCATTATTATACACATTTCTCAATTATGCAGTTTCCTGAATCCTTATGGGGTATTAGCTTTCAGCCAACTGGACCATAGAAATTTACTAAAGTGCTATACAAGTATTGATCTACAACAGTACAGTATTTGTGCAGATCTCTATTCAGATTAATCCCACTGATATGTCCACTACATTCACTTCTAACCCAACTCCTTACCCTTTCAACTCATTTAGTAATCATATGTTTTTAACAAACAGCTTGAAAATGAATTTCAGTTTGTGGTAAAAGGGCTAAGTCCACTCTTCTAAAGTAGGGAGGTGCAAGGAGAGACATTAAGACTAGAGTTAGGGGGGGTTGCCAGGGTAAAGAGGTGGCCATGTTTGTTGTTGGCAGAGAGGTAGGAATTCAGTATGTAATAGGCAGCCCACAGAACAGAGATTTTAGTAGCCATGCAGAGAAGAGGAAAAAGCACATTTCAACCAAACAGCAAGTAGAGGTTGCATTCTATTAATTCAGTAATCACTATGCCCCAAGCCTTTACTTTTAGAATTATTTAGCCCAACACTTAATTATTTAATACAAGAAGCATCCTCAAATTATTATTTCAGTAACAAAAATTATTCATCCAGGGAAATTCATAAGGATTTTTTCTGCAGAACAGAGGTATTGTGAGCATTTAAAGAAAAAGTATAGAAGTATTTCTGATGTTTAAGTACCCTGGATAAAAATAAATAGATTCGCAGCAAAGCCTGTCTTTTATGGAAAAAAAACAAAACTTTAATACATTCCATTTGGTAAGCGTGACCTAATGGTGCAACATCACCACAATATGCTAAACAATATCTGTAATTCTTAGCATGAAATTAGAACATCTTGTACACCATGCAACAAAGTGGATCCAAAAGAGGTCATTGTTACGTGCATTGCTCATAAAGCTTTCCTGCTGGCAGACTTACAGGAGGCAGAGTGCTCCACAGGGGAGATACCTGCTTTCACAGCATTGAAAGGTGTCCTGTTGGTACGCATACATCCTTTATTAACTTAGCTCATTGCTTCCCTTTTCTGTCTCTTGCATTACTAGTAAAGCTGGCTGTAAAATGTGAAATCCCTTCCTGTAAAAATTTTCAATATTTTTAAAAACAAATTTCACTTGAACCAGGACAAAATGCAAAAAAAAAAAAAAAAAAAAAAAAAAATGAAATTGTGTGTGTGAAGGCATTTCAAAAAATATTCCATTTTAGGAAAACCAAAAAAAAAATTGTTTTTCATCTTCTTGTAAGAAAACTGCCTTTCAGCCCCATTACCTGGGAGGCAGAGAGCCCAGCCACTCCACCAGCCCTCACTCCCCAACCCTGGTTCCTGCTCAGCCCTTTTAGCAGAGCGCTTTGGGCCAGCAGAAACTGAAATTGACAAACACTTTCCAGACTAGCAGCTGGCATTCTGATTTTCCCAATGGAAAAATGAAAATTCTTCTGCAAAACTGAAATTTTCCCATAGAAAGAGGGTATTCTTCATCAGAATACCATTCTAACAAAAAAGTTTCTGACTTGTAATTAGAAGTAGCTAGCAAGCATTCTTACAAAAAAATGAACAGGCGGCAGTGTTTTCAAAACAGAATATTTTAGAAAATCTTTCCTGGGAATCGCAGCAGGTTTTCAAATATAATTTACTATAAATGAATTCACATTCCCCTAACGTAACCTCCTAAATTATTTTCATGTGTCTAGTATTTTTGCTGCACTCTTAGCTGTTTTCAATTACAGTTACCGCCATCTGTTCCAAAATTCATGCAAATTTCCAAACAGATTAATTTTTACCACTTTTCAAGACAATCATGAAGAATATCGAACACATTTTTTGAGTTTTGTGTCTGTCAGTGTAATGAGGAACATTTGTGTGTAATACTAGAACTTTTCATGATCAACGTGCTACGAGGCAGCAATTAGTTTCTGCAGCAACATGACTATCCAAAATACGGAGTGTAATGATACATACATTTCAGTATTGCTATGTGTTATATTGAACAAAACAGAGGTGGTGACACTATTCTCATTAGCTTTTCCAATTTGAGGATATGACTATATATGCTATTCCAGAATGATCTTACCAATTCATAAAAATAAAACACTACTCTAACTTTTGTGTTACTTCCTGGAGTAACATTCATTTCCTTCACAATGTGATTATACTAACCTCATCAATTATCTAGCACCATTATCAAGTCTTGGAAAAGTGTTTGCAGTTCTAATATCTTGTAATACTCAATTACAGTAATCAAAGGATTCGTCTGTACTGATCATTAAAATTATGTAAACTATGCTTTCCGTGTGTATTATCTTCCTTCTGTTTATATTAAACAATCTCTGACTACTGTAGCAAGTTATATAGACCACTTTGTATTTTAAAAATTCCTCATTTTCAAGTCACCCGCAAATTAATTTAGCATCACATTTACATTCACAAAATCATCAATATGGTATACACTACTACTCCCACCCTATACTGAACCATCAGATACCCAACCATTGATAAACAATCTTCGGCTTCCTAACACTAACCCGATACAGTACAAATTGAAACAGGCTCCATTTTGAGGTGTAAAGGTTCCATTTTCCACAAAGGGGCTGCCTTTATTAAAACCAGTAAAATAAACCTTCCTTTTCAAAAATATTTTGTTCAAATATTGCTATAAATCTGACTAACCACGCTGAGTTAAGAACCGCAGAGCAGGTTGTGTCTGCTGATTCACACAGGTAGAAGGCCCTCTGTTGCAGGTCTCCCCCTCATGTGAAAAGGTGGGGAGAAATCAGTCACTTTCACTACTTAGTTCTCTTCATTCACTTTCTGGAAACCTGCACAGGTCATTCTTCAAAGTCAGAACTGTGCTGGGTGAGAAGACGGCAGGCCAGGCAGCACACATCATACACCCCTGACCCCACAGAGATTAGTTAGATAAGGTAAATACAACCTCATATAGAAAAGCAGGTTCGGAGGACCTCTAGCCAAATAAAACAAATAAATATCAAGATGAAGGGTTTTATTTCACCATCTTCACTCTTGATATGATCTGGGGAAATAGTTATGGTCCTGCACACAGAGCTAATAGCAAACAAAAGAGGAAGTGGTCTCTAATCATATTATATGTATATTTATACTTTAACAGCTAATGGGGAAGAACTCATACAAAATTGACTATATTTATCATCTCCCATAGAGATAAAACTCCCCATGCTCATAAATAGAGAGCTAGCACAAGAGGTACAGTACGTTACATGAACAAAGTGAAATACTATAATTCTTTTAACATCATGTACTGGAACTTTGAGTTTATACCTATGAATGAATATTTCACCAGAAGCATTACTGCTTACTATATTGTATTGGGTAAGGAAACGAATCCCGGTTTCCACAAGAGGGAGCACTGAATCAGCTCTTTGACTTTTGTTTACATTAAATTGGAAGGAATCCTACACCTCTTGGAAGTGAATTGACAGATTAAATCTGTTACACATTCTCCTTCCATTCAGAATAGTATCTGCTTCTCTTAATGGTTTTCTGCTCTCCATTATCTCTATTTGTAAAAATGAGTAATCCAAGACTTCAAGAACTCCATATACTGGAAAAAGTACACATTTTATAAGATTGTTGTAGCAGTAAAAGTAGTGCTTCCTTAACTAGAAAACAATACTGAGAGATACAAATATTTATTTAGTGGAAGAAAAATGTGGCTGTCACACTTATATCCCACTACCAAAATAAATGAAATTCTGTTGTGTAATGCAAAATTATTATGATAGGTAGAAAACATCTGAGGATACTTATAAAAATCAGCACTAGAGCTTACTTTATTTCATTTTGAAAACAAATGCATTTTAATGTAAATTTTCTGCTCTCTAAGGTATAGTTTTAAAATGCAATTCAGTTAGCAACGACATACCACATTCTCTTTTCAGCTGGTAGCACAGCCTTATTTAAGTACAGTTGAGAGGATGAGTAGTAAACTACACAGCTAACTTAGCTTAAAAAAAACCCCAGTCTTAAGCAGTGAATATCTGCCATAAAATTTACTAATGCTGTTATTTAATCTAGGTTATTTTGTGAAGAGCAGCTTACTTTGTGTCCTAAGCATATACATTTCTTGCCTTCTATGTGAGCAACAATCTTTAAGAGTCTTTAGTGAACTTAAAAACTGCAGAAAAAATTAGAAATAATTGTTTCCATAATCCCTGTTGAAAATCATAATATTCTTTGTGATTCAACATTTGGCTTGTGTGAGCATTATGGTGGTGTCAAAGAGGCTTGCAGCTTCAGGTGACTACAGAAGGTTAATCTGTGGCTGAGGCTTAAGCAGCAAAAATATTGTTTTCATTAAAATGCAATTCTTAAAAAATGTTTTTCAATAACAGTTTTTCTAAGAATTAGCTTGCAGCTCTTAAATATTTCACAATATTCTGAAAGTACATTCCAAATTCCTAACTCTACGCTTTTTTCATTACATTACTTAAAACTATAACACATTAAATCACAAAACCCTGGCAAAAATGCTGACGTGTTAATCTAAGAATCTGTATTCAGTAAGCAACATTTCATATATGTTTAAAATAAAAAAGAAATTACCTAATATTAATCCCACCATTGTACTCAAATATCCGGTTCCGCTACCCAGATTCAGAAAAGATAATCCTGGTTGAAGTTTCAATGCCTCCATGACTTCAGAATAAATGCAAGGTGCTGATAAGTGTATATTTCCATGCTTCCAAGCCAAGTCTTTATAAGCATTGTCTCTGTATACTTCTAGATAATAATCACCACGGTCAATTGCTCTGAAGGCTTGCTCCACTCTCTCAGTGCGAATATACTGAGCTTCTTTCAAGTTATCAATTAAATCATCATTGTCTTCCCCAGCACTCACAGCTCCTCCCATGATGAATTTCTATGATAATTCAATGAGTTTGAAAATACATTAGCAGGAGCGTTTTGAAGTGTCAGTGTGTAACAGACTCTGTTCTTTTCCTTTCAACAGCACATCAGAACATCACAAATGAATCCTGGGAGAAAAAAAAAAAGTTTACTTGTTTTGAATTTCACAGGGAAAAAAGGCATCAACTAATTAATACAGAGATCACTTAACAAAAGGGGTAGCAAGGGGAAGAACAGTAAAGCTACTGATTTGAAGTGTGGTTCAACTTCACTCAAAAATTAACAAAGTACACCTCTACCCCGATATAACACGACCCGATATAACACAAATTCGGATATAACACGGTAAAGCAGTGCTCCGGGGGGGCAGGGCTGTGCACTCCGGCGGATCAAAGCAAGTTCTATATAACGCGGTTTCACCTATAATGTGGTAAGTTTTTTTGGCTCCCAAGGACAGCGTTATATCGAGGTAGAGGTATATTAAAAAAGTGACAGTAGGATTCCATGCCTAAATCTTTGTCTTCCAGATTCAATTTACTTAGTCTACATGTACAAAGATTCCCCCTCCCCCCATAATTGTCAGATCTGAATATTCACTGAACCTATCCCCACGGTTTCTGAGCACCTTCAAAAAAAGCTTTCAAAATAGACTCAGTAGGATTTTTCAATGGCATCTACATAACTTTCAGTAGAACTCATGCTTCTAAATCACCCAGGTACTTTTGAAAATCCCACCTAGTATTGGACAAATAAGTGTTCCTTTCCTAAAAGAGGAAAGGTTATGCCTGGGGTTTTTGTTTATTTTCAAACTATATAATCCAAATCAATAAAGTTAAGCTATGGTTCTTTCTGGTTTGCATCACTAGTGGTTAAACACCACACCGACTCCAGATGTCTTAACAGTTTGGATAATGATGCATGAGCTGGAATAAAATTCTGCTCAGACTCACATACTGGTAAAATTCTATGATTAAGTTTGCCAGCTACAGGGAAATGGGGCATTTTTGGGGAAACACACCTTCCAAACATTCTTACTGCATCAAGAAGCAACAAAAAAGGGAGGGAAGGAGCAACCTTTTTCTGCCAATCACAGGAGTAATTGTTACCTTATATGTGGACCAGTCACTGAAAGATAGGGTGACCAGATGTCCCGATTTTATAGGGACAGTCCCAATTTTTGGGTCTCTCTCTTATATAGGCGCCTATTACCCCCCACCCCCATCCCGATTTTTCACACTTGCTGTCTGGCCACCCTACTGAAAGATAACTGGACACAATCTGGCAGTGAGTTACGCATTAACTAGACAGCAGTAGAATATTGGAGATAAGGAATCCTGGGTCCTATTTTGACTTTGGGAGAGGACTGTGGTCTAGTGGTTAGAGACAGCTAAACAAAACCCACAGAATTATATTAATTCTGAAAGGCAGGGTGGCTGAGCAGATAAGTTGAGGTCTGTCTGAAAGACCTGGGTCCTATTCCCCAAAGCAGCCTTTTAAAAATCTAATACGTGATTGTCTCCTAGGGTTTGATATGAGGTCTTGGTCAATAAGGGTTATGCAGTGCACAGAACTATAAAATGAGTCAGTCAACAGAGGTAAGAAGAGAAATCACAGTTCCTGGCTCAAAGTTTAGTGGACAGTATTAGTTTCACAGTAACTGCACCTGTATTCCCCCATTCATGGTCTACTCCATGAGTTCCCGCTTTCAGGTTTCCAGCCATCACCTGTCTTTGGCTAGGGACCCTTGTTCCACTCCTTTCTGAAGAGGGGTGTGAAGGCTGCACAGTCCTCTGCCATCTACTGCGATATCTCCAGCAAGTCAGTCTGCCTAAAAGGCCAGCATGTGTACTTTGCAGTCTCTTCAAGAGCTATGACTAGTGTGTTACTAGCAGTTACGAGTTACCACGTGGCTCTTTCTAAGCAAGCACTTTTATTCTTCAGATAAAAGCATTACAGAGAAAATATATTTAAAAACCCAACAAACATTTCTATATGCATGCTAAAAGCTCACAAGAGACTACGCAGGATTATGGGGCTCAAGTGAGCGAAAGTCATTCCAACTCTTCTTCCAGGGTTGGGGCATCCCTTGGACAGAAAGTCCTGTCCATCTGTTGGATCAGCAAGAAGAGCCCCAAGTCAGTGTAAACTCAGGCTATTTATCCAAAAATCTTGCCTTTGTCTCTTGGTCTCTGAATAATCCAGTTTGAACTAATATATGAGAGCCCTACTGGGAGGTGGTACCTTTCTGGGGGGTATTATAATCTTCACCACCATCCACTGTTTTTGGTTCCTGGAGGAGCTGTGGCAGCCTGCCCCCAAGGAGTAGAACACAATCACCATTCATTTCATACAATGGACCCCAAAAATACTTAAACTTTATTCAATAAGGTCACCCAAGGATATGGCAGGAAGTTGTCATATATGCCACAGAACTCCACCTAGGCTTCATATATGGATGGAGCCCCTCTCTCACACACACATGCAGAATATTATCTGCGCTGGCAGCGCAGAAGAATTACCAGCCCAATTCTACTCAAATGTGGAATGTTCCACAAAATCCAATACAGTAACTCCTCGCTTAACGTTGTAGTTATGTTCTTGAAAAATGCAACTTTAAGCGAAACGATGTTAAGCGAATCCAATTTCCCCATAAGAATTAATGTAAATATGGGGGGTTAGGTTCCAGGGACATTTTTTTCACCAGACAAAAGATTGTGTGTGTGTGTGTGTGTGTGTGTGTATATATATATATATATATACACACACACACACAGTATAAGTTTTAAACAAACAATTTAATACTGTACATAGCAATGATGATCGTGAAGCTTGGTTGAGGTGGTGAAGTCAGAGGGTGGGATATTTCCCAGGGAATGCCTTACTGCTAAATGATGAACTAGAACTCGGCTGAGCCCTCAAGGGTTAACACATTGTTGTTAATGTAGCCTCATACTCTACAAGGCAGCACGAATGGAGGGAGGGGGAGACAGCATGGCAGACAGAGACACACATCCTGTGTGTGAGAGAGAGAGAGAGATGCGCATTGCCCCTTTAAGTACGCTGAACCACTCTAAGTAGATTGCCTTTTTAAGTAGACCAGGAAGTTGAGACAGCAGCTGCTGTCAGCACGCTCCCTCCATCCTGAGCCCTGTCGTGGTCCCCTCCCCCCCGCCGCTCTATGGAAATGGGGTAAGCAGAGTGCAGGAGCAGGGGTGAGGGGGACACCCTGATATTATCCCCTCTCTTCCCCCTCACCCTGCACAGCAAGCAGGAGGCTCCCGGGAGCAGCTCCAAGGCAGAGGGCAGGAGCAGCACATTGCAGTGGGGGGAGGGACAGCTGAACTGCCGGCAATTGATAGCCTGCTGGGCAGCTGCCCACAGGGAACTTAAGGGAGCGGGGAGCTGATAGGGGGGCTGCCGGTCCACCCTGGTTCCAAGCCCCCACCAGCTACCTCCAACAGGCTGCTCTTTCTGCAAGCAGTGGACAAAGCAGGCGGCTGCCAAATGATGTTATAAGGGAGCACTGCGCAAGTTTAAATGAGCATGTTCTCTAATTGATCAGCAATGTAACAACAAAACAACGTTAACCAGGATGACTAAGTGAGGAGTTACTGTACACTTGGGAGCTCAGGTGGTGGAACTTTTCATGTTAGCCACTAGAGGACAAAAAAAACTACAAATATTTGTATCACTCCAATCACTAGATTGACAATGGTACACACATAAACCAAAACAGTAAAATAGGAGTTGACAATAACACATTTAGTTTGCATATTCGTATTTTAAAAATTAGTGAATAAAATGTTAGCAGAAATTCGCCTGGCACCAATTATCTGCTAAT
This sequence comes from Platysternon megacephalum, assembly GCA_003942145.1. Classification (NCBI taxonomy): domain Eukaryota; kingdom Metazoa; phylum Chordata; order Testudines; family Platysternidae; genus Platysternon; species Platysternon megacephalum. The sequence goes on along the minus strand of QXTE01000033.1, from coordinate 9,624,489 downwards.
TAATGTGTGCCAAGCAAGTATGGGCATTTTGCCTTGGATGGCTTGAATGCATTCTAATTAGAATATATAAGACTTCATTCATAAAAAGCATACCAGCAGCTATTTTACTACTAACTAATTAGACACATTCCAACTGGCACTTGCAGCCAGGATCATATATCCCAGTGAGGTTCCGGCCTATTTTAGAATACTCTCTCTCATATACCTATTCAAATCCCTAGTTTATACATTCCTATTTGTGTGGTCTAAGTCGTCAGGAATTTGCAAGGTTACAAATTGCAGGTATACACAATTGTACAACCCTACAACTGACTGAAAATCTAGCCCTTAACGTTAGGTTTATTGAAGTGACCAGTGCAACACTATTGCTGGAGTGAGGTACTTTAACAGAGAACCTTAGTTATACATCTTTAAAAAAGTCCATAATACAGCAGAACTACTGAATTCTGTGACAAGAGAAGCAAACAGAATGAAGAGACCGATGTAGAAATATTACATTGATACAAAAACTACATTGGGGCATCATTAATGTTAGGAATTTAAATAAACAAATATCAGGAATTTCAAGAGTTAAAATGCTCCCAACCTTAGCCCCATTTTCACTGTATGAAAGAGTTCTGTAACTCTAAGAATGGTTTCACTTAGCAACATAAAAACCTCAAGCTGAATCAATAGTCGCCATTTTCTTCTTAAAGACAAAGGCTCCAATTTGCTGTTGTATGATGATGTAGTATTCTCATCTTTTAGGGTACAGATCTATACACAATTCAGTGGTAATAACTTGTCTTCATAAATTTATATTTAAGTCCTTTGACTCTTTACCTATACAATGTTTTGTCTCAGATAATATTTTAACCATTAAAAGTAACTCAAGGACAAATATTTTGTACACCTTGTATAACTTTAAGTAGTATGGTCCCCTCTGGACTTGAATGTGAGCAGAAAAATCAATATGGGCATTTTGGTCCTTCCATCATCTTTTGTTTTGCTGCTTTGCCGCCAGATGATGGGCCTTGTGTGTCCAAAATGAATGTAACAAATACAGTAATACGCAATACAAATACATTGCAAATAATGAATATTGCATGTTATGGAGAATGAGGAGCCATCTGTAGATTTTATAAATATATGCACCTCAATTTACCTGCTTGGAGTTAAATCAAAGGAAGCTGATAGGGGTATACACACAGGAAACAAATCAAAACAATGACAAAGATAAGGTACCCCCAGAAAGAATACCAAGGGTCATTAACAGAACAATAGGGGTGCTATTAATTGGTAAATGGCCAGCTGCTAGGCTTCAGGTTAAAGACCCTGACCCAAACAGAGGAAAGGGGGCAAATGGGCAGCTGCAACTGGAGGGGAGTCTCTCTGAGAGAGTTCTGCAGAGGTGTTTGTCTCTCCCAGTTCAAGGGTAGGGATGTCTATATTCTTTCCTCGCAATTAAAACTTGCAAAGGAATAAAGTTTAGGTAAGATCCGGGCATTGGGTTTATCCCTTTTCTCTGCTTGCTACATACCTTTGGGTGAATAAATAATACTTTGTTTTGAAGAACTTGTTTCTGTCATTTTAATCAGCCACTGCTCAGATTCCTGGAGGAAAAGGGCTTACAGGTGTCAAGCACAGGTGGATCTGTCATGTTATCACAGTTGGTAAACTGGGGGTGGGGAGTGCAGCATGGTAGTGGTAGGACTGCATGACTCCATCTGAGAAGGGTGAAGATGAGTGCACCTCTCTGATGACAGGTTGCACTAAGAGAAACTAAAGAGATCTAAAGCGCAACTTGCCCTCTAACAGTGATATATGTACTTTAAGAATTGCAGAACTGTCAAAGAAGAATCTACAAAACAGTGACAAAATGTTCAGGAACGCATGTTCCAAATGGCTGAATATACTGGGGAAAATGCATTCATTATTGGAGAACTGCAAATTGCATGTTCAATTTAAACACTCAATTGTGAAAATTTACCTTCCAAATTCAATAAGTAAAACTATTTGAATTCTCCTAATAAGATTCTTAATGCCCAGTGGATTTGTTACATACACATTTTCACAAACCTTTCAGAACATTAAGCTGATTGGATTGCATAAGAACTGACACCCACTGAAATCTATTCATGCCCTTTCAATTTTGACTTTACATATCTTTATTACCCCAGGTAGTATCTCCCCTCTGCTACACACTTAAAAAAAAATCCCTTTTTAATTTTAGGCCTTTAAAAGCCACTAGTATAACCATATTGGTCTTACTACTTTCCATTTTCCTTCCATTTGTTTTCTGTTGTGCCTTGAACATTAATCCCTTCAGATATTAACTACTTTAGTTCGTGTTCATGGAATCCTAACTATAGACTTACAGGGTTTTTTTTATTTATTTTTAAAGTTCATTATCTTTATACTAGTGCTTTCATCCTCTATTCTTAGTACCATGCTCTTCTGTGATCAGCATTACCTAAATGTCCAGGTTCTCAGCCAATTCTTCCATACTGGCCAATATAAGAACTAAAATACCTGTGATCAAGTTAGTTCCAGTACTCTCCAGAACAAGATATCAGATAACATTTAGAAAAGTGCCTAAGTTCCAGTCTCAAAAGTGGCTCGGGCATTTAGGAACATAAGACTCATGAAAGTTAATGGGCCTTAGGTTCGAAGCCAATTCCATGCAAAGGAAAAAGAGCTGAGACAAAAGTACCAGAAAACGAAGGAAAACAATACTAGCTCTGGCATCAACACATTATTAGTGCTTTTTTGTAATAAACTAGATGCTACATTCAGCAGGGCACCTGCCACCTCTCCACGTAACCACTGAACACTTCATGTCCTGGAGAGGAGGAGGAAAAGGCAGCACCTCCCCACCCGCTGCAGCGATGAATGAGGTAAGGCATTTGGCATCAGGCAGGAAGCTGGCAATAACCCAGAATACTACAAGTTGGCTGAAAACCAGGAACCGTTCAGTACCCAGCTGGACCCCCAGACACCGTTTAAATGGCTCAGGCTGACACATATTTCATTCCTGGGAGAGAGACTCTTGAAGATGCAAGTGATAATAATTAATGAACCATAATGTAGGCAGATATACCCATACACTTAGCAAATGCATACCTTGTATGTTAACTGGCAAGAAAAAGCTGATGAAAAGGCAGAATATATATGGGCAAATGCTTTCTCCCCAGTATGGCTGCAAACACTGTTCACCAGTACTTAATTACTGCACGAGGTGGAAAATTCTGAGTAGCTGCAACAGTTATCATGAGCTGCCAGCACCACCACTACCCAACCTAACAACTGTTCTCTATTTGATTATTGGCAATCTCATTGGGGAGAATCCCACTAACAATTTCAAAACAACTGTTTGCAATCAGAGATGAAACAAAGTGCTCAAATGAGGACAAGTTCTCTGAGACCGAGCAGGACTCCAATCAAAACATGAGGGATGCAAAAGAGTGGTTCATCAAAGAGATGAACAAGTTGTTGACCAGGGGACACCAAGGATACCACCGCAGTAGTTCTACCCACTCCAAAGAATGGACAATATGCATTTCTGGGAGGGATCATACCTTCCAGCCCCTTCCTTTAGCCACCAACCCTCCACTCATCAGTTCCCACTGCACTCTACTCCAGCGGACAAGAGCTCAAATAACACAATTGTTTTGATTACACGTACTGTCATTTGTGATGCACTGGTGTGATGTACTGGTGTGTCACTAGTAAAGTCATCTGTAAGTTGCTGACTCTTGTGACTGGCATGTAGTGTTGTTAATAAAGTAGGCATTGCTTGAAAGTTTATGTTTACGAAAGTTTGTGATTTCTGACATTACAGTAGTACTAGAAAATAATTCATATAGCCAGAAAGACTTCCATACCTCAATTAAAAAATTGTATGGAGTTGTCACGCTGTCCGGAATGACTCATGACTGTGAGTGCCAACCTCAGGGTAGACTGGCAAAAAGCATGGCAGACACCCCAAACTGATGGTATGTTCTATAGATTTCACCAACCCAGGAACACATTTGAACTCCTGAAGCACTGTAATAGTCTTACCATGGAGTCACAGACAGTCCCCTTGGACACTCCTGTATCTTGCCACTCAGGCAAGCTGGACTTAGTGATAAATGGTCACTTATACCAAAGATCACAAAATATTCAGGTTGCTCCCATTCTCAAAAGACCAGTCACTTACCCCAAGTCAATCTGTACCTCAGATCTCATACCAAAAACAACACTTGTAGCCAATCCCATAGTAAACTAAATAAGGATTTATTAACTAGGAAAAAGAAATGAGAGAGTTAGTTACAAGTTAAAGCAGGCAACACAAATACACAAATGTGTTACAGTCTATGGTTCCAAAAGGTAACAGAGGTAACCTGTCAGCACTGAATGTCTTTTAGGGCTAACTCAGGTTGACCATGGGGATCTCTACTTTTATTTCCGAGGGGGGGGGGGGGGGGGGGGGGGGAGGAGAGAGAGAGAGAGAGAGAGAGAGACCAAACAGAAAAGAGATGAAGAATTTTCATGTCAGGTCCTCTTTATTTCCTTCTTCCAGAATTCAAGCTAACAGCACAAGCTTTCTTGCATGTAGCACCTTCAATGATCTATGGGGGCCACTGACCCAGTCTATGTATTGTGATGTTTCAGAATGGCCTATTTGTGGGCAGGGAATAGTCTTTGATGGGCAGGGAAACCATTCTTTTTGCATGCATTCACAAGTTCAGAGCAGGCATTTTTACGGTTATAAAGCAAAACTTACATATTACCCTAGAACATGGGATACAGACATCACAAGTAAGATTAATACATGCAGCAACTTATAAGGATTTCATACAGTTTAAACATCCTTTCAAGTCTAACACCTATCTTAAACAATACTAACATACAGGTGAGCTGGTCTGGTTTCCTGCCATGAATCTGTCAGTGCTGAGCTGACGCCTGTAGCCTTGGCAAGAGCTGCCATCTGGTCTACCAGCATCACAGGAGTATTTAGAGATCACACACACCCCTTTCTTCAATCTAAAAATACACCAGTAGTAATTTTATTAATGCTCTGATACATTCATTGTCAGCCTTCCATACGTCAATAAAACATTCTTTGTACTTGAACTTCCAGAAATGTAGGTCTGGAAGGCATCTTGAGAGGTCATCCAGTCCAGCCCCCTGTGCTGAGGCAGGACCAAGTAAACCTAGACCATCCCTGACAGTTGTTTGTCCAATCTGTTCTTAAAACCCCCCAGTGATGGGGATTCCACAACCTCCCTTGGAAGCCTACACCAGACTTTATCTACCCTTAAGGTTAGAAGTTTCTTCTTAATATCTAACCTAAATCTCCCTTGCTGCAGGTTAAGCCAAGTAGTTTTTGTCCTTCCTCCAGTGGACATGGAGAACAACTGATCACCATCCTCTTTATAACAGCCCTTGACATACTTGAAGATTGTTATCCAGTCCCCACTCAGTCTTCTTTGCTCGTCTAAATATGCCCATTTTTTTAAACCTTTCCTTATAGGTCAGGTTTTCTAAATCCCTTATTTCTGTTGCTCTCCTCTGGACTCTCTCCAATTAATAGGCAGCAGGTTTAAAACAAATAAAAGGAAGTATTTCTTCACACAATGCACAGTCAGCCTGTAGAACTCCTTGACAGAGGATTCTGCGAAGGCCAAGACCATAACAGGGTTAAAAAAAAAAACTAGGTAAATTCATGGAGGATAGGTCCATCAATGGCTATTATCCGGGATGGGCAGGAATAGTGTCCCTATCCTCTGTTTGCCAGAAGCTGGGAATGAGTGACAGGGGATGGATCACTTGATGATTACCTGTTCTGTTCATTTCCTCTGGGGCACCTGGCACTGGCCACTGTCGGTAGACAGGATACTGGGCTAGATGGACCTTTGGTCTGACCCAGTAGGGCCATTCTTATGTTCTTAATTTATCCACATCTTTCCTAAAGTGTGACACCCAAAATTGGACACAGTACTCCAGCTGAGGCCTCACCAGTGGCAAGTAAAACAGGACAATTGCCTTCTGTGTCTTACCTATCACACTCCTATTAATATATCCCAGAATGATATTAGCCTTTTTCGCAACTGCATCACATTGTTGACTCATATTCAAATTGTGATTCACTACAAATGCCAAATCTTTATTTAGTAGTACTAACACCTAGCCAGTTATTCCCCATTTTATAATTGTGCATTTGATTTTTCCTTTCTAGGTTTACATGTATATTATTCCCCTCCTCCCCCCCGAAACAAAAATCAATCACACACCACAGGTTTGAGCAGAGTGTAAATACAATATACCACCAGTTACTGCATTAATGATCACATAAAAACACTGTCAAGCTATTACCTGCTATCAAAGTAAACTTTTAAAGTTTCCCTCATGCAAACTGCACTACAGGTGCTCAGGTGACAGTTAAGCTTTTACTTACTTCTGTCCAGCTTACCAGTAGATGGTTTCATAAGCCAGAGAAACATCACCGGAATTGTGACTGGCAGAGAAACCCCATCAATGTCAAGTGAACAGTCCAGGAAACAAGTCCCTGTTTTCTGCTTGTTAGAAAGTCCAGAGTTCCTAAAAATCTAGGCAGCAGACTTTTCTGGACCAGCTGACATTTATGTCAGTAAGCATCTTTGGTGAGTCATGATGGCCTGAGAAGTACACCCTTCAGTTTATACTCTGAGGCTAGGCGAGGAGCACAGAATGAGGACATGTATCCTATCTATTGCCTTAGCATAATTAGGAAGTCCAGCTCACTGAGGGTCTACACTGCAATTAAAAACCCATTGCTGGCCATTTCAGCTGACTTGGGCTCGCGGGGCTGTTTAATTGTGGTGTAGACATTCAGGTGCAACTAAATAGCCTCCGAGCCTGAGTCAGCTGGGGATGAGCCACAGGTTTTTAATTACCCTAAGCCCATCCATTATTTTCTGCACATTGCCTACCCTCTGTAGCAGAACACAGTATCACCTTGCATAATTCAATGACTACCCTCATCATTGATTTTCCAATGCCAAACTGATTTCCCATAGCAATCTATGGTTGCAGACTTCCATGTGTCAATCATCACTTGTTTCTCCACTGTATGGGTAACTCTCATTCTGGCTTATGTACAGTGCAACATGCTTTTTGCCAATACAACCTCATGCTTTGTGGATACAATGCACTGGCATAAGAGGTGACCTGAAATAGTTCAGTCAGTGGCATTATGCCAACAAAATTTTTACCAATACAACATTCCAGTGTCTAAGGCCTTGTCTACAGTATCACTTGAAGTCCATTCCCATCATGTCAAAATGGGCTCTTTTTGCTATTGAGAATGTATAACTTTTTTTGAACATACCAACTGAGCAAGTGCACTGGGAAACCAAAGTCTCAATGAGGCCCCTTCCCTTAGCTCTTGGTTTCAGCAAGTGATTCACTTTCCAAAGTACACTGAATCAGTCAAGGATTCTGTAATTATGTGAGATTGGATTTAAGGTAGATGGAAGTGAAACCATTTCATCCAGAATCCCAGGCTCTTTTGTCTAAAACATGGAGTCCAGACATAATCTGAATACTTACTGCATGATATAGGTTGGGGGTGCGATGGGGTGGGGAGGAGGACAGATCTTAAGGAGCCCAAGTTGATAGGGATGGGGAGCCCATCAAAATGTGCCCTCCTAGGACCAGGGATAAAAAGCACATTTTGATGGCTTCCCCATGCCCAGCAAAATATGCAGCCATATACGTGGACAAGCACAACCCCTCCATCACTTGTTCAAGCTTTCAGTCATGACTCTTGCGATATCATTTCACCAGTTGTCCAGTCATCATCATCTTTTCCCGGCTAGATAGGATCTGAATATCTAATGTGAAAAACAAGCAGAGCACCCTTTATGGCATGAGAAGAACGGAACACTTCAGGCATATTTATATAAAAAAAAGACACTCAATAACTTTCCTTTTGCAGGGCACCTTTTATATATATTTTAATTCAAATGTTTCAATAAATCAATACCAAATATTATCTCCTATTGGGCACTATCCATAACACTCCCCCCCCCCCCTTTTTTTTTTAATTTTGGACAACTTTTGCTACAGAAAACTCAAAAAAAATGTACAATCTGCTTTCAGCCCTGCAGACCAGCTACTACACCTATAGATAGAAATTTGTCCCTACTCCAGTCCCCTTCGAACCGGGTGCAATGGTACCGAGGAGCTGTAGGGCAAGCATAAGCTCCCATTGGGGAATACCATTAGTGTAAGAGGCCCTGTGTCCTTGCGCTGGTCTCATCCCCAGCACAGGATGTAAATCTGGTCCTAAACATCCTGCTGCACTGATTGACAAACATAGCCAACTGGAAGCTAAAAATGACAACCTGCCTCCTATCTCACTTCCTTCACCAAAACAGTTGTGCCCATATTGCATTTTGAAGAAAGCTCATACCAAGCCATAAGAACTCTTACCCTCAACTGTACAGATCAGAATCTGTAACTGGAGGAAAATTTACATTTAGAGTCATTTACAGTAATTTAAAGTTAGAGGAAAATTTAGCAAAGGAGCAGGACGGGAAGGAAGGAGAAGCAGTCATTCTGTCCTTCTCTGATCAGTGATATTTTCAAGGTAATCAGGAGAAGAGGCCTGCTCTCTCTTATCTCTGGCCAGAACTTTGGTCAGTCATTTTACTGATACGTTTAGTCTCTAAACAGCAATCCAAAACAATAAAAGTGGCAAGTGTTCTGGAATAGCTGATCTCCTCACCATTTATTTTATATTTTCCTTGTCAACTCACTCCAAGGGGCGGAGAAAAGGAAAGAATACTTTATTTCAAGGCTAACCCCTACACATGCTATGATAATCATCTATACTCTGATATTAAAGACATCACAGGATATTCTCATCTGCTCCACCCCTTTCAGGCTGGGTAAAAAGGCTGAACAGCATAAAAAGGACTCAAAGCTCCAGTTCCAGGTGCAAAAGGATTCTGCGCAGTGCAGACACAGTAGAAGACAACTGTATAGCTGCCTTGTGAGGACCTCCTCACAACACTTGACATAGGGGGCACGTCAGAGGCAGAGACAGCATACAGCACAGCAGAGATTCTGGGCAGTACGTGACCCATAAACCAGCCTAGGAAAACTGCCATTACTTACATGCACCCAGGTCTAAGTTATACCAGGGGCCTCTCCAGCACCCGAAACAATTGAGGATCAGGAGGGCACAAAAGGTTACTTAAAACCACTTTAGAACCCCCACCCCCCTTTCTCCTGAGCTGAGAGTTCAATGTTTCAGCTTTAACAGGTGCAGAAGAAATCACACTCACCGTTTATTGGCATATTCAGTTGACACAAATACTACAACAAAATAGAAGGCTTTTACACTCATTTTCCATTTGTGTTCCTACTCTTGATATTTTTATACTTATTTAGTATGACTATATAAAAAATGTTTTCACAGGTCTAATGTACTTGTAACTAATCTGATCAATTAGGATAGTGCAGAAGGTTTGCAGTTTACATTTAAAATCTCACTTTGTTATGTAACAGCTGTAATAGTGTAGTGACTAGTAACACTATACTAGTCAACCACTTAAAGAAAAAAACCACTTGCCACTACCATAGGTATTCAGAGTAACTTACCTTATGTTTGACATTGAAGGTATAGCCTATTCTGTGACATGGACCTCATTAGACTAGATTTACACAGCTGCCTGAATGCATCTCTTACTTTTATGGGCTGGCAAGCCTCCAGTTGGAAGGTAACATACTGCTTACACTATCCAAAGCATCTTTCAGCTGCAAGTGTTAGGAATATTTCTGTATTGGACAAATAGAAGGTAGACTCATGGTTCTATCTACATGCATGAATACTTGTATTTGGCTTCCAGGGAGAAATGCCTCTGATGTCTCAGTCAGTCTTCCAAAGTAGAGAGCCCCTACCTCTAAACAGTTTTTCCCCACCCTTAAAGTATTTGTTTCTTTTAGCATATTCCTGATTCAAGTTGACCAAATTTTGAAAATATATAATTCCCCCCCCCCCATTCTTGTTCCTTGTTAGACATTAGCCTGTTTTGGGGCTCTGCCTGTTATTGTTATTTTGAGACATCCCTTACTCACTCTCCCCTGTTGAGAATGCTGCAGAAATATAGTACCCTTTAAAGAAGAGAAAGATGATTAGCTTATCTATAATTAGCTTCTTTGCAGATATAAGACAAGATAATTACTCAACTACTGACCACTCTTCCGAGTTTGAAAAGATGTTTTTAAGAATGTTTATCAGTTTCTCTGATTTTATTGTTTCACTTCATGAAAAGTTTACCTTCTCACTGACTTTCGTTAGGAGCTGCTGTTAGCTAGAATTCAGAAACTGGCTGGAATGTTCTAAGCACTGAGTGGACATTGGTGGTATATGCTGATAAAATGTAGAGCAAGGGCTGTAGTGATCTGCCTCATGCTCAAAGTACAAAACCCAAGCGTGAGAGAGTCCTGTGTGATATCTTCAAAGAAGAAGAAATACAAATAATTATCTAAGTAGGGACACATTCTGCTCACCAAAAAAAGCCAACCTGCAATAAAAGGAATATTTACAGAACATCCTTATAGCAAAATAACTAATTTATAATGAATGGCATCAGCCATACCTTTTACGAAGAAAGTGTGTTTTTGTGAATGGCAGAGTAAACCACAGCATTCATAAGAGGGCTCATTCCCAATTACATGTTTTACTATAAGTGGAGTGGATTTGTAAAATGTGCATTTTTACCAAAATTCTGAGAGAGTAACTGGGAATAATTTAAATAAAATCAAATAATTTAGGCACACTCAATTCAGTTTAACTAACTGATTGCTAATTATGTTCAGGCTGTTCAGACACATGAGAAGTTAAAAAAGAGGTGCTATAATTCATAGAAAATAGACTATGAATGACAGAGAAAGTAACAAAGTTCAAGTTTCCAACTGATATACTTATTCATTTAGGGCTTGCATCATTTTAACTGTGCATGTACACTACTGACTCAAGCTCACCACTTCCACATAAATAAAATGAAAATACCCCCACATTTACAAAGAATCCTTTGCACACACCCCAAAAGACACACTGCTTACAACACTGTTGCATTCTCCAAAAGTGAGACACTCCACCAATTTTATTTACTTTGTTATTTTAGATAATAAACACCATTCTTTATTAGATGACACAGAAGTTAGGACTGATTATGCTAAGTACCTTCACTCACATACTGCTACTCAAGATGGGGGAAATCCTTCATGTACAGTCCAGCCAGCCTCTTCCGCTCTTTCCCCAAAAATTAATAAAACCAAAAAACACTAGCCAAATTCACATTTTTTGGTTTTAAAGTTTACTGACTCAGTCAGTTACTGAGCTGTGAAGTTGTGTTTAATAAATTGTTATTTGTTGTTGTTGAAATACCTACACGGGGAGACATTTTAAATCAATGTGTTCAGCCCGACCGATTCATTGTTAAATGTACATTCGGTAACGCATTCTGTTTTAAATTGTTGATACACAGTAGGGGAAAAAGGAATTGGACATAATTTAGGGCCACTTCAGTACAGATGTAGACAGGCACAACTCCACAGAGTTGCACCCTTATACTAGGACGGAGTATGACCCAAAGTAGTATCAGCCTGGTATAATTTTACGAACTTTGGGTCATACTCTGTCCTAGTATAAGGGTGCAACTCTGGAGTCCTAATTCTTCAATGATCTCTGCACCTCCATCATTAGACCCCTCACTTGTGGATTTCCACAAGGATCATTCTCTCTCCAATCCTTTCCAACATCTACATGCAACCACTAGGTAAACTGGTCAGATGACATGGACTCAAGTGCTAGCAATATGCATAAGATACATAGCTCTAGCTATCCTTCACCACATATGACCACACCGCTAGCACCAAGATAGACTGGAGCCTGGATGAAGAACAGCTGGTGGAAGCTTATTCCAAGCGTGATACTGGTGTGCAGATGAAAGTATTTGGAAGAATTTGCAGTTATGGTGCTGTCTCCGCTGGCTGAAGATACATGCCCATAATTTATCAATTCAACACATACTCTAGAACTACTCTAATTCCTCACTGATGCTCAGCTCACAGCACCATCTCTGAGTAGTGCTTTCTACCATCTTTGCTTGGCTAGGAAACTCCATCCCATTCTGGCAGACAAAGACCTGCCCTCCTCTCCTCTTGCCTGGATTACAGCAATGTAATGCACCTAGGCGTGTCTCTTCTGCACTTAGGAAACTCCAACTACTTCAGAACGCCCCAGTGCCTCTCCTCAGAAAAACAGGCTACTGTGGGCACATCAAACCTGTCCTCCGCTCTGTACACTGGCTTCACACAGAATTTCAAATTATGTTCAATGTCTCAGTCCTTATCTTCAAAGTGAACATCTTTCTGGGATGTATTAGCAGGAGTTGTAAGCAAGACAGGAGAAGTAATTCTTCCGCTCTACTCTGCGCTGATTAGGCCTTAACTGGAGTATTGTGTCCAGTTCTGGGTGCCACATTTCAGGAAAGATTTGGACAAATTGGAGAAAGTCAGAGAAGAGCAACAAAAATGATTAAAGGTCTAGAAAACATGAGCTGTGAGGGAAGATTGAAAAAAACTTGGGTTTGTTTAGTCTGGAAAAGAGAAGACTGAAAGGGGACATGATAATAGTTTTCAAGTACATAAAAGGTTGTTACAAGGAGGAGGGAGAAAAATTTTTCTTCTTAACCACTGGGGATAGGACAAGAAGCAATGGGCTTAAATTGCAGCAAGGGAGGTTTAGGTTGGATATCAGGAAAAACCTCCTGTCAAGGTGGTTAAGCACGGGAATAAATTGCCAAGGGAGGTTGTGGAATCTCCATCATTGGAGATTTTTTCAGAGCAGATTAGACAAACACCTGTCAAGGATGGTCTAGATAATACTTAGTCCTGCCATAAGTGCAGGGGACTGGACTAGATGACCTCTCGAGGTCCCTTTCAGTTCTACGATTCTATGACCTGGGCGTAGGCCATCTAAATGATCATCTAAAGCTCCAGGACAAAGATAGTGGTTGATAACTATACTCCTCTGGCACAACGGAATTCTCAATAGGAGTAAAATTCATTTGTGCAGGAGACAGAACATTCACTGGGGTCGGTCTGAGACTGTGGAATGAACCAACCCAAGGCCTAAGATCATCACAAACCTCACTGCTTTCTGTTCTGGGTGTAAGGTGCATTTCTTTGACTTTGCCATCTCCTGGGGGAATTCTGTGCCACAGTGCAACCACAGAATTAATGTCCCCTGCAGATTTTACTTTTTCTCTGCAGAATAATTGATTCATGGGCATCTCCTGGGCAGTGGTCTTGAGCAGGGGCACATCTGGTTTGGGTGTTGGGAGGAGCCAGGAAAAGATATATATCGCCGCTTCGAGGGGTGGTACTGGGCATGCATGCAAGACTCTGTCCCTCTCACAATGCACCCAGAGCCAGGGAGGGGCAGGGCTAGGGACATCCCAGCCGGTGGTTCCCACCTTGTGCAGGGCTCGAGCTGCTAGTCCCAGGTGGGCTGAGGAGGGGGAGGGAGATGGGACTTCCTCTTCCCCCACCTGGGCCATTCCTGGGGCTGGGTCAGACCCACCCCCGGGAACCTCCCCTAGCTACAGGAAGCTCTGCACCCCTCCCGCTTCCTGCCCACATTGCTACCCAGCTGAAGGGGGAGGGGTCACTGTGCAGGGAGCTCCTCCTCCCCCCCGGCCACCCAACCTCTGTGCATCCAGAACCCTCCCACCCCCAGACTCCCCCACCAAGCCCCACGCCCTGCATCTGGACCCCAACCTCCAGACCAGCGCCCACTGACCCTCTGCCGGACCCTGCTGAGCCCCACCCCACAGAACCTCAACAAGCTTCACCCAGATCCCCACCCCACCAAGCCCCACTCCCCCAGCACCTGGACCCCCGCTGGACCCCTGCACCCAGACCCCCTGCCAAACCCCATCCCTTCACCCCGCTGAGCCCCAACCACCTTCACCTGGGACCTCTGGAACAGTCCCATTCCCCCTGCACCCAGAACTCCCCTAATGAGCTCCTGTGCATCCAGATCCCACCCCCCGAGGCACCTTCATCCAGATTGCCCTACAAAGAACACTCTCAATCCATACCTGGATCCCCCGCACACTTGGACCCTGATGGGCTGAGCCAGCTTGCCCCACACCTGGATCAGGGAGCAGGGCTGGACATGCGTGCAAGATTCTGTCCCTTTTGCTCACTATCGTGGTGCACCCAGCGCAGAGGGGCAGGGCCCCAGGGTGTTTCTAGGGCAGGCCCTGCCCTTGCGTTTTGTCCCTATGAGAGGGGGACTGGAGGATCATCTCCCACTTCTGTGCAGCCAGTGGCCTGTGCTCCCCACTGCCATGCTGGAGCATCCACTCCCATTGCCCTTCTAATCTATTGTCTGGAACAGTTTCAGTTCTAGTACATTGATTGTACAGTGACGTTCTGAGTACTACTTAGCCATACCATTCACTAAGGCCCCAATCTGGCAAATCATTAGTTTCAATGGGGATATTCAGATGCTGAACTTTATGCACATATTTAAATGGTGTGCCAGATCATGGCATAATTTCACTCCTAAGGATGTGCTGCCCTTTAGGGTATGTCTACACAATAAAGAAAAACCTGTGGCTGGCCAACACCAGCCAATTTGGGCTTGTGGGGCTTGGGCAGCAGGGCTGTTTCATCGCTGTGGACTAGGGCTGGAGCCCAGGCTCTAGGACCATTCAGGGTGGGAGGGTCCCAGAGCTCCGGCTCTACTCTGAGCCTGGAAGTCTGCATAGCAATGAAACAGCCCCACAGCCTGAGCCCCACGCGACTGAGTTGTCTGGCACGGGCCAGCCGCGGATGTTTCTTTGCTGTGTAGACATACCCTGAAAGTCTTCTGTGCTTGACATACATGGAAATATTAGCATTGCCATCTACTCTTTGGAGCCATATAGTGGTGCTAATATGCCTAGTAAGGAATCTATTTGCCAAAAAACATTTCCTGATTCTTTTTTGTTGTCTGTATTGTTACAGACATACTTGCTGACAGATATTTTGAAATAAATTACCAAAATAATTGAAAATGTAGTGATTATATTGTGTTATTTTGACAAATAAAATATGCAGAATTTTAAAAATTTTGCGCACAATATTTTAGGCACAGAATTCCATCAGGAGTAACATCCTCCTAGCAACATGTATATTCATATTAAAAAAGACACTACCAAAACAAGACACTCCACTGCACATGCTTCTCCGTCTTGGGAGAGAATGAGAAATAAACATTGACAGATGCCTAGTCAGATTACTTAATGCATTACTGGAAGGCACTAGATACTGTAGTGATGAGTGCAGTATACAAATCTGTATTGTACAGCACAGCAGACTCCCGTGCTCACATACAGCACCACTGATGTTAAAACTGATGTGTGGATGCACTTTTATATCCGCCTGGAGTCCTCTGCACCCAGAGTGTCTGCTCGAGCACACCCACTGAAGTCAGTTGGGCTCCACATGGCGTAAGGGGGACAACATGCAGGTGTAAGTGCATGCCTGAGCAGATCAGTTTGCAGAATTGGGGCTTAAGCTTGATCAATATAATTTTCAGAAGAACGCCAGGTGGGATTCCTCACTGAGCTAAGCATAAATGAGGAATCAAAGAGTACTTCGACTATGGGTTGAATTGTGGGCATCTTTTATGGCCTTCTATGTAGCAGTTGTTTGCAGTTCCCTTATTGAGGTTTCATTTATCTATGGGAACTGGACAGGGGAAACTGTTGAATCATTTGCCTGACTGCCCGCACAGAGTTCTGCAGTTATTTTCTTTCAGATAGAATTGGCACCGCCGCCTTTCCAAGTAACTGTTTCCTGTCAAACTAGGTTTGTTTTTCTTGTCTGAACTTCCACTCCTCCCCTCCCTGCCACACTTAGAATAAGTTGAATGCTGAAGGTGGTGTTTGACCCACATGCATTCCATATGTTGTGTACCTTGTCATTTTCAGGTGGAGCTGATGTGGAGATACATTTCCTGTCATGGAGAACTTACATGCACATTTTACACCACAGTAAATCACAAGGGCTTTCTCAAGGGAACCTTATATAAGCAGCTGTAAGGGTGCGCGGACTCACCCCTGCGGCGCCTCCTGTTGGTCGCCTTGGGAATTAGCTCTTCCAGCATCCTGGAGCGCCCCCTGCAGGCTGGTGATCCGGCTTGCCACTGGCCCGTGTCCCTCCCAGGATCCTGGTGCCCCTTTCTCTGGGTCTCCCTCTCCCAGGGGAACCCCCACCCACTATCCCCACCTTGCCTCAGTCGTAGGCTACTGCCAGTCACCAACTAGCCCCCGCGCCCTCGAGCAGACTGCAGTGTCAGCCACTCATCATAGGCCAGGTTGGGTTTGGACCTGCTGCCTTGGCCTACCCCTGGGCTGCTCCCCAGCTCCTCTGCCTTTCCCCAGCCCTGTTCCACTCAGGTACCCTGTCTCTAGATCCCTGCAGCCAGGCCCATCTCTCTCTAAAGGCAGAGAGAGACTAGCTCTGGACCTCTGGCTGACAGCCTTTTTATAGGGGCCGGCTGTGGTCTGTTTGGGCATGGCTCCCAGCTGTGCCTACTTCCCCAATCAGCCTGGGAGCTGCTTGCCCCAACCACAGCCCTCTTCAAGGGCTGTTTTTAACCCCTCTGGGCAGGAGCGGGGTGACTACCCCGCTACAGCAGCTTATTACTTTCTTGGTTTTTCCATTTAACAACGATCAGTTCTGGATGCATTTAAAAAATAAAACAAAAACTATCCTATGATCCAAAATTAAAGTTTGGGTAGTTCAACTCTCTAAGCTTCAGAAAAAAATGCTGTATTCTTTCAACAATTTCTCACCTGATGTACTATGTAACAGTGGTTTCAATGCTTGCTGTTCTAAATGCTGAGAAAAAAAGTCTAACCTATGCACTTCCAGACATCTCCATTTAAACAAAAGGATACATTCAAGACATTAGCATTAGTAAGTGTTAACTTTAAAAGAAAATAGGTAGTCTACAGAGTGCTTGTCCTCCTTGACAGAGAGGATATTGAATTACTTATTACAGCAGACAGAATACTGGCATCCATTACATAGAAATCTAAGAATATAGATTAATGGAAGATGGTGTAGGGGATAGAATGGTTATTTACCCAACAGTAACTGTGGTTCTTTGTGATGTAGTCAGTATGGATCCCACGGTAGGTGAATGGCAAGCAGTACCCTACCTTGGTAGTGGGAGTGAGGAGTTTCAGCTTTACCAAATAGTGACTGAAGTACTGACCTGAACTTAGCATCTAACCTGCCTGCCGTGTGAAGGGCATAATATTTAACACAAGTCAGTGGGTTGCTCCACATTGTAGCCTTGAAATCTCAGAGATTGGCACAGTCCTGAGGCAGACAGAAGATGCTGCCTCTGCCTTGATGGAAGTGTGCCTTGATGTTCAGAGAGAGATGGTCACCAGCCATCTGATACCAGGTGGAAATGCACTGTCTGATCCACTAAGATTATCTGAGACAAGATGGCTTGTCCTTTTCATGGGTGAGATATATCTATGAAGAAGGGTGGAAGACCGCTTGAAGGGCTTAATATAACATGTCCAACGTATGTAGCTCTGCTCCTGGTGTTAAGTGCAGGCTTCAGGAAAAAGCTGGGCAAGGTAACTGATTGGTTGCAATGGAATTCCAACACTACCTTAGAGATGAACTTGGGGTTTGGTCTCAATGCTACCTTGTCTCTATGGAAGGATGTGTAACACAGTCTGGCCAGAGCTTGGAGCTCACTGACTCTCCATGCTGAAATGACAGCAAACAGAAAGACAGTTTTGATGGTCAAGTGGTATACTAAGCAATCAGACAGTGGTTCAAAACAAAAACTGAGTTTTCAGACCATGTTGAGGTCCTACATGAGTTTCTGGTCTAACGAGAAAGTAAGAATTAAGTAGGCTCTTGAATTTTTATAACGTGGGATGTAAGAACACAGTACAACTGTACCAGGGTGTGATGCACCAATACTGCTGCAAGGTGAACCCTGAGAGAGTTAAATGATAGTCCAGTATGTTTCAGGTACAGCATGTAGTTGAGGTTCTTTGGTATCAGGGTCTCTACTGTGTCCAGATTGTGTTGGGCTATCTACTTTGAAAAAAAAAATACATTTTGAGACTAAGTTTTCCTAATGGAAGGTTTTCTGCTTTGTAAGAGAATTTCCTGAAACTGTAAGGAGCAGTCTCTGTCAGTAGCATTCAACCAGACAACTTCCATACCATCAGATGCAATGACTGTGGTTCTGGGTGTAGCATGTGACTTGGTTCTGAGCTATTATATGCGGGCAGGTGCACAAGAGGCCACCTGCAATACACACGACAGCCAAAATTATATCAACCAGTAAGGGACTATCAGGATTATTGTAACCTTGCCCAGTTTGATCTTGGATTTTACCCTTGGGATGAGGAGAATTGGCAGTCGCATATAGGAGTCCTTGAGACCACAGAAGGAGAAAGGCTTCTGGCAATTGGCGTTGGCTCACACTCCCTCTGGAGCAGAATTTCAGGCATTTAAATGTTGCTCTCTGTGGTTTATTTATTTGGCGCATGCAATCCGATCAAGCCAAGCCACAGTGTTCTTATTAGAGATGTTCAAGGCATGAAGACCTCCAGGAATTTGAGTCATTTTGTAGTCCTCAACAATGTGTGTCATGGTTTGTGGGTGCCCATGTTGACATAATGGACTGTCTCTAAAATGTCCCCAAAATTCCACTGCAGCACACATTCCATGTCCGGTACGAAACCAGTTCAGAAGGCTCCATTGTATTCATGGTAAATCAAACCCGGGCTGACTTTGAGTGGGGTCCGAGACAAGATAATTTGTCACTTTCTCTGCAGACCATGAAGTTTGCCATGTATCCTCTACCGTAAATCCCTCACCCTGTAAATTTATCCACAATGGGCAACGTGAGGGCAGACAACCATCTGGTGGATAAAACAAATCTTGAATTAATGGTAGATGTGGGCAATTTTGTCACAAGCTTTGCTACGCTTTCCTCTCTGCGAACACTGGGCAGAGCAATTTTGCAGAGAACCTGTAACCATGGTAGAGGAGTAGATTTAAGTGTGCCTGAAATAATACGCATGGTGGAATTAAGTTGTACGTCGATCATCTTTGTGTGAGACGAGTGAGCCCATACTGAAATACAATACTCCACCTCTAAATAACACAGTGCCAAGGCTGAAGTTTGTAGCGTTTGGGCGTTTGCACCCCATGTTGTTCCGGCCAGTTTTCCAAGCAAGTTGCTGCGTGTTTTGACCTTAGTTGCCGTCTTTCTAAGATGGGCATGATATGTGAGAGTTCTATCCAATGTGATGCCTAGATATACTGGGTGTGAATCATGCTTTATTCTCTGACCACTGAGAACTATGTTCAGCTCTCTGAAGTGGATTTAAGTGGAAAACACTTAACAGTCTAACTTCCACTTGGTATCAGCCACCACCAATGACAATAATTGGCCATAGCTACCAGATCTTCATTCAGAACACTCTCAAGTACGGTATGTCAAAGGAGTGTGACTGACTGCCGAGGCATATGTCATCTACATAAACAAACTTGCAAGACCTGGTATATGACAGGTTATTTGAATATAAGTTTAATAATGTTGGAGATAATAATGATCCTTGCGGCAGGTTGTTCTTCTGGTGCCTCCAAGCACTTCTTGTATCACCAATGTGCACACAGAAATGACAATTTCTCAAAAACAGAGCCATTGCACATACTAACCAACTTGGCATAATTCTAGACAATTTCATCCCTGCCAGAACACCAGTAAGGCAGCAGAAAATCCTTCAACATTCAGCTGGAGGACCTTAAGTGCTAGATCTATGACTAGAAAATCATCATCCAGAACTTGTTTGACCAGTTGGCCAAGATTCGTGGTAACCCTCAAATTAGAAATGCTAGATGGATCTGTTTTTTTAGACCACAGACAAGCTGCAACTGGGTACTTACAAGGGACATGTTGTGAACGTTGATCCACCGTCCCCCTCTTCCGTGGTGAAGAGGTTTCTATTATGGGAGCCCCATTGACAGAATATTGGCCCTATCACAGACTTCCTCAGTGACAATTTATGGCTGATTACTATGCATCATTGCTGACCCCTGGGAGGTGTAGAAACAACAGGGTTATCCCATGTTGATGACATCACATTCAAAGCTTGATGGCTTCTTGGTAGAAAGGGGACGACCAAGCGCCTCTTGGCTTGTTCATATAATGCATTTTGGACTTGTCTGTCAGGATTTGCACCGTAGAGTTCTGCAGAACAGGAAGGAAATGCTACACAGGCCAGTCTGATGGCCCTCAGCTCCAGAAGACTCATTGGCAGTTCTAGGTCATCCTGACACCATGTTCCTTGCATCTGCATATGGTTCAGGTGTGCACCCCAGCCTGTCCCCAAGGAGTCTGTGATAAGCCTTTGGCACAGGGTAGAGAAAGGAACCCCTTTTTGTACATTCATTGGATCAAGCCACCAAATAAGCTCTCTCGCAGTACCTGAGGCAGGACGAACTCTTATTCACGAGATGTCTGTACTGGGAGCATATGGACCTCAGCCACATTTGTAACGTAATCTGGTAAGCAGCATCAGACAAATGTATATGCCAAAATGTTACCAAGGAGTAAGAGACACGTACACTCTGTCATCTGATTTCATTTTAGCTAGTTTGCCATCAACTGGAGACCAGAATCTGTCTTCTGGGACATGGGTTCTTGCTGACAGCGAACTCTATCGGCTGTGATTGTGTGAGGCATCGTTTCCGGTAATTCACAAGGAGTCTTAGGTGACAGAGCAGCAAGAGGACATATCTAAGGCTCCAGCAGTCTCCTGTTGGGACCTGCTTCTGATCAGCCAATCATCCAGTTACAGTATATGCGGATTTCCTATCTACTTAACTGTGCTGCCATTACTCTCAGGCATTTCGTGATTTGTTTGGTGCTGTGGAGAGTCCAAAGGGCAGAACTCGGTATTAGTAAAGGATAGGCCCCACTGTGCATCTTAGGTAGTGTTGGCCAGATGGATAACTATGTGGAAGTCTGCCTCCTGCAAGTTGAGAGCATGCATAGGAATACAGAATGGGTCATTTGGTATTGGCCAGTCCAGTGCCATTCCTGAGAAGACCATGGCAGCTGAGACGTATTAGGAAAGCTTCTGTGCTGCCGACCACTGATCTCAGAGGAGAGGGTTTGCTGCTGGAAAGAAGTGAGAACATATGACCCTGTGACAGAGAGAGAATATAAAACTCCTTAGGGCAGTTCCAATGTATGTGATACTGGGGCCTGTACTAGTGCTCTGGCACCAACGCCTGTCCTGGTTCTCCCAGGAGCACATCGTCCACAGTGCCTGAACACTGAGAGATGTGCCACCGGAGCAGTCTGTCTCTCTCATGGGCTGCTCCTTACCACCAGCCCTCACCACTGTGCAGGTTTTGGTGGTTTTATTTCTAGAGGCTTTACATGGTTTGTCCTTATGGAAGGACACTGACCTACTCCTGGACTTGCTGCCTCTATACCTGGAGCACTTCCTATCAGTGCTGGACTTTGGTACCAGCGTTGTTGGTGCCAGCTTCAGTGCCAATGATGCTGCTATCTGCTTCAGTGCTGGAGGTGTCCATGCTGGGTCTTTTCTTCACGCCATCTGCTCAGTGCTGATCTTCGGCATTGCTTGCCTGGCTAGATAAAGCGTTGGACAATCCTGGCTTGTCCAATAGCAGAACTCTGGAGCTTGTCTCCTCAGGGTCTGATGAGACCTTCATGAATTGTTCCAGAAGACAAAGCTTCAGACTCATATCTCAACTTCTGTGTTCTTGTGGAGAAATATCTGCTCAACATATATGTGACTCCTAAACAGCAGAGATACTTGCAGTGTCTATCTTTCAGGTGAACTAGCACACTGAAGGATGGGCAGAGTTTGAAGTCCACAGGTTTTGACTCCGCCCTGTTAAGAAGCCCTATACAGGGGGATCTAATCATCAACATTTAATCCAGACAGGTTGATACACATTATGGCAGTTATATGAATGTTGTGAAGGTGGGAAGAGGGAACTGAAGGAGAGGGGGGGTGTCACCCCACCCCTTTGTACTCGTGCAGGAGCATGAGGACACAGAGGGCATACACATGGCATGGATACAACAGTGCTATTAAAAAAAACCTCTGGCATCATTTTCATGAGGCACATGCACTGGGGTCCACACTGACGTGTTCAAAGGAAGTGTTTTCCTTGGTTTACAAAAGTGTTAAGTGTCATTAGCTGATAAAATCTGAACTTCTACTAAACAAACATATCATTAAAAACAACTTTATCAACCCAATGGATGAAAACATCTATAATAATAATAGTAATTTCAATAATAGAAATTCTGAAAGTTAAGGCTATTTTTTTCTCCTTATTACACTTAGCGCCTGTTTTTATAGTTCTATCAATTTAGCATTTAAAGACAGAGCATCGTTCAAAAATATTTTAGCTTATTAAGCTTAACTGTCTTTGCTGATGGAACAAGTTTAATAGGAGATTTATAAGATACTATAAGCTGTACTAAGGAAGCGTAACACTTTAAACAGTGATGTATAGTTTATATTTCCTTTAGCATATGTTTAAACATGGATATTAACAAGCAGCTCAATCATCCACAATCAATATTTAATAGAAGCCAAATTCACCCCAAGGAGAGGGCCAGCACAAGGCCCATACACCACTTATGTTCCTGTTAAGCCCTATATTGAACTGGCCCTCTTCAAAAGCATCATTTTCATCCAAGAGGAATATTCTATTTGCACTTGCAGCACTATGCTGCAGAACAGATTCACAAACCACTGATAATTTGTTGAGCATTTTCTGATGACTTGTAGTGAGCAGGATAGTCACATGATTGTGGTTTCTCTTCGTTACCATCTCTGAGAAAGATTAGATGAATAGGTGAAGAAATGAGGACCAAAACTAGACAACACTTATCTTTTCCAAAAACATACAACTCACTTATTGCATTAAACAGCTAAAAATGCAATCTTGTTTTCCACATAAGTCGTTTGTGTAGATACATAATGGCAAACTGACAAAAAGATGGTCTATAAGATTCTGAGTGGGCCAAGAGGTGGCCCGTGAACTATTCCATTGATCAGTCCATGCTTTGAAAAGTTTGCGATTACTTGTTTCATATAATTGGAACATTAGTATTTCAAATAAGTGTCACTTCCAGCCCTAACAAAATACAGAATTGGCTGGATATTACTTGCAGAATGACAAAGGGGAAAATCATTAACCATGATGGCATTTCAGTAGTCATAATTAGACTTTAAAATTTAACACACCATTAAGATGAACAGGTAAACTCATTTCATGCTATTATTTCAATATGTCATAAGTCTAAGAAATGACAGCTACACATGGGTTTACATTAAGTATAAAAAAAATAAAGTCAACCTCCCCTTCCAGGAAACACTCAATCTTAGAAAACAACAAATTGCAGGTAATCTTTACATCACAGAATTTATATTTTTATTGTTGAAACCAGTCTGAAGTCGTATTATGGTCCACCATTGTACACCTTATATTTTTCAAAGCTTTCACAGAACCCAGATTCAAGACACCTGCATATAAACCAACTATCATACAGACAAAAGAAAAGAAAAATGTCTGAATGAGTATTTACCATGTCTTGAGAAATATTACACAAACATGATGCACAAGAAATGGAATTGGCATAAACCCAGGTATTGTGGAGATGTGTTAAGAGTCATACTTTACTCAAGATTAGGATATTACACAGATTAAAGTGATCACAGCTAAAAGTGCACACCTAGCCTTTTATATATGACAATCAATGCTTTTGAGCATGACTTAAGGTTTGTTCATGCCGTAACTGCTGCAGCAAAAGAATATACAAGCGAGGTCAAGGCTAAAAATAGCAGATGGCTACATTCTTGACATTTGAAACCTCATCCTAGAGCTATGTATTTAATACAAATTGTTGGTCTCTACAAGAATGCACAGTCAAGTCTTTCTCTGTTTAAAAAAAATAAGGATATGGGCCTAGTATACTAAGGGCCTGATTCTTCAAATACCAAATAAAGTGCTTCAGTAAGACTCTATGGTAGTAGGCAATAAGCTTGCAATGTGCATAGCTCTTAGCTTGAGGCACATGGCAAATCCTATCTGGTGTTTATCTTAAAGGCTTAGAGCCTGGAGGCATAGTAAGCCCCGTGCAGGGGCTCAGGGCTGTGGCGCAGGCGGGGAGAGGTGCCTCTCCCCCAGCACGGACTTGCCGCGGCTGGGGGGAGATGCACCCCTCCCGCCGGTCCCAGAACAGACGTGCCGTGGCCAGGGAGAGGAGCCCCCTCCCTCAGCTCGGCCCAGGCCCGCCGGGGAAAGGAGCCCTCCCTCAGCCTGAGCTGCTGCGGCGGCGAGAGGGGGCTGGGGGGAGGAGGAGTCCTCTCTCCCCATCGCAGCCTGCACCCCAAACCCCTCAGCCCCAGCCCAACCCCAGAGCCCTCACCCCCCACACCCCAACCCTCTACCCCGGCCCTGAGCCCCCTCCCACACTCTGAACCCCTCGGCCCAATCCCCACCACATGAATTTTGTTTTGTGCACCAATATGGAGGTGATGTGTCACATAACAAAATTCATTCCACACATGGACGTAAAAAATTAGAGGGAACACTGATCGAGTCCCATTAAGATAGCTCTGGCTCCCCTGCAAATCCAACCCCCTTGTCTAAGAAAGGTGCTTATTGTCTAATTCACATTAAAAAGGGCTTGACTCCAATCCTCTCCTCAATTTTCTCAAACTTAGGCTCAAGAATCTGTGCTTTCATAAATATATTTCTTAAACTTAGGTTGCAAAGCAAACTAGACAAAAGGGAACCAAAGTAAGTAGATGCAGTGATTTCTAAGCAAATACGCACATAGCCTGAAATAATAACCAGGTGGGAAATAGTACATTTATTTAAATGAGATGTTCAACTCATCAGCTTAGCAGTGAGAATTTAAAGGTCAGCCCCATTTCCACTGCTAGCCAACACATGCAAGAAAAGTGACAGATCTTATTATGAAGATATGCACAATCGACTGAGTTGCATCTCATTTTGACAGAGCATGGGAAAATATAAGCACTTATTTCTTCTCTCCACACTTAAAGAGGAAACCACAGAAATAACTGGTAAACTACTTAAAGGGACATTTTGAAAGCAACACATCAACTGTAATGAAGTCAAATTTCAAGAAGTGGTTCAAGTAGCTTCAGTTACAACACCTGCTCCTCCACTTCCACTTTTAAATTTATTTTCTCTCTCTTCCTGCTGTGCAAAAGCCCCACACAAACATAAGGAAACATTCACCATACAAAGGAGCAAAACTGACTACTGAAAGCACTGTCAAATGGACAACAGACTAAATGTTATTAGCAAGTAAAACAAAATGTATTTCTTATAACCTTAGAAAACAGAAGTGCTATTTTTGAATTGATTCTGTCACTTTAAATCACACTTTTTGGAGGATAACTAGTGACTTCTACCAGGTAAGGGGTTGAAGGTTTTAAGCATAAGAGTTAGGATCAAAACGTCAAAAAAAACAATCTGCTGTGTGCACAAATGATTAAATATGTACATGCAAACTATTTAAGCACAAATGGCTTTTTGCACATGTTCACGCACAAGTAATTACATACACAGAATTGTGCATGCACAAATGGATGCTAAGGTAGGACTCTTAAATTTGGCCCTCAGATTGATTCAGATGCAATTCTAAAATGGATGACTTCATAACTCAGGGATCGGCAACCTTTGGCATGTGACCCGCCAGGGTAAGCACCCTGGCGGGCCGGGCTGGTTTGTTTACCTGCCGCGTCCGCAGCTTCGGCCGATCTCAGCTCCCACTGGCCGCGGTTCGCCGCTCCAGGCCAATGGGGGCTGCAGGAAGCGGCGCGGGCTAAGGGATGTGCTGGCCGCTGCTTCCCGCCACAAGCCTCAGCAGCCCAGCTCTGCCAAGCCTGATGCCTCTGGTAAGTACTCATTCTGCAGAGGGGGGCCTGTGGAAAAGTTAGTTTATGCACACCAGGATGTCCCAAGAATCCTCCATAGAGATCTCTAGGAAACCTTCCTGGAGGTAATCAGCAATCCTCTGCCAAAGGTTTCTTGGGAAGGCTGCTTTCTTTCCACATGGTAGGAAACTGCCATGCCATTCAGCAATTACTTCAGCAGGCACCATAGCAGCACATGCTTCTGGTCTGCAGCCACATGCATGCAAGAGCTGGATCCTTGCAGCCTCAGGTAACCTCAGGAGTGAGATGCCAGCTGCAGTCACTCCCACCTGTGGAAAACGGTGCCAGTATCCAGTACAGGAGTCCTATGCTATCCCCACCTTGTCCCAACTTAGTCTTCCCCCAGTGTTAAAATGTAATCTATTTTCTGACAATCATGGTTTCTAAAAGTAGATTTTTAGTGGCCCTATTAGTTTTTAGTTTCTTTGCGCACCCCTTCAGTGGAAATTTGGAAATGAAGAAAAATCTTTGTATTTTTGAGTGGCAGGCCAAAGACTTACAGCAAAAAGAAAAAAGTTTAGTACAGTAATTGCTACTTCCAACAGACTTGGCAAAAATGTAGTACAGAAGCTTTACAAAGTATATATGATAATACATGATTTAATGACAGATTTTCTAAGAGGCATGAAAGACTTTTAATGAGAGTTGGGCACCTAACTCCCTTAGGTCTCTGGAAATTGCCCCTGAAGGTACCAATACAACGCATTAATTTTTAACTGGATTTAATTGATTAAGCATATTTATATATTTCATTTTTTTCTGAACAGTTTTACATTCAGTGACAGCTCACCATCAAGAAGTCTCCAACAAGTACTAGCTCTATCTTTAATAGTGGTTTTCACAGGTTCTTGTATTAATTTGTTTCACATCCACACTCTCTTTTCTCTCTTCTGAACTCAAAGACAAAGCAGATAAATTATAAAACTCTAACTTTACTCAAACAACAATCCAACATGGGAATAAAATAATATGTAGCATTTACAAGAACAGAAATGGATACAAAAATAGAATCAGAAAGAAAATATGAACTGTACTCTCATAATTAAGGCTAAGATTTTGTCTTGGTTATTTTTAGTAAAAGTCACGGACAGGTCAGAGGCAATAAACAAAAATTCACAGAAGCCGTGACCTGTGTGATGTTACACCCCATATTTTTCATAGAAATACGGTTATGATATGAATATGATCTAAGATATATGTTATGCAAGATGGGTCGTGTAAAGTATCACTGGAAAGGTTATGATTTACTGAATGTGATTATCCAATTTGTATGCATGTATCATTTCTGTATCTAAAGTTACGAATATTGACTATGTAACAATTACAATTGTGTGTGTATTTGGGAGACACCCACCAGACAATAGGCCATCAGCTTTGATAGGCCATTAGAAAGAAACAAGACTTTAAAGATACTGATCTCTCTCCTTCCTGAGAGGTGTCCTGGGACATAGCTGTGACACTACTAGGTCAGGTGGTCCTGTCACCAGTACTAAACACTATCTTGGACTTCTAGTAATTTTCCACTAAAAGGAGTGGGAGGTCAAGACTGGGAAACAAAAGATTCCCACCTTATGTAAATCTTATTTAAGGCTGGGAAGTAAGGCAAACAGGACTCTTCTCCATTTGCCTTCCTGCCCAAGAAGAAAGACTGCTGAAAGTACCGGAAGAAAAAAAGGAACCAAGCGGTGGGAAAGGCAAGGGCTGAGCCCAGACTGAGACAGAGGAGTCTAGTCTGTAAAGAGAAGTAACTGGAACTCTGAGCAACAGAAACTCTGCATCCTGCCTAATTAAACATTTAGGGTGAGAAATTACATTTTATTACCTCTTTCTTTAGTGAACCAAGCTTAGTTTGCGTGCTTTGTTTTATTTGCTTAGTAATCTGCTTTGTTCTGTTTGCCATCCTTTATAATCACTTAAAATCTGCCTTTTGTAGTTAATAAACTTATTTCTTGTTTATAACATAACCCAGTTTGTTCAATCCATATCTTGGGGAAGGGGAGCAAGAAGCAGTGCATATCTCTCTTCACATTGAGGGAGAGGGCAAATTTTTATGAGCTTGCGCTGTGCAGATCTTTCTATACAGTGCAAGACATTATCATCTTGGGTGTACTTTCCACAGGGAAGCAGCACTAGAGTGCTGGGCAATTTCCTAGCTAAACAGTCTCACAGAGAGCTGTTTGCAGACTCTGTGTGATTCTACAGCTGGTGCTCCCTACCTGTGTGTGTGCTGCCAGAGAGCATGATTCAGCAAAACAGGAAGAGGGAGCCCAGGCTAGTGGAGCAGGTGGGCTCAGTGAAATCCCAGTACATTAGGTGGCATAGCAGAAGGGGGATCTAACCCATCACAACCTGTCTGACTTTTGCTGCTGCGGCTCCATGGTTTCCCCTACCACCGTGGTGGCTGGGAGCTATGGGGTTCCCCCTCCGCCCATGGCGGCTGGGAGCTGCACAGTGAACATATTTCCCGAAGAGAAAATGGAACACCCCTAGCCGCTCACCTAAGGCTTCCCCCTCCCCTTCCCCCACACAAGGCTATTGCCCATCGCTGGAACCCTGAGGCGGGCTTCCTCAGGAGTCTGTCACCTGTCGTTGGAATCTTGCAGGGGGCCCTGTTGTCTGTTGCTAAAATCCTGCCAGGGCCCCGCTGGTTGCCCGCTCCAGAGTCCCGCAGTCCCTGGGGATAAAACAGAGAATGTCATGGAGGTCTCTGGAAGTCACAGAATCCGTGACTTCCATGACCTCTGTGACATAAACGTAGTCTTACTCATAATCCACCTAAACATTTAGATTTAGAAGAAACAACGAGACACCGCATCTGACATTTTGGTCTTCCAAATAGCTGTTTGTTTTTTTAGTATCCTAGATCATCAAATCAGGTCTTCTCCAGTGAGCTCTTTACCCTTCTTGGGCTATACAGTATGTTAAATGAGATACAGAGCACTCCAATTTTCCTTTTTAAAGACATTCTCCGAGCTGAAGGCCAAATCCAATCTTTTCTGGTGCAGGCCAACTGGAGTAACAGATTTATTCCTGTCAAAAGATCACCTCCCTATTCTAGAACTCCACCCAGTTGTACACAGGAATGCAGCCTGCGTTTCCATGGTGACACCTGATGTCACCTCTAGATTATTTTAGGGCTGTAGAGACTTGTTTTTATTAAGAGCTGCTTTGAGAAAACTTCAAAGGCTACTGTCTGCACACACAATTTTGCATAATCTGTAGTTTGGGTTAATCTTCAAGGGTTTAACATAACTCTTTGGGATGTTATTTGCATACATGTTGCAATCACAATGTATAAATGATACACTGCAGTCATTTTCTAGAGACTGCTTCCAAATTTATCTCCGGGAAGCATGAAAACCCTAAAATAATATTTACCTCTATGTTTAAAGCCTGTTTGATCTACACTTTGGCAACATAATAATCAAGCTTTCTTTTATAACAACCCTATAGTCCTGAGACACTATATAATTAAAAGATCTGTTTACCCCTTAGAGTATGTTTCCATATTGAAAATAAAACAAGGATTAACATCCAACATCCTCACCAGGGGTAGAAGCTATCAGCTGCTATGTGGATACACATCCAATTTTGGCAAACTGGTGTCCATAGGTACCGGAATTAGTGGTGCTGGGGGTGTGGCAGGACCCCCTGGCTTGAAGTGGTTTCCATTATATACAGGGTTTACAGTTTGGTTGAATAGCTCTCAGCACCCCCACTATAAAAATTGTTCCAGCATCCCTGCTGGTGTCTCATTTTCAAGTATACAGAATTTGGCACTGTGTACCAGTTCTGTCCCTCAAATACTCCTAATGCTATATTTCAAATTGGCTACCAAGTGAGAACCCCCTCCCCACCCAAGTTCTGGGCAAATTGCAGCCATCAACCATATGTTAAGCCTACACAGAATCTACCCCTTACGGTGCAAACTGAGTTTTCTGTACAATGTAGTGAGTGCATCAGTGTTTCTCTGACCTCATCAAGTATTCCGAGTTCCACTGACACAGTGCAGTGGCTAGGATACAGCATGAACACATGAGCCCCGCAGAAATAGTCTCTCTCCAAGCATTCATACACCGTCATTGTGGTATCTGAGCACCTAACATTACAATCATATTTAATATAGGCTTACAGGGGAGGAGGGGAATGACATATCTCCTTATGAGAAAAAACATCATGAAGAGATTAAGAAAAAAGGAGGACAGAAAATTAGATGAAGTTTACAGATACATCAGAAAATATTTCCAAACCCACAAATTTATTATCCTCTCTCAGGGAGCCTGATTATGTTCCCTCAGGCACTGACTGGGTTAGACGGTCCAACGGTCTGGTCACACTGGAGATTCTCACTCTCCAGTGTAATTTCAGCGAATAAAACACACTTATCAAACTGGAGAAAAGCTGAATCCATGGCTGGTGAGAAAGAATGCAATAAATTGCTTTTGAGACACTGCTTCTCTTACCAAAGTATAAAAAAGAGGAAGGTGGACTTGTAGTGAAGGCACTGCACTAGGACTCGAGAAATCTAGGTTTGATTTCTAACTTTCCATAAAGTGGTTTTCAGCAATGCATTTGGTTCCATGTGTGGTTTTGAGCAATGCATTTTAGTCTCTGTGCCTCAAAACAAGGATGATACTTCTGTTCTCCCACCCTATTTAGGCTGTAAGCTCCTCAGAACAGGGACTGTCTATTACTACAGTAGAACCTCAGAATTACGGACACCTCAGGAATGGAGGTTGTTCATAACTTTGAAATGTTCCATATCTTTTAAATGTTCCACAAGCCCCAGTGCTCCCCCCACGTTTAAAGTCCTGAGCCCCAGTGCTCCCAAGGCTCAGAAGCCCTGCCCCCCACCCCATGCCTGGAATCCTGCCATCCCACCCCACCCCACCCACCCACCCACCCCCCCTGTGGCTGCAGCTCCAACCCCACGCCTTCCCCGGCTGAAGCCCCGAGGCAGTACAGTATTTGTTTGGGGGGGGGGAGGGGGGGGAGGCTGTTTGTTTTTTTCTCTGCTGCTGCCTGATTGATTACCTCTGGTTCCACAGGGTGTCCAGTTGACTGGTAAGTCCATAACTCTGGTGTTCATATCTTTGAGGTTCTATTGTATGTGTATGTACAGCACCTAGCACAACAGCACCCTGCTCTTGGTGGGGATTTCAAGGCCCACCTGTTATACAAAAAAGTTAATAATAGGTACTGGCTGGCTCCAGAAAGCCACAATCAGCTCTGCAAGGTGGGAAAAAAGACCCTTGTGACTCAATAGAGACTTAGACATTAGCTGCTAATAGCTCCAAAGAGTCCATCCTCAGTGAGCATGCTCAAACCTCTCAGCTTCTACTACTGACCAGACTGCACATGCACAGTCCCCACAGTGATGAATCATACTTCAGCCCAGGACTACAGGATGAAGCTGAACTTTCCTGTACTGGCTGCTCAGAGCCAGGGGGAGGCTGGGCACTACACATGAAGGCAGCGAGCCTGTCTCTCCCATGTTTAATGACATCCCCAACCCACTAGCACCCCGACAGCATGGAGGAAGTCATCTGATTCAAATAGAGAGAAGCTAAAAAGTACAGGCAACCTTGATTCTCACATTTACACATCAAATGCAAGTATGCATAACCTTTGATCACTTGACTTTGCAACCTTAATGTTATTTTAACTTATTTTCATGTGTACTGTATATAAAATACAAAAATGCTGACTGTGTAGTTCATTATGTTTATCTGTGGCATTGATTGGGCCCAAAAGTCTATTTATTGTCATTAATGGGAGTTGTGCCTGCTTATCAAGGTGAGTAGTTATATATTTGCAACTAAAGCAGCATGGGGTGACCAGGTGTCCGGTTTTTGAACAGAACACCCAGTCCAAAAGGGATCCTGGTGGCTCCAGTCAGCACCGTCGACCGGGCCATTAAAAGTACAGTCAGTGGTCCTACGCAGCTAAGGCAGGCTAGTCCCTACCTGTCCTGGCTCCGCGCTGTGCCCCGGAAGCAACCAGCAGGTCCCGCTCTGAGGAGGGGGGGGCCATAGGGCTCCACGGACTGCCCCTGCACCGAGCACCAGCTCCGCACTCCTGTTGGCTGGGAACCACAGCCAATGGGAGCTGCAGGGGCGGTGCCTATGGGCGAGAGCAGCGCACAGAGCCACCTGCCGTGCCTCCGCCTAGGACCTAGACCTGCTGGTCGCTTCCAGGGCGCAGCTCGGAGTCAGGACAGGCAAGAAGCATGCCTTAGCCCCCCCGCTGCGCCACTGATCGGGAGCCGCCAGAGGTACGCCTGCGCCCCAACCCCTTGACCCAGCCCTGAGCCCCCTCCTGCACCCCAAACCCCTCATCCCTTGTCCCACCCAAGCCTACACTCAGAGATGGAGCCTTCACCCCTTCCTGCACCCCAACCCCCTGCCCCAACCTAGCGCCCCCTCCCACACCCTGAAGCCCTCTGCTCCACCCCCCAAGCCTCAAGCCCCCTCCTGCACCCAAACCCCTCATTCACAGTCCCACCCCAGAGTCTGCACCCCCAGACGGAGCTCTCACCCCCTCCCATATCCCAACACCCTGCCCCAGCCCAGAGCCCCCTCCCACACCATAAACCCCTCATTTCTGGCCCCACCCCAGAGCCCACAACCCCAGTTAGATCCCTCACCCCTCCCGCCCCCCAATCCCCTGCCCCAGCGCAGTGAAAATGAGTGAGGGTGGGGGAGAGCAAGCCACCAAGGGAAGGGGAATGTAGTGAACGGGGGCGGGGCAGGGCCTCGGGGAAGGGGCAGGGCTAGGGTGTTCGGTTTTGTAGGATTAGAAAGTTGGCAACCCTAAAGCAACAGCAGGGGTCTAGAATCATCTAGAATTGCTAGCTAATGCTGCCATGTCTTCGCCACTATTGTTACCCATACTACCTAGATTCAAGTTAGCATAAATATGCCTACCCATGCTACTATCACACTCTCACTTTACAGTGGAGACATTGCTTAACTAGTATCAGAGGGGTAGCCGTGTTAGTCTGGATCTGTAAAAGCAGCAAAGAATCCTGTGGCACCTTAGTTAGTCTATAAGGTGCCACAGGATTCTTTGCTGCTATTGCTTAACTAGTGAGAACAGTAACAGTAAGGTGCTAGCAGGCACTGCAAAGAGACACACATACCCAGCAGACACAGAGAGATGTGACTCCATCTCTCCTCTCACAAACTCTAAATACATGTTTTCTCCTTTGCTTTCTCACTTGGGGCTGGAGTATATCAGAACTACCGGCCACATCCTCTGCCACACAGATAGGAAGAGGAGACTACAGAGACCAGGCCTAAGCTGCTGCTTGCGTATCACATAAATGCCAGGATGATTCCTCCCACCAGC
Organism: Platysternon megacephalum; assembly: GCA_003942145.1. Lineage (NCBI taxonomy): Eukaryota > Metazoa > Chordata > Testudines > Platysternidae > Platysternon > Platysternon megacephalum. The sequence continues at coordinate 9,591,049 of QXTE01000033.1, read as the reverse complement.
ATCAGCTTCCTCATCTCCAACTTCACCGTGAGCCGCTGACAGCTCCAGGGAGGCAAAAAAAAAACCCCCAAAACAACTAAACCCACAGGCCAGAGTGGGAGCTACAGGTAGAATCTGAATCACAGCTAGTCACCCTCCCACCTGAAAAGACAACAAAGAAAACACAGCTAAGAAGCAAGGTGGCTGTTCTGAAGCCAGTTCTTGCCCCTCCCCCTACATTGTTCAGAGCCAAAGCAGACACCACACCGTAAACAGAGACACAATGTGGTTTATGGCAAAGGCCGCGGGGGGGGGGGGGCGGGGGGAGACAAACACACATCTTTAAAGGCCCCTGGCTACTGCTGCCAGCCATGCACAGACACTACAGTTACCCACCGTAGTGTAAGCAGGGGATATAGGGTCCTATCCTATTTTCAGTTCCTCTCCCTACCAGCGCCCCCTCCACGGCTCCCGACAGGGCAAATCAGCCACACTCTCGAAAATTTGTCCCCCTGCAAACCAAACGTGCAGAAGAGCCCCTCCGCCCTCCCTTTGACTGGCGGGCCTGGGGGGATGGGAGAGAAGCAGCCAAGAGACCAAACTCTTCAACCCCAAACCTACCAAACTCCACCCGCGAGGAGGGAGCAGCGGGGCTGTTCGAGTCCCTAATACGCCTGGCAAACTGCTGGGCCGGACAGACCTGCGCAGCGCCCCCCTTCGCTCGGGGGCTGTCTCTCCCCACGGCCCCCCCCTTCGCTCGGGGGCTGTCTCTCCCCACGGCCCCCCCCTTCGCTCGGGGGCTGTCTCTCCCCACGCCCCCCCCCTTCGCTCGGGGGCTGTCTCTCCCCACGGCCCCCCACTGCCCCCCCTTCGCTCGGGGGCTGTCTCTCCCCACGGCCCTCCACCCCCCCCCCCACCTTCGCTCGGGGGCTCTCTCTCCCCACGGCCCCCCCAGGCCAGCGCTGAACCGACGTGCAGGGCAGGGGGCGGCGAGTCCAAAGTATGAAACAACAACCACCGCCCGACCCGCAGGGGAGAGCGGAACGTGGGGGGGCGGGAGGGGGGGGTTTAGACTCCGAGCTGGGACCGGGGGTAGCGCTCTGCCTGCGCCGCGGTTGGTGTAGGGACCATCCGGCCGCCCCCTCCCCAGCCACCGAGCCCCTCGGGTCTAATCTACGCCGCGACCCTCCCCGGGGCATCCGAGCGCCTCCCGGGCCGGCAGCTACCTCCGCCCGCGGGCACTCACCCCTCCGCTGCGTCCTCCAGGTCTCCGGCCGGGGGGGAGGGAGGGGGACAGGCCGGTGCGGGGGCAGACGGGGGTGGGGGGAGAAGCTGCTCGCGGACCGGTGGGGGAGGGGCAGGCCCGTAGCACTAACCCTGCACTCCCCCCGCACGCGCTCGCTCTCCACTGTTTGTGTTGATGTGAGAGGCTGCAGAGGGGGAGGGGTCCACCAGCTGAGAGGATGTAAACACTGGGGTCACGTGGTCCATTCTCAAGCGAAGGGAGGCAGCCTCCCTGTTCAACCGGCTGAGGGCAGCATCACGTGATCTGGGGATAGACTCCGCCCTGCAACCCAGAGGACCAATCAGAGGCTGACGAGTTTGTGTCGTCACCCGTTGCCTAGGGGCGTGCAGAACCTTGGCATTAGGCTAAGAAGTAGCCACCCCTCCACTCCCAAGTCCCGTGTCTATCAAAGGGGCAGGCAGACTGGGCGGTGCGCTCGGTAGTGCAGCTGGTGGATGGTGACTAACTCTTACCAGTCGAGGGCCACAGCGAGTCGCTACAAAGCTGCAGCAGGGCCCAGGTCACTGTGCTGACCAGCTCGATGCGGGGAGAGGTGCCTAGGGTGACCAGATAGCAACTGTCAAAAATCGGGACAGGGGGTGGGGGATAATAGGAGCCTATATAAGAAAAAATCCCAAATATCAGGACTGTCCCTATAAAATTGGGACATCTGGTCACCCTAGAGGTGCCAGGCCTGCAGGGGGACAAGGGAAAGCAGCTGGAGTAAGAGCAGGGGGCGAGGTGGGTGACCATAGGCAGAAGTCGGGGTGGCAGGTAGCGCCTTAGCCTGTGCAATCCCTGCAAAGTCACAGCTGGGGCGGGAACAACCAGGACTGTAGGGCCCAGGTGAGTCCTGTCCTAGGCCCTGCTGTGCTCCTAGGCTAGCCCTTAAATCCTGTCCTGTTCAGCGAAGCCCCCCTACCCCTGAGGTTGTTTCCTGTGCCTGGAGAGAAGCCCACAGGGGAGATAGAGCTTCTTTAGGTCACAGCCACAGAGTGCCCTTTTGGGGAGGAAAGAAGGGTTTTAGCCTCCCTTTCTCCCCCCGCCCAGGACAGGGGCCATGGCTTTGCCCTTGCCAGTGCCCTGGAGGAGGAGGGAATGGGCCAAGGGGGCACCCTTGGAAACAGGCCCCTGGAATGCTTCAAAGGAGGTGGGGGAAGGAAGGAGCTATCAGAGGGGTCTAGGGCTGGGGAGCAGAATAGGGTTGCCAACTTTCTAATTGCACAAAACCTAACGCCCTGCCCCTTCCCTGAGGTCCCGCCCCCACTCACTCCAGCCCCCCTCCCTCCATCGCTCACTCTCCCCCACCCTCACTTACTTTCACTGGGCTGGGGCAGGGGTGTGGGAGGGGGTGAGGGGTCCAGCTGGGGGTACAGGCTCTGAGGTAGAATTGGGGATGATGGGTTTGTGGTGCACGAGGGTGCTCTGGGCTGGGGCCCAGGGGTTTGGAGTGTGGGAGGGGGCTCCGGGAGGGGACTCAGGGCTGGGGCAGGGGTGCAGGCTCTGGGAGGGAGGTTGTGTGGGAGGGGGCTGGGGTGCAGGTGGGGGTTCAGGGTCTGGGAGGGAGTTAGCGTGTGGGAGGGGGTTCCAACCTAGGGCAGGGGGTTCAGGGTGCGGGCTCCGGCTGGGCGGCGCTTACCTCAGGCGGCTCCCGGTCAGCAGCGCAGCAGGGCTAAGGCACGCTCTCTGCCTGCCCTGGCTCTGCGCTGCTCCTGGAAGTGGCCGGCATGTCCGGCCCCTAAGGGCAGGCATGGCAGGGGCAGTATACGGTGCTTCCCTGATTGCCCCTGTGCCTACGGGCCGGCCGCTTCCGGGAGCTGCACAGAGCCAGGGAAGGCAGGTAGTCTGCCTTAGCCCTGCTATGCCACCAACTGGACTTTTAATGGCCCGGTCAGCACTGCTAACTGGAGCCACCAGGGTCCCTTTTCGACCGGGCGTTCCAGTCAAAAACCGGACACCTGGCAACCCTAGAGCAGAAGCATCTTGATGAAGACCGGAGAGAAGGGGGAATAGTGGCAGACTGGAGAAGCCAGGGGCAGGTGGGGAGCAGGGTTGGGGCTTGGGCCTCAGTAAGTTGTGGTAGAGGATGGGAGCTTAGTTCTCAGCAGCTACTGGTGAATGGAAGGAGAGGGGATTGGGATAGCTTGAAGATGTGGCTGGAGCAGCTGTTGCATGAAGTGTTGGAGCCCAAGGAGTGGGGATGTCGGTTTGGTGCAAGGGGGCTGAAGGAACAGAAAGTGTTTGAGGTTAGGAAGCAATTATGGGACAAAGGAGTACAGGTGGCAGAGCCTGTAGTCAGTTAGGTTAGAGGATCCATGGGTTGGAGACAGGCAAAAAAATGGAGGTGCAGCGAATGGGAACGGCTGGAGTCTAGGGTCAAGGAGGGGGAAGGCAGTTGATGGTAGAAGATTGAGAGAGCAGTAAAAATCAAATATTAAGAAGGCCAGCAAAAGGAGTGAGGGCAGTAGTGGTCAGGGTTTTTGGCTAGTGGGGGTGGGGAAGTGAGGATTGGAGGCACAGTATGGGGAGAAGGTGACCAGCCCTCTGTGGAGAAAGAAGTGGTTCGGGACTATTTAGAAAAACTGGACGAGCACAAGTCCATGGGGCCGGATGCGCTGCATCCGAGGGTGCTAAAGGAGTTGGCGGATGTGATTGCAGAGCCATTGGCCATTATCTTTGAAAACTCATGGCGATCGGGGGAGGTCCCGGATGACTGGAAAAAGGCTAATGTAGTGCCCATCTTTAAAAAAGGGAAGAAGGAGGATCCGGGGAACTACAGGCCAGTCAGCCTCACCTCAGTCCCTGGAAAAATCATGGAGCAGGTCCTCAAGGAATCAATTCTGAAGCACTTAGAGGAGAGGAAAGTGATCAGGAACAGTCAGCATGGATTCACCAAGGGCAAGTCATGCCTGACTAACCTAATTGCCTTCTATGAGGAGATAACTGGGTCTGTGGATGAGGGGAAAGCAGTGGATGTGTTATTCCTTGACTTTAGCAAAGCTTTTGATACGGTCTCCCACAGTATTCTTGCCGGCAAGTTAAAGAAGTATGGGCTGGATGAATGGACTATAAGGTGGATAGAAAGCTGGCTAGATCGTCGGGCTCAACGGGTAGTGATCAACGGCTCCATGTCTAGTTGGCAGCCGGTTTCAAGTGGAGTGCCCCAAGGGTCGGTCCTGGGGCCGGTTTTGTTCAATATCTTCATTAATGATCTGGAGGATGGCGTGGACTGCACTCTCAGCAAATTTGCAGATGACACTAAACTGGGAGGAGTGGTAGATACGCTGGAGGGTAGGGATAGGATACAGAGGGACCTAGACAAATTAGAGGATTGGGCCAAAAGAAACCTGATGAGGTTCAACAAGGACAAGTGCAGAGTCCTGCACTTAGGACGGAAGAATCCCATGCACTGTTACAGACTAGGGACCGAGTGGCTAGGCAGCAGTTCTGCAGAAAAGGACCTAGGGGTTACGGTGGACGAGAAGCTGGATATGAGTCAACAGTGTGCCCTTGTTGCCAAGAAGGCTAACGGCATTTTGGGCTGTATAAGTAGGGGCATTGCCAGCAGATCGAGGGACGTGATCGTTCCCCTCTATTCGACATTGGTGAGGCCTCACCTGGAGTACTGTGTCCAGTTTTGGGCCCCACACTACAAGAAGGATGTGGAAAAATTGGAAAGAGTCCAGCGGAGGGCAACAAAAATGATTAGGGGGCTGGAGCACATGAGTTATGAGGAGAGGCTGAGGGAACTGGGATTGTTTAGTCTGCAGAAGAGAAGAATGAGGGGGGATTTGATAGCTGCTTTCAACTACCTGAAAGGGGGTTCCAAAGAGGATGGATCTAGACTGTTCTCAGTGGTACCAGATGACAGAACAAGGAGTAATGGTCTCAAGTTGCAGTGGGGGAGGTTTAGATTGGATATTAGGAAAAACTTTTTCACTAGGAGGGTGGTGAAGCACTGGAATGGGTTACCTAGGGAGGTGGTGGAATCTCCTTCCTTAGAGGTTTTTAAGGTCAGGCTTGACAAAGCCCTGGCTGGGATGATTTAGTTGGGATTAGGTCCTGCTTTGAGCAGGGGGTTGGACTAGATGACCTCCTGAGGTCCCTTGCAACCCTGATATTCTATGATCCAGAGAAGTGTGTTCTGAGATCCATGGTACAAGCAGAGCAGCTCTCCTTAGGAGACTCCTGCATGTGAATTCCCTTTCTCTATATGTCAATGTTCCCTGCAGGAACTATACCACAGAGGGGAACTATACCACAGAGGGGATTTCTCAGGTGTGAAGAGGGTTGGTTAATAAGACTAATGATTTCAGTATATCATTAGATAATGAATTACACCCTCTCATTGACTGCTACTAACTTCTCCCTGCTAGAGTTGACTTATCCCTGCATCCCATTAAAAACACTTCTGAAAAGCAAATATTTGCCTTTGGAGTGGTCTAACAGGAACCAAGTGAAATCAGAATGCAGCTAGAGTAAGGTGGTTTTTTTAAAAGTTTCTTCTTGGTGTTTACACTCTTTCTGTACTGTTATATCCTTTGCTTTATTTAATGCACTGTTTACACAGTTCCATTTATCCCCATAATTATTTTGTTTATTTCTGATCTCTTTTGACCTGTCAGCATCTGTCTAGTATTTATGAAGACTTCAAATAATATATCTGGCCTACCCAACCACCCATCATTTTAAAATGAATGCAGTTTCAACACACTCATCAAAGCCAAGGTCTCATTTGCTGATCTATGTTGGGTAACTCCAGTAGAAACACAATTTTGTGAACTCCAGGGTTATGAATGTCTGGTTATATGATCCATTTTGCCCCCGACAGAAAAAAGAAACAAAACAAAATATAACAAAAGTGATATTGATGAAGAACAAGTTGACATCTCTTCACCTTCTGGTGCCTTAAGTGCATTAAAATCGCTTTGCAGTGGTTTGAAGGACAAGAAAGTGATGCAGTGCACCATACTGCAACTGATGCATCATACCTGCTGTAATTCTGAGATGTTCAATCTTAAAACCTTTGATTTTAGGAGCGCCTCAATCCCCTATTAGTTCATAAAATAGGGATTCTTCTTCTGTAAGCAGGAGTCCAAGATCTCCTACTATTTTCCCTAGAGTATATACCTCCAGTGTTCTGAATATCATTCTAGCTCAAATAGTTTCTAGTGCCCGAGCCTGTTCCTAGTGAAGCTAATGGCAAAACCCTTCCCCTTTCAGTGGGGAAGGGAAGAATGAAACCCTCAGTGTCAAACCTCCAAGAATAACTGCTAATTGTATGACTTGTGTGATGTTGTGCAGTGTATATGTTTTTATAAAAACATAAGTGAATATAATGTAACTGGAATATGCTTCATGCAAAAGGTCTCTTGTAAGGTATCATTACAAAGCTTATAATCTACTGAGTGTGATCATCCTATTTGTATAAATGTACCACTCTTCTATCTAAAACTAGAAATATAAAATATAACTCTGAGGGCCTATTGTGATTATGCAAAGTGTGGGCCATTAATGGTGGTTTGGAATCTTGATGACTCCCATTAACTAGGACCATTGTCTGCAGATGACTGTGTTTTACCTGTAAGTCTTGCTGTATATGTGTGTGCTAGCAAGTGAGTAATGAAGTCTTGCAGTGACATGTGATCATGTCACCTGAACTGGAATCCATCTTTAATCTGGTGCTTTTCCAGTGAGGGGTGGGAGAACCCAGAGGGACAAAGGATTCCAGCCTTATGCAAAAGATATATAAAGGGGTGGAAGAGAACAAAGGGGGGAGAGGAGCCATCATGAAGAATCCCCTAGCTACCACCTAAGCTGGAACAAGAGCTGTACCAGGAGAAAGAATTGTGCCCAGGCCTGGAAGGTGTCCAGTCTGAGGAAAAAACTTACTGAAGCATCTCTGAGGGTGAGAGTATCTGTATTTAGTTTAATTAGACATAGATTTGCGCATTTTATTTTATTTTGCTTGGTGACTTACTTTGTTCTGTCTCTTACTACTTGGAATCACTTAAATCCTACTTTCTGTATTTAAATAAAATCATTTTCTACTTATTAATTAACTCAGAGTATGTATTAATACCTGGGGGAGCAAACAACTGTGCATATCTCTCTATCAGTGTTATAGAGGGCAAACAATTTATGCTTTATGCAGGGTAAAACGGATTTATTTGGGTTTAGACCCCATTGGGAGTTGGGCATCTGAGTGCTAAAGACAAGCACACTTCTGTGAGCTGTTTTCAGGTAAACCTGCAGCTTTGGGGCAAGTAATCCAGACCCTGGGTCTATGGTGGAGCAGACAGGAGTGTCTGGCTCAACAAGACAGGGTGCTGAAGTCCGGAGTGGACAGGGAAAACGGGAATAGAAGTAGTCTTGGTACATTAGGCGACAGCTCCCAAGGGGGTTTCTGTGATCCAACCCGTCACATTCTGTATTTAGTTGAAAAGCCAGTATCACATTCATTAAGTTGTAAATTTTTTTTGCAATATTGTGAGCATGAAAAACATGTATAATCACTTTGGAGTCTTCTTATATTTAGAGATTGGATGAACAGATTGTGTACTGAGGCCTATGTGAAAAACTAAAGGAATGGCTTCAGATTCAGAATTTTTGTTTGCAGTTGACTCTTTCCTAACCTATAATAAAATAGAAAGACCCGTTTAAGATATATATATTTTAAAAACATCTTATTTTCACATCTTATTTGTAGTCTTAAATTGGAAACAGGTAAAGTCTGAAAAGGCAGCAGGCATGCTTTTGAGGGGAATAATACTATTCTTAAATACAGGGAGGGAAATTATCATGTCTGGTTATCATTCTTTCCATTCTAATTATACATCTGCCACAGTCTTTTTACGTGGGCTACCCCCAAGTCTCTTACAGTGGTTAGAGAAAAACAATTCAGGGCTTTCTCCGTGGTTCATTGTGACAGACCTTTCAGTATGACTGTCCTGGACCTTTTGTACCAACCACAATAGACCTTTTCTATTGGTTTGATTGACTCTTAAAATCGCTCTCAAAAATTACTTGTCTAGAAAGGGAGGAGGATTTATCTAGTCTGTAACAATGAAAATAATCTGGAAGCCAGTAATGTGAGCCAGCAGACACATTGATTATCTTTAGAATAAAATGAATTGGAGCACTCTGATATTCAACGGAGTGGCCATAAACCTTTAAAGAAAACCCTACAATGTTAAGATTTTATTCCTATATTTTGCTAATTTAATTTTGATGGAAGTGTTCCAATCACCTCTAATTTTTGTTATGTTATTTAACACTTTGTCAGGCCAATTTTCTTAGTTTTCCGTTTTCTTAGTCCATTACAATTGAATGGATGTGGGATAGGATGATCACTCTGCACTCTTCTTTCAGCTGTAAAAAGAATTAAAAAAAGAAACTTCAGTGTTCAGGTCTGTCAGGAAATTCCAAACTCTCAAACATGTACTAGTCTACAACTATAATACAAGTTCTGTCACACATTAAACAGGGTAGATGCATATTCTCTCACATAGCCTTGCCTATATACAGTCTCTGTACCTGGACCTGCAGTACATTAATTGCAGTACAATAATTTGATCAAATCAAATCATGTGATGAATTTGAGATGTGGATAGCTTGTACAATTCTTTTATTCATTTGAATGGAAGTTAGCATCCTAAGAAAATCTTATTTCACATCAAATATCACACGACAGGCCTGTCAGAGCAGTAGTAGATCATGTAAGGTGCTTTGCACACATTGAGTTCAAGACCTGAATAAGTGCACTTTATAGTAGATGTACAAGGAATATCATTTAAGACCCAAACTAAAAAAGGTGGCTTATTTCAGTTGATGTCTCCCAAGATAATTGAAAAGGTTGGCTTCAGCCATCATCTAGTGGGAGAGGATACAACTTGGCATGCCTCTACTCTCCAGTCTTGTTCCTCTCTCCACAGTGTTATATATTGCACCTCTCAGGGAATCAGCACTCTGTTGACAATGATTCTAAGTAATTTTATTATCAGAGAGCAGAAGCAGATGTCTCTCTGGGAAGCAGATGTCTCCCTGCCTTTCAGAAGTGCTTTGGAAATCTAAATACTTTGTGTTTAGTGCTTAGATCCTATGGGCCTAATTCTGCACTGCCTTTCACCTGGGGTTGTAATTAACATAAATGGAAAGTAAGTACAGTAAAATTCTACCAAATCAAAACAGCAGCATTTTGCATCAGCTTTGCATTGCTGTACACAACTACAGAAGTCAGACCTATAGTACTGACTAGTAAGGAAGGGTTTCTATTATTTTTAAAAATACAAAGATTTGTAATGCTGCTCTTATTGAAATGAATGACAACCCTGAACTACGCATAATGAAATGAAAAGCAGCAAATATGTGTGACCCTTGGGACTGCCACCTGATGTGCTGAGACTACCTCTGAGCCCATTTTCTCTGCCAGTTTGAGCCTCCAGAACCCTGCCTTGTTGAGCCAGACACGCCAGTCTGCTTCAACACAGACCCCAGATCTGAACCACACGCCCCAAAGCTGCAGACTTAACTGAAAACAGCTTAAGAAGTGCTCCTGTCTCCAGCACCCAGATACCCAGTTCCCAATGGGGTCCAAACCCCAGATAAATCCATTTTACTCTGTATAAAGCTTATAAACTTATAAATTGTCCACCCTCTATAACACTGATAGAGAGATATGCACAGCTGTTTGCTCCCCCAGGTATTAATTGCTTACTCTGGGTTAATTTATAAACAAAAGTGATTTTATTAAGTATAACAAGTAGGATTTAAGTGGTTCCAAGTAATAACAGACAAAGTAAGTTAACAAGCAAAATAAAACAAAAACATGCAAGTCTAAGCCTAATACAGTAGAAAACTGAATACAGGTAAATCTCACCCTCAGAGATATTTCAATAAGCTTCTTTCACAGACTAGACTCCTTTCTAGTCTGGGCCCAATCCTTTCCCCTGGTACAGTCCTTGTTCCAGCTCAGGTGGTAGCTAGGGGATTTCTCATGACTGCAGCCCTCTTTGTTATGTTCTACCCCCTTTAATAGCTTTGGCACAAGGGGGGACTCCTTTGTTTCTTGCTGGGTCCCCACCCCTTCTTCTAAATGGAAAAGCACCAGGTTTAAGATGGATTCCAGTACCAGGTGACATGGTCATATGTCCTGTGAGACCCCAAGCCTTCATTCTTCCTGGCTTGACTCACAGGAAATCTTGCAAGTAAACAAAGCCATTTACAACAAATTGTCCTAGTTGATGGGAGCCATCAAGATTCCAAACCACCATTAATGGCCCATACTTTGCATAATTACAATAGGACCTCAGAGTTATATTTCTAGTTTCAGATACAAGAATGATACATTTATACAGATAGGATGACCACACTCAGTAGATTATAAGCTTTGTAATGATACCTTTTGCATGAAGCATATTCCAGTTACATTATATTCACACTCATTAGCATATTTTCATAAAATCATATGACATGCAATGTCACAATATGCACAGTAGATAGCTTTCTGAATTTAATCTCAGCTATTCCAAATATTGAAAATTTAGTCTTATAGCCTAACTGGCTACCACATTTCATTTTATTTTTAGATACAGCAATTTTTCCTCACAGACTATAAAAAAAACACTTGAACCTACTTACAAGCATCACCAACTTAAAGGGAAGATATAATCAACATTCCTTTATCTAGGTGAAGAACACTTTATTAAGTGACAGATTACTTTAATTCATGCTGCATTTATTTGCCCATATTTCTGTGTAGATAATGAAAATCAATGAAGTCAGTTTCACTTTTGTTTGAAGTTTACTTGCTTATGTGTTCTTAAATGCTACTGTAATTGAGTTTCAAATATTGCAGGGAATATTTACATTTTAAAACAACTGATTTCCTTGAAATTTTATTTCTAAAAATGTTACAGCATTTCTGTAGTTAAAAATGTAAAATTTGGACTAAGTTAATGATAGTGTCCCTTTACATACACTTGAAGTTCCACTACTGAAGATATATTAACTTCTAAGTTTTTGAATGATAATATGACCCATATTGCACTAGGGATTTGTGTATTCTACTCACAACAGGACAGTAAGTAGTGTTGTAGCTGTGTTGGTCCCAGGATATTAGAGAGACAACGTGGGTGAGGATTATTTATTGGACCAATTTCTCTTGGTGAAAGAGAGAAAAGCTTTCAAGCTACACAGAGCTCTTCATGTCTGTAAGCAGTAAGCAGACAGTTAACTAACCCAGTGAGAGGAACAATTTATAAAATGAGGAATATTTATACTCTGTTCTAATTTATTTCACTTTGTGGATGTACATTTTAACGCTGATAGCACTTTTGAGAAAGCTGCAAAAAGATAAAACGGACCATTTTAGAATAGGTGCATCTTCTTCCCTCTACTAGATATATTCAATGGCTCATGCAGACTAAGTTCTACTCCTCCTTTTTGATTCTGACTGTTTTGCAATACTGACTAAATGTGTTAACTATTGATGACATTTTCACAGCAGGGTATCAGAACAAATGCTAAAATAACTCTAATCAATTACAGTGATAAAATTTACAAGAAATATATATTTGTTCTATTGTGGATTACATTGCCATTTGCTCTCAACACCTCTGAAACACTCATGGGCAAGCGTTCTCACCGCATGGGCAGTATTTAATTTCTGTAACAACATTTGGGATGGAAGGTTCTGTCAATTTAAGAAAAAATGTAATTAAGAAGAAAGTAGTGGTAAGTCCCAGATCTAAAAAAATTGAATTACTGTACTTCCTTGTTTTTTTGGTAAGTTATTTGTGATTATCTACAGTTTTGTAGAGTGCTGGTTTATTAGGAAATAATATAACATTAAGGTAGCAAGTTCCATGGTCAAAAATTAAAGGAATCCTAACATTAGGCTCATAATACCATATTAAAGCCTCAGTCCTACAAGTAGTTATGGTAAAAGCAAATATGCAAGGATTAAAGACATCAAGTGAAATTTGGCAGGAAAGCATGCAAATTGGCATGAGGTCTAAAATAAGAATATACAAAAATAGCAACAATAACCTATTAAAACACATTAGAAATATAGGCTGTGTTCCTAGAATGGAATTTTCTAACATGCAGATACCTTTGCATGCCTATTGAGTTGAATTGACTTTAATGGGATTATCCAAGGGTTCATGCAATCCGGGCCTGATGCTGGATCAGGGCCAGAGAAAAATAGATAAAAGTTTAGAAATCATTTAAAAAATAATAAAGGCAAAGGTTAAAAATTAAGGCCCTGATCATGGAAGTACTTCTGCATGTGTTTATGTAGGCGAGTAGACTAGATCACTTGGTCTAGAAACAGTTCTCGTTCTTTTTATTTCTGTTTTAATCCACCATCTCTTGTCACTGTCAATGAAACAGGAGACAGGCTCAAGTTGGTGGGACTGGAGTTTCCAGCATTATGATGATGGTTGTCACTTTATAACCCACCTCATGTCTCCTGGAAGCAATGTAGCACTCTCATTCCACACAAAAAGGATGAGATAAAAGATCAGGACAAAGGGTGTGATCTATGAAGGTAGTTAGGCACCTAAGACCTATTTTAGTGCCACTGTGATCCACAAAACTCCTGCTTGGCTGATGACCACCCCTGTAGGTGCCTAAATTCATTCAGCACCTAGGTTTTTGCCTCTGGTCATGTGAACCACAGCCTCACTCTCAGCACCCAGGTGCCTATTTCCTGCCTAAGCATGGGCATTGCTGTCTCACTAGGCACCTATCTGCTGTCTAAGTCCCAGAGCAATTCATAAACTGGGTAAGATAGGCGTTTGGCCATCTAAGTCACTAGGGTTGCCAGGCATCTGGTTTTTGACCGGAACGCCTGGTCAAAAAGAGACCCTGGCGGCTCTAGTCGGCACTGCCAACTGGGCTGTTAAAAGTCTGGTCGGCGACACAGCAGGGACCCAGGGCTAAGGCAGGCTCCTTGCCTGTCCTAGCTCCGCATGGCTCTCGGAAGTGGCCGCCAGGTCCCTGTGGCCCCTAGGCACATGGGCGGCCATGGAGGCTCCGCGCACTGCCCCCACCCAAGGGCCGGCTCCACAGCTCCCATTGGCTGGGAACCACAACCAATGGGAGCTGCAGGGGCAGCACCTGGGGGCACAAGGGCAGCATGCGAACCTCCCTGGCCGCCCATGTGCTTAGGGGCTGCAGGGACCTGGCACCGCTTCCTGGAAGTTGTGGTAAGCACCATCCAGACCTGGCACCCCCTGTTGCACCTCAAACACCTGCCCCAGCCCGGAGTCCCCTCCCACACCCACACTCCCTCCTATAGAGATGTCTACACTACAATGTTCCTCCTGCCATTTTAACTTGCCTGCTATGCCGACCTAATAAATCCACATTGGCAAGAGATGTAGCAGTTAGTTTGATGGAGTTAGGGCAACTCAGTATCAGTGTAGACACTGTGTTGCTTACATGGACATAAGTGGCTTCCAAACGGTGTGCCTCAGTGCCCCACTATAAACACTCTGGTCAATGTTTTGAACTCTGCTGCCAGGTGGTCAGGTACCCAGGTGAACACCCCTCCCCTGATAAGCCCCCAGGAAGTTTTAAACTTGCTCTTCCTGTTTGCTTGGTGTGGATAGCTCACATAGCAACTTTCCAGCTGAGCAGGCCCACTCCATGCAGCAAATGCACTCCCACCTGGAGTCAGAGGTGGTGGATCTCCTTGGTCCGTCAGGAGAGGAAGCTGTACTGGCACAACTGCGATCCAGCATTAGGAACATCTACAGCCAGCACGCTCAGGGCATAGAGGAGAAGGGCTACAATAGGGACACGCAGCAGTACTGCATAAAAATCAAGAAGCCGAGGCAGGTGTACCAGAAGGTAAGGGAGGCAAATAGTTGCTCTGGGGCGGAGCTGCAGATATGGCGCTTCTACAAGGAGCTGCATGCCCTCCTCAGTAGCAACCCCACCTCCACCATTAAGAGCCCTATGGATACTTTGGGGGACCTGGAGTCACAGGAGTGAACCCTGAGGACAAGGTGCTGGATAAGGAAGAGGATGGGGGATAGAAAACAGGGGAATCTGGTGGCATGGTGACAGGACCTCTTTCTGACTCCTGAGCAGTCAAGCCACTTCCAGAAGTCTAGCACTGGCAAGCCTGATGCAGGGGAGGGAACCTCTGGTAAGTATTCAATTTGCTTCAATATTGCAGGGACACATCTGCTCATGTACTATTTTTTTTTATTAAACCAGGCTAGAAGAGGTAGTGAAATAACCAATAGAGGTCTGATTGCTATCTGCTTCTCATTCCCCTGTTCAGCCAGGCAGAGGGGGCCCTCTGAGTAGTTTGTGTGCACTGGGATGTCCTCTGATGTCCTCTGAATCCTCCATAGACATCTCTAGGAAGATTTCCTGGAGGCAGTCTTCAATCCTCTGCCAAAGGTTTCTTGGGAGGGCTGCCTTGGGTCTTCCTTTGTGGTCCGACACTTTGCCATGCCACTGGGCAATTACTTCAGCAGGCACCATTGCAGCACACAGACTTGGCCAGATGCATGCAGGAGCTACTTTCTTGCAGCCTCGGTTACCCTCAGGAGTGAGATATGAGCTACAATCACCACCTCCTGTGGAAAATGGTGCCAGTATCCAGTACAATAACCCTATCCAGATATCCCGCGCTACCCCCCACCCCTTATTGTCCCAACTCGCCTGCTCCCCATCAGGCTACACTCACTGTGGCAGGGGCTGCCACCATACTCTGAGAGTCCCAAAGGAAAGTGAGAATGTTGAGCTTGTAACTTGTGTGGACCAAGGGGAGTACATGCACTGACCAAGGGGAGTACATGCACCTCTGTCCATTTTTTCCTTAGCAGCTGCAAATGTGGCCTTGAGGGTCTCTTCATCCACACTGGCAGAGTGGCTCGGCCAGATAAGGAGACGAAAGAAGAGGACAAGGGAAGACATGTTCTAGGAGGTCCTGCAAGCCTCTGGTGCTTCAGGTTGTACAGAGGGATAGTGAGGACAGGAGAAAGACATGCTATGGTCTCTGATTGAACTTCAGGCTGAACACATCCATGCTCGCCTCCACCCACAACCCATAGAGAACTGCATTCCAGGATCTCCCTCCCCTCCCTACCACATTCCATGTATTTTCTGAGGCTCCAGGCACTCCACCCTGCGGGAGATTACACACAACAGCTGCACATACACCCAGCTGGCAGAGCCTGGTTGGTGTATATCCTTGTGAATTCCCTGTTCCTTCCTCTTAAAATATACTTTCCCCAGTATGTATGAAGTTTGCCTCAACATTACATAGGTATGTTTGCATGGGTCTGGAATAAAAATCCACTTATGGAGACTGAATTTATCTTTATTATTCTCCAATCAATAGTAGCTGCTGCTAACAGTTGGAGAAAATAGCAATGGAGCATTTGCATTGTTACAGTAGTGCATACACAGCAATCATTACAAGGTTCAGAGTATGATACAAAAAAAAAAAAACCAACCAAAAAATACAAAACCCCTCACCAGGCTTAGCACATTAAAGCAACACACATTACCTGTGGCTCATTGTTAAAATGCTCCTTCAAAGCCTCACTGAGCCAAGTAGCTCCCTGTGGAGCTCTTCTTATAGCCCTACTATTTGGCTGCTTCAAAGCAGCAGACAGCTGATCCACCTCTGTGCTCCACTCCTGGGGAAAAACTTCTCTCCCTTTGCTTCACAGATATGAAGCACACAGCAGGCAACTATGACCGTGGGGATACTGTCCTCACTGAGGTTTAACTCCTGAGTAGACAGTGCCAGCAGCCCTTCAAACGGCCAAAGTCACATTCAACAGTCATTCTGCACGTGCTGAGCCTGTTGTTGAAGTGCTCCTTGCTGCTGTCAAGGTAGCCGGTGTACAGCTTCATTAGCCATGGGAGTAAGGGGTAGGCTGGGTGTTTCAGGATCTCTACTGGCATTTCCACATCACCAATGGTAATCTTCTGGTTTGGAAAGAAAATCCCTGCTTGCAGCTTTCTGTTCAGGCCAGTGTTTCTAAAGCTAAGTGTGTCATGCACCTTCTCTAACCAGCCTGCGTCGAGGTGGGTGAAACAACCCCAGTGATCCACGAGCACTTGAAATACTATAGAAAAAGTAGCCCTTTTTGTTGATGTACTCTGTTGCAAAGTATTCTAGTGCCAAAATAGGCATGTGTGTGCTATCTATTGCCCCATCACAGTTCGGAAACCCCATTGCTGCAAAACCATCCACTATTTCCCACACATTGCCCAGAGTCACAGTCCTTCGTAACAGGAGGAGCTCAATGGCTCTGAGCACTTACATCACAGCAAACCTCACAGTGGATTTCCCAACTCCAAACTGATATGTGACTGATCGGTAGCAGTCTGGCATTGGTAGTTTTCACACAGCGATCACCACTCGTGAGCACAGCTTTCATTTTGGTGTCGCTGCACCAGAGGACTGGGGTGAACTCTTCACACAGTTCCAGGAAGGTGGCCTTGTGCATCCGAAAGTGCTGCAGCCACTGCTTCAGAGGGGTAGCCATGTTAGTCTATGTCCACAAAAACAATGAGGAGTCTGGTGGTACCTTAAAGACTGACAGATTTATTTGGCATAAGCTTTTGTGGGTTAAAAAACCCCACTTCTTCAGATGCATGGAGTGAAAATTACAGATGCGGGCATAAATATACTGACATGTGAAGAGAAGGGAGTTACCTTACAAGTGGAGAACCAGTGTTGACAGGGCCAATTCAATCAGGGTGGATGTGGTCCCCTCCCAATAATACCAAATGAGGGAAAATTGCTTTTGTAGTGAGCCAGCCACTCCCAGTCCCTGTTCAAGCCCAAATTAATGGTGTTAAATTTGCAAATGAATTGTACCTCTGCAGTTTCTCTTTGAAGTTTGTTTTTGAAATTTTTTTGGTTGAAGAATGGCTACTTTTAAATCTGTTATAGAATGTCCAGGGAGATTGAAGTGTTCTCCTACTGACTTTTGTATGTTACCATTCCTGCTGTCTGATTTGTGTCCATTTATTCTTTTACGTAGAGACTGTCCGGTTTGGCCAATGTACATGGCAGAGGGGCATTGCTGGCCCATGATGGCATATATCACATTAGTAGATGTGCAGGTGAATGAGCCCCGATGGTGTGGCTCATGTGGTTGGGTCCTCGGATTGTGTCGCTAGAGTAGCTATGGGGACAGAGTAGGCAACGGGGTTTGTTACAGGATTGGTTCCTGGGTTAGTGTTTCTGTAGTGTGTAGTTGCTGGTGAGTATTTGCTTCAGGTTGGGGGGCTGTCTGTAAGCAAGGACTGGCCTGCCTCCCAAGGTCTGTGAGAGTGAGGGATCATTTTCCAGGATAGGTTGTAGATCGTTGATGTGCTGGAGAGGTTTTAGCTGGGGGCTGTACATGATGGCCAGTGGTGTTCTGTTATTTTCCTTGTTGGACCTGTCCTGTAGTAGGGGACTTCTGGGTACCCATCTTGCTCTGTCCACCTGGGGAAGTGAGGAAACAGATTGATATTATAGTTTTAAGAATGCTTGATAAAGATCTTGTGGGTGTTTGTCTCTGTCTGAGTGATTGGAGCAAATGCAGTTGTATCTTATGGCTTGGCTGTAGACAATGGATCGTGTGATGTGGTCTGGATGGAAGCTGGAGGCATGTAGGTAAGTATAGCAGTCAGTAGGTTTCTGGTATAGGGTGGGGTTTGTGACCATCACTTATTTGCACTGTAGTGTCCAGGAAGTGGACCTCTTGTGTGGACTGGTCCACGCTGAGGGTGGGTGGGGGGGGAAATTGTTGAAATCCAGGTGGAATTCTTCTGGGGCCTCCTTATGGTGGGTCCATATGATGAAGATGCCATCAATATAGTGCAAGTAGAGGAGGGGCGCTAGGGGACGAGAGTTGAGGAAGCGTTGTTCTAAGTCAGCCATAAAAATGTTAGCATACTGTGGGGCCATGTGGGTACACATAGCAGTGCCGCTGACTTGAAGGTATAAGTTGTCCCCAAATCTGAAATGGTTGTGGGTGAGGACAATGTGTCAAAGTTCACCCACCAGGTGTACTGTGGCTTCATCAGGGATATTGTTCCTGACAGCTTGTAGTCCATCCTCATGTGGAATATTGGTGTAAAGAGCTTCTACATCCATGGTGGCCAGGATGGTGTTTTCAGGAAGATCACCAATGCATTGTAGTTTCCTCAGGAAGTCGGTGGTGTCTTGAAGATAGCTAGGAGTGCTGGTAGCATAGGGTCTGAGGAGAGAGTCATTGCTTATCATCCCACACCTGCATAATGATGCGATCCCACCACTCAGTGATTGTTTCTTGAGCCCAGAACTGATGGCCCATCCTGTGCAGCTGCTCCATGAATGCCAAAAGCAATCTTGAATTGTTTCTTTCCATGGCACGCAGCAAGGCAGACACCCAGGCATCATCATCATCAGACTCACAGCTCAGGAAATACTGCAGGATGAGGCACATTGTGTTCGTAATGCTAAGCACAATACTGAAGAGCAGTGCAGGATCTATGCTTTCTGACAGAGATGGCGGGTGCGCAGGTTACCGGGGCTTTTGAAAAGTGGTGCAAAACATACTGGATGCCCATGGAATGATGGGATGGAGAAAACTGCATAATGAGACACAACCTGCCCCATGAGGCATTGCAAACCCTTCCCTGCATTAGATGATGGTGAGTTGCACAGTGGAATAGCTACTCATGGCACACTGCTCTCTGTGTTGATGCAAGAGCTGCTACTGTGGACACACTCCGCCGACACAAGAAGCGTAGCATGGACATGCAACAGCAGTTTGACGTACAGACACCACTGTAGTTAATGTAACTTAAATCAACTTAACTTTGTAGTGTAGATACTCACTACAGTGACAGGAGGGGTTCTTCCACAACTGTAGTTAATCCAGCTCCCTGAGAGGCAGTAGCTAGGTTGATGGAGGAATTCTTCCCTTGACCTAGCACTGTTCACACCAGGTGTTAGATCAGCTTAACTATGCTGCTCAGGAGTGTGGATTTTTCACATCTATTAGTAATGTAGCTGGGTCAATTTAACTTCTTAGTGTAGACCTGGTCTTACACTCTCTCTTTGCTCTTCTTTTTTCTTGTGTCTGTTTCTCCAGAGTTTCTCAACCTCGCTAGCCTTCCTTCACCTCACACACACCTACTTTGGTATCATTTTCTTTTTCTATTTCATTCTCAGTTAATAAAAATTATAATACTTATATTTAGTTCCTTAAATCTATATCTTAATTCTTTTCCCTCTCATTCTCTTGCGTTGTTTGTTGTAGATGCTTTACTATTTCAGTAAGCTCCTATATCTAATTTTCTACTGCTTTATGTTTTCCTTCTCTCTAGCTAGTGCCCTGTTTGTGTCTCTCTCTTTTCCAACTGATTTCAAGTCTCTTTGCCCTCTGTCCATTTGGTTTTCCTCGTTCTGGATTAGATTTGGTGTGTGGCCCAGGGCTGTGGGGAGGTGCTGTGAGAAAGTCAAGTGTGTCCTCTGTGTGCCCCCTGAAGTACACACGACTCCTGGCAGGAAATGGATGGGGCATGTGCCTATTCCATGCTGGAAGGAGTATGCAGGACCATATTAAAGCATGGTGCAGCAGCTGTAGTAAGATGAGGCCCTGAAACAAACCCTTGTATCAGAGGCCCGGTATGAGGCCTAAGGCCTGAACTATAGTAATGGTCAAGACTTTGCTAATATAAAGCAAAGTTAAGCTGTGAGCCAGAGGCAGGCCCTCCTCACAGAAGCTGGCAAGGAGAGGGCTGATGTTGCAAAAATACACATACCTAAAAGGTACTGGACACTATAGATACGAGAACACTCCGATACTTGCACATTCCACACACACAACAAGGAACAGGCTGACCCATCCTAAAGACAGGGGCAAAAGGGTAATATGATGGATAGAGCTGTTTTGTTCGAATCAACATGTACAAGGTGAGAGGCGGCATCTTGCTGCGTAGAGGGGTTGCACCTCAATATGTCAGGAATGATGTGTAACTTGTTTGTACCTGTGTATAAGAATGCATCCCTGGGGCGGTGTCTTTGTCCGGCCTAGGGGGCAATGGAGTGTCCCACCACTGACTGAGCTGTGTCCATTGTCAGGGAACACATATGTACTAGCAGAACTGTAGACATCTGATCCGGGGACCTAGAGACTGTTTTGTTTGACAATAAACCTGGCCAGGTGCCTTCGTACCTTATCGGAGTCTGTGGTCATTGGGGGTTCTCTCGGGGTCTGCTGTGTCAGCTATCTGCGCAGAGCTGGGGCAGCACACAGAGGGAACACACGCACGCAGCCGACTGTTATCAACATTGGATAGAGCAGAGCACCACACCGGTGGCGTCTGACAACAGCAGCCTGTGTAGCTGTGACCTCAGGAAGAGAAGTTCTGCACTGCCATTACTCAGGGTGGTGCCACAATCTAGCCCTATGTGTATGGTCTTACACCCTTTGCCAGGGTCATACCCATGGTCCATCTAGACAAATATCTTGCATCTGATACTGACCACTGTCAGAGACTACAGAGGAAAATGCAAGGAATACTGGAACACTGGAATGACCTGCATACAGGGGCATTTTCTTCCTAACTCTAGGCAGTAAATTGTTGGCTTATGCCCTGAAAACTTTTTTTAAAAAACCAGGTGTCATTCAAATGTGGATGTTATTGCTCATAAGAATGCTCACTGATGTACAGTGGCAATGAGTTCAACTGCTTAGTAGTTAAAAAAAAAAACAACACTTTTGACCATTTTAAATTTGTTGCTTTTCAATTTCATTGGATGTCCCTTTAGCCTTGTACAAGAACAAATGCCAAAGCTCATGCCCTTTCTATTTGCTACAAATGTCTGATGTAATCCCAGGTCGCCAGGTGGTATGGCCTACAGTGCCTGTGCCTTCCTGCAGCTCTGACCAATCTCTCAGTGCATTTTCACCCCCAAATCTCCCCTTGACTACTGTTCTCTGCACATTACTTCCATCTCATCAGTTTCACCGTACATACAAATTCTTGTTTAAAAACAGCTCTTTACAGGGGTGCTGTAATTTTAATTTAGCGCCACAATTAGCATTTGTAAAACATACTTGAGACCAAAACAAATGTTAACTATTCTTTAAAAAGTTTAGCAAAACTAGTAGTTTTTAAAAATAAAATGAGTTACAGGAGCCCAGGTGAGTTCTAATTTCCATCTTGTGTATTTCTCTCCATGGGGGTTGCCTGTCTAGCACCAGTAGTATAATGGAAATACCTTGTCTCCCTGTTAATCCATTGAAATGAAGTTTTCTGTTTCTTGATTAAGCAGATTAACAAAATGCTGTAGAACTGTGGTGTTAACAGTTATGACAGTCTGTATAGTGGGCTTTTTATCCCAGAACAATCCTGATTTTAAAAGACCATTCATCTACCCTATTAATGATTGTATATGGCTTTGTTAATACAAGGTACTTTGAGCAGTGTCTTTCCCAAAGACTATGAAGGCTCACATTTGTAATGCATTCTATTTTCACTGACTCACTGAATAAAAGCGATCAATCACTTCTCTGCCTTGCGATTTAACTCAATTTGTTGTTATCCACCTCAGATAGGTATTAGTATAACAAAATGAAGAAAGCAGCAATGCAATTACTTTTCTAAAGCTAGGCTAGTATCTCATATCTCCTATCTTACCCATTAACTGCAAACTACAAGCATAATGCATTATTTCAAGGTAAAATAAATGATGCCTTTCTATTTGTAACAGTGGTCAACATGATTTGTTTACATCCTTCCTGGATCAAAACAATATGCTTGTGCTAAAACAGGGATCGGCAACCTTTGGCACGTGGCCCGCCAGGGTAAGCCCCCTGGCGGGCCAGTTTGTTTACCCACCGCGTCCGCAGGTTCGGCCGATTGCGGCTCCCACTGGCCGCGGTCCACCGCTCCAGGACACTGGGGGCTGCGGGAAACGGCAGCCAGCACATCCTTCGGCCTGCGCCGCTTCCCACAGCCCCCCATTGGCCTGGGATGGCGAACCGCAGCCAGTGGGAGCCGCAATCAGCCGAACCTGCGGACTCGGCAGGTAAACAAACCAGCCCGGCCTGCCAGGGGGCTTACCCTGGCGTGCCAAAGGTTGCCGATCCCTGTGCTAAAATGTATGACATTTATTTCCATTAGAAAAAGCATAACCCATGGAACCAAGCAAAATTATATTGTCACAATAATTATTGCTCTGAGATCAAGCAGTTTATGAGCCTGCCTTAATGATTCATTGTTTAAAAGGAAGTTCCTGTGTTTGCATTTTAAGCAAATTATTAACATTTAGATTCTGAAATGAAGGTAAGTGCTGGAGATTGATCAATATTCAGTATGCATTACTTTGTTGATCAGACATTGAATAATATTTATTGTGTAGTTAATATGTGTGTTTGATGTGACAACATTACTTGTAGATCCTCTCCCTCCCCCACCCCATACTATCTGATAATCTCAACCACAGTAATTAATGGAAACTGGATAGTCAAATAGTCTGCATGTAATTTGTGGATTAAAACCCCAAAAAAGCAACCGGTTTGCTAAAAATAAGCTTCAAAAAGGAAAGGTTTGCCCATTAACAATAGCAGCAAAGCCAGCATTAAGTCAACTATTTTTTCTTTCCATAATTATGACATTGGTTTGGATAATCAATGCTGTCATTTTGTGGCATATATTCCTCCCTTTTATCTTCCTTTGTAATATACATGCTACTAAAACTTTTCTGATAAGACCACCACTTTTATAAGAGATAAAAAAAAGTAGGTCTTAATTTACAACACCTTGTTTCTTGATTGAAGATGTAGTTCAAACAGTCATTAGTTGGGGAGTGGTGATGGGTGTCTCTCTTTAATGAAGTTCCTGGAACCCTTCTCTAAATTTCATCATCAGTACAACCAACTAATGGATGCTGTTTTGTTACTGCCTGGAATTATACCCGAAGCCCACTGTATCACTACTGACAATTTTGTATCAGAACTGCAATTACTTAGCCTGAGGCAGATCTTCAGCTGGTGGAGCAATGAAAATTTACACCAGCTAAGGATCTACTGCTGTATGCTTTCTCAAAGGAAAAAAAACAAAAATCAGGAGAGCTGCATACATGATACTAATTTGCTGCAAATCTTGTCTTAGTTTTGTTTCTGATTAGTTTAATATCTGTACATGACCTTTCCTGAACAGCTTAATCTCCCTAAACATAAGCCTTTTATATTTACGTGGCAATTTATTAAATTGTGCTTAACCTGGAGTTTATTCATCTTTTACCAAGAAATTGTTCCCAAAAAGGGAAAGAAGCAGACACTTTTGTAAAGATATAGATAGAGCTATCACATTTTGCTTACTACAGTACTAGATGTATCACACTTAGGAACTTTGTGAGTAACCAGAGAAGGGAAAGTTTGACTCTGCTGGATTCTATCAAATGACTCCTGCTTAATCTTCAGCATAAAGGCTGCCTTATAGGAGCCCAGGTAGTCACACTTTTCAGCCAGCACCAAGTTCTTATAATTTTTCAAAGACCGGCAGATATTGTACCTGTGACTGAGGTTTTTGCATTGTCTGGATGATGTGGCTTAGCAGGTTGCAGTAAGAACAAGAATATATGCAGTCTGATGGCCAAGGTCAAAACAGTTCATGACAATGAAGCTTCATAAATGTGTTTAAACCAAATAAGATTCAGTATCTGGGATATCTCCATGGAACTGGACTGTGTAGTCACAGGTGGAAAAGGCTCTATGAATCATCTGAGGCCCAACAGATCCCTGCTATTCTAAGGGCCCACGCTCACCCAACTAACCAGACAGAACGCTTTTCCCAGTTCCCCATCCATGACTGCATCGGACTTTGGCGGAACCAGGCTGTAACAGAAAGTACATTCCCTTACTGCGGTCTCCTGCTTGGAAAGTTGTGCTTTAATTCCAGCTTCTGGCTTTGCAAAACTTGTGGTAGATGGAGGGTCAAAAAGATAACAGAAGAGGCTGTTGGCAGGCAAGAAATGGGCACTAGACCAGGACAGAAGGTAGGTCATTTGTATATGGAAGAAGAGGCTGGATGGAATCTCACATACTACAGTGGGCACATTTATAAAAGTTAAAATGGAGAAGACCTGTAGAACTGGAATTAAGTAGGGAACTAAAATGACCTTGTTATGTATACTTACTTCACATGCGTATGAGAGATTTCCTGAACCAAAACTAGAACCAAGAGAAATCAGCATATAGGCAAAAACTCCAGGGAAGTCTAAGGAAAAAATAAAATAGCTAGCAAGGCAATAAAGTGGAATAAAAAGGAGGCTAAAGACAACACACCTAAGGATTCTGGTATTGCTAAGCAGGGACTACTCCTGTGAAGTGCTGAACGCCTTCAACTCCCTTTGACTTTAATAAAAGTTAATGAGAGTTGAGGTCATTGCTATGTGCTTCACAGATGTAGGCCCACACAATGCTTTTACATTATTTGGCACTTTGAGGTAGGAATTACTGCAGGATATTATTGCAAGCTAGCAACTATTTTGATTGGTATAATTTAAAGTATATCACATTTAATAAAGCTACTTTTAAAAGCTCAGAACTGATCATCTTCTCCTAATTAGGAATCTTTTGTAGAAGGGATACCATGGGCTGTTGTATTGATAAACAGGTTTACTGCAGCGTTGTTGCAGCCATGTTGGCGCCAGGAGACAAAGTAGGTGAGGCAATATCTTTTACTGGACCAACTTCTGTTGGTGGCAGTCATAAGCTCGAGAGTGTTTTTCTTCAAACCCACAGACTTTACAGGGACACAGGATTTATGGCTCATTTCAACAATCTGTAACATATGACACTGCCTGCTACCCTTAGTTGCCCACTTCTAACCCTTTATGCATAACAATCTAATCCACAATTGTCCACTTCATTTCAAGTGACTACCTCCAACATGCATTACCCCTTCGGTTTAACAATCTGTCCCCAACCTGTATTTAGCTCAGACGTTCTGCTTCCTTCCCCAGATCTGAAGGAGAGCTCAGTGTAGCTCAAAAGCTTGTTCCTTCCACAACAGAATCTGGTCCAATTAAATACATTAACTCCCTTCCCCTTGTCTCCAACAGATTTATGATCTTTTTAATTTATTTTGTTTGGCCTGCAGTATGTATTTTAATGTGCAAAACAAAGACAAGTAAACAATGTCTGTTTATGTGAAGCCTTGAGTAATGGCCAAAAAACAGCATTTGCTCATCACCAAGCATTGTTAATGGTGGAAGATGTCACTGAACCAAGCCCATTCTACATGCTGCTACCTGACTGAATATTTTAATACATCAGGATGGCTAAATACTTGTCTGAGTCCCCGCCCTTTTAATCAGAGAAGTTATATGGCATCATCCTGATGCCTAAACCTGAGAGTTAATTATCTACTAGCCTAAATAAATGTTAAACCAGGGATATAAGTAGCAATAAAACAATTCTAGAGCTCAATAGGGACTGGAATCTTTAAGTGTGTATCTTTTCTGTGGTTACTTGAATGGGACTTGCTACTTGGAACTCATTAAAAGAAAGGAGATCAGTGGACTACCTTAAATATAAAGTAAACAAGGCATCTCAAAGAGGAAAGCTTACATAGCATTTTCTAATAATGTGAAAGTTACTGGGCTAGATTCTGCCACTTTCAAGGAGCACCTCACTGAAGTCAGTGCGTGCATGAACAGTAAGGCAGGACTAATGGCATAACTGGTAGAATCTGGCCTTATATGAATTAGAAGCTCAATAAAAAGATTATAAAAGTCTGTTTCTCAGACTTATTTTTCTTTTGTGACTTTTTGATCACTAACATGCTGCTAAGAGAAAATCCTGAAGGTGACTGGAGAAGGCCAAAACCAAACCAAAACCACCCCCCTTCCACAAAAGCAGCTGAAAATGGGTTTTTCTAAAGAATTTCTAATAGCTAGCCAAAATGAGTTGCATGCTGAAAATTAATGCAGGTTTTAAGCAACACTGTATTCAAAAATTCAATACTAGAAATGCAGAGCTATTTTACAACTATAGCATGGTGGTACTTTTAAGTCTTTTGAGATACAGAAGCAATTAGCCATTGTGGGTCTGAGGCCTGGTCTACACTAGAAAATTAGGTTGATTTAACTACATCAGTCAGGGGTGTAAAAAAATCCACATTTCTGAGCAGTGCAGTTAAGCAGACCTAAGTCCCCATGTAGACCATGCTAGGTTGATGGAAGAATTCTTTGGTCAACCTAGGTACCGCCTCTTGGAGGCGGATAACCTACACTGATGGGAGAATCCCTCTGCATAGGTAATGTCTATACTGAAGTACTACAGCAGCACAGCTGCAGCTCTAGCCTTTTAAGTGTAGACAAGCCCTGAGTAACCACTGCATTACTCCAGTTTTATGCCACTGTAAATGCAGTGAAACTGTAAGAGCTCAGTGCAGTTTTATGTTGATATCACTTAAGTGGAGTTTCACCTATGTAAAACTGGAGTAATGCAGTGTTGATTAAGGCCCAATGAACCCAATACAGGTTATTGTGAAAAAGTAGGTCACATCTTTATTAAAAAGAAAACGTTCAGCAGAATGCTTTCATAGTAGAATTTTACAGTGTTTTCCCAGATTGAACTAACTAGGCATGTGCCTCTGAAGGTCTTCATGGATGAGAAACTGAAAAGACAGCAGTTGAAAAAGCAAACCTTGCTCCACCTCTTTCATACTTACGTCTACTAGTGTACAATTGGGTTAATATTGTATCTAAGATGGGGTTAAAAACCTTGCATTCACACACTTTCAGGATCTGGTAACTTTTTGTTCTTTTCAAGTTCATCTGGCATTAAGATGGTTTCTTTTTGAACCGCATGGATATTCCTAACATTTCAGTGTGTGAAGCACCAGCTTCTTTACATGCAATGAATCCAGAAGACCATAATTCCAATAAGCATTCTGAAGGCCTCTAAGTAAACCGTGAGACATTTGAATGTCAAGATCTAGACAAATATTTTTACTCACACCATTAATTTTTGATAAGACATTTTATCTAAGATGTTACACTAAGAAACAAAAACTCTGAAATGCCTTTTTTATTTTTGGAAGCTATCAGCTTCTGATTTGAGTTCTGGTGTAAGATTGTGTAAAGCCTTGATCTCATATAAAGTGCAAAGAATACCCTCAACCTGATTTAGTGGTAGATAGATTGCCTCTCTGACCGTCTTGTCATGCTTTGGTATTTTCATGTAATGCTAGTGTGCTTTTTCAAATCCCCACCAGTAGAAGCGGAAAACAGGATAGAGTCTTTGAACAATTCCAAAAGTTAGAACAACTTGGGGAACCACCATTACACTAGCTTCTCCACCAAGATTCAGTGAGCGGGCAGCACACGGGATGAAAGACATGTATTGATTTACCTGCTGAATTTGATTTTAAACACCTTTGTATGTGGCAGCTATGATAGCTCCATTGTTATAGCTTTGTCCCCTGCAACTGTCTTTTTCAGATTCTCTAAAAATACCCTCCCCTGTTTTGGTGCCGATATCAATGAAATCCACAAGGCTGCAAACGGGGCCCCAACACCACCATTTGGGGCACCAGACTGGGAAGGCTAGGGCACTTTTGCCAAGTTAGCAATTTTGTCACTAGATTTAACGACTTGTTGGTTTCCCTAATGAGGAAACAAATGTCAAAGCGACCAGTGACAAATCTAGCGACTGTCACTGCCAATTACAGTGATGTTCAGAGAAAGATGTCACCTATTTGTATAGTCACAAAATCATTCACAAGCAGCTCAATAGTGTTAATAAAACCCATTCCACGCTCGTACTACATTCTGTTGCACACCAAATCAATATAATTACTTCTGACTTGGGCATGTCCTTGGAAGGAAGCTCAGTCCAGGGCTTTTGGGGCTGAGAGGCTGTGAATGAGAGGAAGGGTTTGACTAGAGCTCATGGTGGCAGAACAAATGCTTAGCACATAACTGGGGCTCAGCAGGAAAAAACATTTGTTAACAGAACTTTGAGCTTTTGGCCACTGATACGTTAACTGATGAAAATCCCTCTCCAAGCAGTGGAAGCCGGCTTGTTTAGCTGGGTGATTCCTTGGGGCTCTGCTGAACCTACCTGTTACTAGCTTCTGCGCTCACCCTGCCTGGGCAAGAGAACGCTCCCAGCTGCTGAACAAAAAGCAGTAGCAATGCTGGACGCTCCCTCTCCGGATGGATAGTCTTGGCAGCTGAGTTTATTTTATCATCACCGACCAGCTTTATTGGTGTCTCTAGCTGGTAGGGGGCTGGCAAGGGGTTTCTTGGCTGTCCTGGTTACATGGGGCAGAGCAGGGATCCCCCCTACTTCTTAACCTGGCATTTGGCTGCCCATCCAGCCCTACTTTCAGGGCTCTGCTTCTCTGGGGGTACAGCCCAGATTCCCTTAGCCCCTGCGGAGGTGAGTTGTCTTGGGCAGAGTGAACCTGCCTCCCCCAGAGCAGACAGTCTTGAGAAAAGGCTTTTATGGAACTCATTCTACGGTGCCAAGAGGGGCAGTTTGGTCTCTCCAGCCACAAATAAGGTTATTCTTTGTACTGATCAAATCCCACCAGAGGATCACCCCTCCCCTAAATCCATGGGCTCAGCTCTCAGCAAGCAAAACACCCAAACTGCTCCTGGGATCACTAGGGGCTCTGCTGCAATCGCTGGCTCAGAATTCTCTGAGCTTCACTTCGATTCTCTCCATTGGCCTGTGCACACATTTTGTGTTTCTGGGGTTCAGGTGGTTGGGGGAAGGGGAGAAATGGAACACGTGGAATCTGTGCATTTCTAGTAAACTCCAATGTATGCTACTACTTCATTGCTACCCCCGTTTTCATGAGTGAACATTTAGACACAGCAAGGTCTCCTGACTCCTAGTTCATACTCTAACCACAAGACCATCCTTCAGCAAGATATTATCTATTGTACTTATTATGTAAACAATACATGGTTTGTTCATATGTTTATTGTCTATTTGCTTGTTTGGAGCATGTGCAAAGGAACAATTTTGATTATACAGCAGGGTCAAGATGATCGAAATGAGGCAGCTAATTAGCTGCCTCAATTTTGAGATCTGCAAGTTGAAGTCAATGAAGGCTCTCACTTCTGAAAATAGAGTACAAGGTGTCCCAATTTGGCCAACTCAAAAATTGACACAAAATTAGCGAACATTTCTGCAAATTTGTTTTAGTTACTTTAACAATATTTCTTAGAAGTACTCTATACATGAGTGAGAATTTCTAAGTCTAGTAGGAATGCACAATTCTGACATTTCTATTTAGATGTGTCTTTAGGGGGTTGACATTTGGATATATTCAAAGACTATTTTCATGAGATTTGCAAATTTCATCTATAGCAAAGTTGCGCTACTTCTACCAGGCAGCACAGATTGTTTTCAGGAAAATGTCAACATTCTTTTGGATAAAAGAAATGTTTTTTTTGTAAATTTGCCCCAGGTAGAAAAATCACCATTTTTGCAAAGAAAATGATCCTTTTGGACAAAAGAAAGAAATGAGGGACTAAGGGGTTGGAACAAAAGTCAGCTGTCTATATTTAATTTTTACAAGTTTAATTTTATCAGACCACAAAAACAGAACAAGAGAAAACCAATTATGGAACTAGAGTGTTGATAGTTACATATTGCTGGCTACTATCTTCATTATTTTTGAACTACCCCATGAGGTAGCAAAGATAAATTACCTACATCACAATCCTCGCTTAAATGAGCCACAGCATGATCTCATCACACACTTGTGCAATGGCTGTGCAAACAACCCAAAACCACTAATATCCTTCCAAAACCTGAGGATTTTAAACTAGATTACTCTCTCTCTCTCATAGATAAGGGATGGAAGCAGGGAATCATATCTTCCTGCACATCTAATAGTTTCCCCTATTGATGCCCCATTGAGATAATTTGGGGGCAGCCCCTACACCTTCCAAAAAAATGAGAAGTTCTTTGCTCTCAGTGACCCCAGAAAGTTTAAAAGTAGTCTTCAGACTTGTGTCTATTTCTTGCTGATATTATTTACTCAGTATTGACAGAATGTCTGGTGCTATAAACAGAAAAATAGACAGTCCCTGCTTCAGAAAGCTTACAATCCTTATTCATAAGGAGAAAGGGTCATGGAGACCCAGTCCAAATTTAGAAGAAAAAAAAAACCAGTATAAATACATCATATGAGAAATGACTGCCTAGAAAGTAGTACTGCAGCAAGGGATCTGGGAGTCAGTGGATCACAAGCTAGATGAGTCAACGGTGTAACACTGTTGAAAAAAAAAAGCAAACATCATTCTGGGATGTATTAGCAGGAATGTCGTAAGCAAGACACGAGAAGTAATTCTTCTGCTTTACTCTGAGCTGATTAGACTTCAACTAGAGTAGTGTGTCCAGTTCTGGGACCCACATTTCAGGAAAGATGTGGACAAATTGGAGAAAGTCCAGAGAAGAACAATAAAAATGATTAAAAGAAAACATGACCTATGAGGGAAGATTGAAAAAGCTGGGTTTCTTTAGTCAGGAGAAGAGAAGACAGAGGGGACATGATAACAGTTTTCAAGTACATAAAAGGTTGTTACAAGGAGGAGGGAGAAAAATTGTTCTCCTTAACCTCGGAGGATAGCACAAGAAGCGAAGGCAGTTTAGGTTGGACATTAGGAAAAACTTTCTGTCAGGATGATTAAGAACTGGAAGACATTTCCTAGGAAGGTTGTGGAATCTCAATCATTGGAGAATTTTAAGAGCAGGTTAGACAAACAGATGTTGGAAATGGTCTAGATCAGGGGTGGGCAACCTTTCAGAAGTGGGGTGCCGAGTCTTCATTTATTCACTCTGATTTAAGGTTTCGCGTGCCAGTCATACATTTTAATGGTTTTAGAAGGTCTCTTTCTATAAGTCTATAATATATAACTAAACTATTGTTGTATGTAAAGTAAATAAGGTTTTTAAAATGTTTAAGAAGCTTCCTTTAAAATTAAATTAAATTGCAGAGCCCCCCGGACCGGTGGCGAGGACCTGGGCAGTGTGAGTGCCACTGAAAATCAGCTCGCGTGCCGCCTTCGGCACACGTGCCATAGGTTGCCTACCCCTGGTCTAGATAATACTTAGTCCTGCCATGAGTGCAGGGAACTGGACTAGATGATCTCTCAAGGTCCCTTCCAGTCCTAGGATTCTATGATCACACCTAAGTAGAGGATTTAAATAATTTTTTGGTGCAGGGATTTTTATTTTGATAACTCTTTTGGAATGAATTATCCTTTTTTTTTTTTTAAAAAAAAAAGATTTTTAGGAGGGATTAGGAAGAAGAGAAAGTTTTGTCCAAAGAAGAGGGAAAAAGTTCCAACCACAAAAGGTGGCAAGGAAGATGATGCAGAGGCGAGATGGAAAATGATGCATGGGAGGAACATAGGCCATGGGAAAGTGAGCTGGAGAAAATGAAAGTAGATGTGCAGGCAGCAGGAAGATTGTTGAGGCAAAGATGAAAAGTTTGAATGTGAAATTGATGTTGAGAAGCAAGTGAGGGATTCACAGCTGGAAGAATTTGCTAGAGCAGTGGAGGAGGAATATTACTCAAAATGCTGCTGCTGAAACAGAGTGGGGCAAAGTGAGAAACAGGGCAGCCAGTTAGAAACACTTATGAAGACTGACACACAGCGTGTCTGCACAGCCCTTCCAGAAGGCCACACTCATGTGCTCCAATTCCTCTCAACTCCTTGTGGTTTTTCAGTTTTCCCCACACTCCTGGGTGGAAAACACACACAAAGGCATTTAAATTGGCTTGATTTTTTTAAAATCACACAGCAGTTCCTTTTGCAGATTTGCATGTCAGCAAAGTGAGAGGCATGCCACATGCCTTTTGGTTGAGCCCTGTTATTGTTGGCTTATGTCACTTCTATACCATGTTACGCCACAGCCAAAAGCAGGTGCATGATATTCTTCTCTGTGCTACTGTACTGATGTATACAGATGGTCTCATAAGATTTTTTTTTTAAACTACTGTTTACTTTTAAAAGATCTCATCCAGACTACTTTTTGCTGCTGGACTTCAGCAATCTTTGGAGGGCCCCTATGGTAACATAACAGGTGTAAACCCACATTGAAGCTGTGGTTGTATCAGCCCACCCTCCTTTTCTTCTCATTAGCTCAAGTGACGGGTCTGTGTTGTGGGGCTAAAGGCTGGTAACCCATGTCACTGTTTATACAACTCCACCTAATGGAACTTCTGTTTTTTAGGTTGTTTTTATAAAAACTAGGAAATTACACAGGAAATACTATGTTAAAGACCATTAAGGTTGCAAATTCAAGCAGTTAAAAATTAGGAAATGCCAGAATTAAGATTACCTGTGTGAACTTGATTCAGTACCTGTGTGCATGTGAATTATGATACTCTTTAACTGCATACTTTTTCCCCACCTGACCCCTGCTTTATTCAGTGCACAGGATTGAGCTGCTCTGGGGATGAAGCGGGTCTGTAGGATCCCTTCTTCCACTGCTGCAGAAATTGGAAGGTGTGTAGAGAATGAAGCAGGGATTACAGGATGAGAAAGGACAGGCTCATAAAAGCCAGGCCAGGTTCTGCTGAAACCCTGCCTACAAGGCAAGCTTCCTTTTGAACCCTATCTGATTTCCTAGCAGCTCACCCATCCAGCTCCTTGGCAGTCTGCCCGCCAGGCTGCTGGGGAGCCCAACCTTCTGTGGTCTGCACCAGCCCACCAGGAAGATTGTTCCAGAGTCAGGGACCCCAGGGCCTATGGCTCTGGGCTAGTCCATTAGGTGACCTGCCCTAGAACTGGGGCTCCATTCCCTTTCCCTAAAAATGTTGATGGTCATTCTGAACCTAAGCCAAATCAAACTTTGAAATATTAAAATCCTTTGTAAAACAGAATTCTCTTTTTCTGCCCGAGTCAACTTCAAAGACACAAAAGGAGAGTGTAAAGGGGTTCCACTCACCGTAGCTGCACCTCCTTGTGGCTGGGTCCGGGAATTAGTTTTTACCCCATCTGGTGTTCCCTTCTGCCAGTTGTTCATGCTGTACCCCCTCCCCACCTCTCTCTGTGTGACTCAGGGTTCTTCCTTTTCATGACTCGGACCCCCAGCCAAGCCACTATGTAGTCTCCTTCTGTTCCCCTTCCAGGATAACAAAGTCCCACCAGAAAAGCCGTCCATATGCCATCTCAGGTAGTCTTCTGTTTCAACTCCAGGTCCTGTGCCACTTTGCCAGTGACTAATATGGGAACCTGGCTTCACCCTCTACTCTAGGTCCCAGTCCAGGGACCCCGTGACTAGCAGCCTAGGTCTGCTCAGTCTCAAACCCTGTTGTTTGCCTGGGCTCTTTCCTATCCCACCTCTCTATCTCCTTGCCTATCTCTGGGTTTTCCTATAGAACAGGGGTCGGCAACCTTTCAGAAGTGGTGTGCCGAGTCTTCATTTATTCACTCTAATTTAAGGTTTCACGTGCCAGTCATACATTTTAACGCTTTTAGAAGGTCTCTTTCTATAAGTCTATAATATATAACTAAACTATTGTTGTATGTAAAGTAAATAAGGTTTTTAAAATGTTTAAGAAACTTCATTTAAAATTAAATGCAGAGCCCCCCGGACCGGTGGCCAGGACCCGGGCAGTGTGAGTGCCACTGAAAATCAGCTCATGTGCCGCCTTCGGCACGCGTGCCATAGGTTGCCTACCCCTGCTATAGAACTTCCTCCTCTCCCTTTGCTCCACCCCCCAGGACTCTTGCCAGACTCCCCAGGGCTTCCTATGCCCCTAGATTGCCTCCTTTGTGCTGGCCAATTCCCTTTCCCTCTAGGGAGTGACTGCAAAACTCCTCTCTACCACCCTTTCCTGCTCTCACTTTCTAGCTTTATTATCCACCCCCCAGGTGGGCTTCATCTGCCATTAGTACTTATCAAGCCCTGGCTTTCCTCCAGGTGCAGCATATGAGGTTAATTTGACCTATCTGCCCCACATTAACATGCTCAGGGTTTGTGTGGGGTGGACACCCCATCACAGGAAGAACAGAAGCCTAGAGATTGGGCACATTTCTTCTTTTTATTTACAATGGAATTGTATCAGTATAACAGAGTATTATTGGGGCCGTGTTCCCTTAGAAAAGATTAAGACAGTGAGAAGTGTCTGTCAGAGACGGAATTATTTTGACTTAATCTCATTTATTTTTAAAGATGGGGCCCAGGATACACAATTAGATTGTTAAAGGGGATATGCTGATATGTTTTTATTTAACATAAAATTATTGAAAATCCTTCTTTAAAAAAGACTCAAGGACAAAGTTATTGCTTCACACACTAGGATATCAAATATAAGACTTTTGGCACAGCTTTTTTTTTTTTGTAAAAATTAGTTACAAATTAAAACTGTAGATATGTGCCTCCTTACTATTTTTTATCTAGTATGTTATTGACAAGAATAAGGAAAGTATTCTTTAAAGTCACTAGACAGACACTAAATATACTTTATATCTATATATTCCTATTTTATATATTTTAAAAGTAGGGTCATTGTTTCCCCTTCTTACATAAGTAATACTCTATGGGGGGACTTCTCTTCAAAGCTTGGTTCTGGAGGAATTCCTGTTGCAGTGCATTACTCCCTTGTTGACAGTGCAGCCCAGGCAGGGGAGTGTGGCCATTCAACCACATGTTCATGTCCATGGGAACAACCTGGCCCGACCCATGTGGAATCTGTTTCTGCAGGGCTCACACTCCAGCACTGACAGCTGTGATTTTGCTATTAGCCCCCCACAGTGCTCATGCAACCCCTTGAAACTTATGAGGTCCCACTTACCATAGTATGAAAGCACCTCCCAAATATTTAAAAATAGAATAATTATTTCTCACTTTCTCGTCCTGCCCAGTCTGGAGGAAAAAATTAATTAGCTTGTATGTGCATAGAGTGGAAGAGACATATTCAGTGAAGATTAAGTCAAACCTTTTTCTTTCTGGCTTGCGCTCATACATTATCCCCAGTAATGACGACTCTTCAGGCCAAATGCTGCCTGCACTTGCACCAGTGCCACCTTATTGCCTTCCATTTGTTTACATTTGTATAATGGGGGATACAATTTGAAAATAATGGGTTCACACAGATGTCCTGTAATTGAAATTCAACAATTATATTGATGTTGCACAAACCAGAATATAATCCAGTTTCTTCTCCCAGAGCTGTGGTGGCTCAGCTGGGAAGACATTCAATGAACTCTTCCTCTTTCATGAAGTATACAAGGAATAGATTTGCTGAGTAGAAGGTACTATTTTTACATAGTCCCTTTTCAAATGAGACCTGCACTTTAAACATGTTGAGCAATCTGAACTAAGCAGCCTGTCAATCATCACTTCTAAGGCTGCACAACAGTGCATTCAAGAAACTGTGCTTTAAGTCAATTAAATAATTTAAAAGCTTCCCCCTTATCCATTTTGCTTTGGGCTAGCAGCAACATTTACTGGGAGCTGAGAACTCTTCTTCATATTTCTGAGGCTAGCCATGCAGAAAGCATTTAGTTTGTCAGGTTTTACCAGTGTTTGCCAATATGCTTATCTCTTTCTGCATACATGCAGTGTAGGGATTATTGCAAAAAACTAGAATTATCTGCATAGTGATGGAAATATTCCTTCCATGTTTTTAAATCTATCTTATCCAGCCCTATTACTATAGTAACTCAGCACCTCGTAATCTTTAGTGTATTTTCCCTTCCAACTTCACCCCTTTGAAGTAGGGGAGTTCTATTATCCTTAGCTCATCCCCCTATATATTTAAGCCTGTAGTGGAGCAGGGAACCTGTAGTGGAGCCCTGGACCAGCCTTCCTCTCCTGAACACAAAACGATGTTGCAGGTGCTATTAGTGTACTTATATGTGACTGATGTTTAGAACTCTCAGTGACTCCTCTTACAGCTTTTGTCTCTCAGTCAGCAGAACAAGCACTTTTAAAAATCTATTAATATGTTTTGTTTAAAGTTTCAAACAGTTGTGACTGGGTTGTGTGCAACTCCACGATTAAAGACATCTGTTTTCCCAACCAGTAGACAAGAGTTTGATTTTTTTGGCTAGAATATTTTTAACTTTCTTAACCTTACCACCGTATAGTCTCGCTGAAAGTTTACAAAGATCGTCTAGACCTGAAAAGAACTCTAGGGCTTTCGTCCAGTATGTGGTTCAGTAGGGACAGCATTAATAGTAAACTCATATTACATCCAGTTTGCATTTGGTGGTGTGGTCAGCCAGTGCTTCTCAACTAGAGACTTCTGCACTATTAGGAAAGTTAACATTTTTAGTGGCCAAATTGGATATATTGTGCTTGAGGCATCTCTAGCACAAAAATAACACTTGCTACTATATTCAGAAACACAAACACTTTCAAATAATGTGAACAAACCAACTGGGAGCTGTAACCTCCCCTTCCACCAGATTGCTTGACAACACTTTGGGCACCAGGAGAAATGTGAAAGTAAGGCTACACTGCAGTTAGAGATGGGATTGCAACATATGTAGACATAATTCAGCTAACTTTAATCTAGCTTCAGTACAGGCTGCACAAGCTTGCCCAGAACCTTAGGTAATTGCTTGGGTGGCTTACCTGCACTTAGGTATGTCTACATGTGTTGCAATTACACCTCCAGTTGCAGTGGAGACATAACCCAAATGCTTAAAAATACAAAATAGGATTTAGAGCTACCTTGTGCTTTTCTACCACATCCTCCTCCCCAATCAAGGAAAATACTTGAAATGAAGACTCCAATCCTACAAACACTTAAGCATGAGCTTCACTTTAACCCTTTAACCATGGGAGTAGTCTTATTGACTTTGATGGGACTATGTGCCTGGTTAAAGTTAAGCACATGCAGAACTGTTTAAAGGATGAAGGTCTAGGACAGGGGTCAGCAACCTTTCAGAAGCGGTGTGCCGAGTCTTCATTTATTCACTCTAATTTAAGGTTTCGCGTGCCAGTCATACATTTTAACGTTTTTAGAAGGTCTCTTTCTATAAATCTATAATATATAACTAAACTATTGTTGTATGTAAAGTAAATAAGGTTTTAAAAATGTTTTAAGAAGCTTCATTTAAAATTAAATTAAAATGCAAAGGCCCCCGGACCGGTGGCCAGGACCCGGCAGTGTGAGTGTCACTGAAAATCAGCTCGCGTGTCGCCTTCGGCACACGTGCCATAGGTTGCCTACCTCTGGTCTAGGAGTTTAGTTATGAACATAGCCTGTTTTAGTCTACTCTTTAAACCAGCTGAAATCCTAGAGACTGTGCCTTTGAGGGACTATGGTCAGCTGTGACCAATCAGCTCAAACATGATCTTAATGCAAATTTATATAATTTTATATGCTATATATTTTTAAGGTAAATTAACCGATGAGTTATCAATTCAATAACTATATAGCAAAGGTTAGCTAAGTAAGTTGTCTAACAAAATAACAGATCATACGCATAACATAGATCATCAGTGGAAGCTGGTTTCTTAAGTGTTGTTACAGCTACAACTTATAATTGTGTGTTAAAAATACACTGAACAACAAATAAAAATGTGGGCCACTTTGCAAAAGTGAGAGAAAGGCAGTGAACTCCAGGAAGGCTAAAGTTGATAGGAGATACACTAAAGGCTAGTTAAAAAACAAATAAACAAAACAAAATGAACTACCAACAGAAAGTAAGTGGGTAATGTTGACTTTCATAACTAAAAAAACAAAAACAAAAAGCAGCTCAGAAATAAAAACTAAAAACATTTATGTCAGAACTTGAACTAACAATACACAGATTTGGTGGCAAATTGCTGTCTTACTTTTCTAATATGGTTTGCAGTATAGGGATGTTTTTCTCAATTACATATTATTTATCTTATGGCAGCATTCATGGAGATTATACAAAAATGTTGTTAGACCTAATCTTTTTCTCAAAGAGTTTGCAAACTAGAGACAAGACACAATACATTAACCATAGGGAGGCCTTTGGATGCTACTGCAACATAAATACTAATTACAGATGAAAAAATTACATTTAAAGTATGTTAAGCTTGCAAAGTAGGTAGGAAATGCCAGACTTAAGGTTGCCTTCGGAACCTTAGTTTATCCCCCCTTTATGTTTATGCATTATGATACAGTCATAATTACATGATCACATGAGATTTTTTCCACAGGACACTGTCTTATTCTGTGCACAGGATAGATGGTGCTCATTGGATGAATAGGTATTCAACAATTCATTTGATCCTCATTGTTCAATGTGTGGTCCCAGGCCTTATTTACTGTATACTACTCAAGCTCTGCTCTGAAGACAGAATTATTCATTTTCTTATGGGCTTTTCTATGGTGCTCAGTAAACACTTAACAAAACATTAATTTATTTTCATAACACCAGTGGTGGATTAGCCACTGGGCGAACGGGGCCTGTGCCCAGAGGCCCTGGCCAATTGGGTGCTCCCACGCTCCGACCTGCTCTGGCAAAAGGGATGGGGAGGGCCTCCCACTTGCTCCGGCTCAGGGCCCTACAAAAGCTTAATCTTCCTCTGCATAACACCCATGTTAGATGAGTAGGTATATCCTCATTTTACAGATGGGGAACTGAGACAAAGATTAAGATAAAAAGGATCCACTAATTTTGGGCACTCCAATTTGAGACATATTTGCTGTGGATAATGCTCAACTGTTCTTCCAATCAGACCCCAAGGCCTTGAGTTTTCTGGGTTTCTGACAAGTATTGACCACCTATGAAAAATTTGGGTGAACTGCATCACAGAGGATGATTTGTGGCAGAGGCACAGATGGAATCCAATTCTCCAGGGCAGCATTCAACTGCTTTCCCGCAATCCTCTGCCTCACGCATTACTCACTTTCCAACTTCTGCAGATAATAGGCCAGGGATCCTATAGGCAAAAATCATTGTCACTGCACAGTCCTGATTCATCCACAGAGCAGATCCATCCTGTGCACTGAATGAGGCAAGGGACCTAGAGAATAAATAGTATGTGTTCATGAAAGTAAAGGACTATCATAATGGATACACAGTAGGCAGCCTTAGTTGTGTCATTTCCCAACTTGAGTACTTGAATTTGCAACCTTAATCATGTTCTCTTAACATAGTATTTGGTGTGAAGTTTCCTAAGTTTTTATAAAAGCAAACTGAAAAAAAACCAACCCCCAGAAATTCCAGAATGTGGTATTAATATCTACATGGGCCAGCAGCAGGCTTGGAACCTTTAGTCCATCACATAGACCTCTGCCACTTGAACTAATGGAGTGTCTGATAGCAGTAGAATGTTGACATCCTCTGTGTGGACCAGCCACTAGAGGAGAATGAGACAAACACTTTGCTGGTGGGTTTTGCATCTATTATTTGACAACAGACAAACGGTGAGACTCAGGAATTTTGGGATTCTCTCCAGAACCTTGAAAGAAGTGTATCTAGTAGTCACAGGTCCCTTGACCTGTGTCCTGTCTGGCCTGTCCTTGTCACAGTTCTGTCTCTTCACTTTGGTTTCCATCTCCTCATCCCAGCCTGTCTTTTTGCCCAGCTAGTCCCAGTCTCCCCTTCCCTCTCCTGCTCCCAGTCTTCTTCTCCCTCACCACCAGCTCCCTGTTTTTCCCAGCTAGGCTCCTTGTCCCAGTGTACTCCCTCTGCTGCTGCTGGATCTGTCTTTTGTCCTCCATACTACCTAGGCACCAGGAAGGGGTCATTGACAGCATAGAGTGAACAGTCTCCCTGCTCTCTGCTTTGGTGACCAGTGCCACAGTTGTCTATAGCAGCTGGGAAGAGCAAATGCAGGTAGGGTGACCAGACAGCAAATGTGAAAAATTGGGACAGGGGGTGGGGGGTAATAGGAGCCCATATAAGAAAAAGACCCAAAAATCGGGACATCTGTTCACCCTAAATGCAGGCAAATTCCTACTCAGGCCCTGTAGTACTAGGCTGCAGCAAGCTCAGTTTCTCCGCTGTAATGATGCATATGAAGTCTGGTCACAAGTAGGAGTTGTGAGGGGATGGAGCATGCTCAGTGAAGATGGAATCTTCAGAGAATTTAGCTGCCAGACACAAACAAGTCTCTGCTGAACACGTACAGATTTGTTAACTGGAGCAATGGCATAAAACTTGGCCAAATTTGGGCATTATTTTTACAGAGCAGCAAATTTAAAGTCCCTGCTCCTAAGCACAGAGGCACTAGAGCTTCTCAACCAAATAATTTGTAAGATTTTTTTTTTAAACTGTCAAAAGAAAGTATTTTACCTATTCTTGTTCTCAGAAATGCTGAACCATTACTGCTGACACTTTCAAAACAAATTCAGCCTGAGACAGGTGATTTTATCTCTGTAAATGGCATTGGGTGAGACAGATACTGCACTATTATGTTCAGTTGTGGTGTCCACATTTCAAAAAAAGGAGACTGAAAAATTGGAGACGGTTCAGAGAAGAGCCCAAAAATGATCAAAGGGCTGGAGAAAATGCTTTACAGTAAGATTTACAGAGCTCAATCTGTTTAATTTATATACACACACACACACAAAGAAGAAGAGAAAATAGCACATACTAAAGGGCTCTTTAGTGGAGAAAGTTATAACAAGAGCTGTTGACTGGAAGTTAAAGCCAGACAAGTTTACATTAGAAATAGGCACACATTTTTAACAGTGAAGGTTATTAACCACTGGAACAAACTACCAAGGATAGTGGTGGACATCTCCTGATGTCTTCAAATCAAGACTGGATGACTTTCTGGAAGATATGGTTTAGTTAAACACTAGTTATTGGCCGCAATGTGGGGTAATGGAATGAAATTCTATGGTCTGTATTATACAGGCAATCAGACTGAATAATCTAATGGTCCCTTCTGGTCTTTAAAAAAAAAAAAAAGTAAATAAAAACAACCAAAAACCTATGCATCTTCTGTTAATGAAGCTTGCCAGAAAAGGATCTCCTTCCCAAAGGAAGCCCATTGCCTTAACAGCTCCCTGTATCTCCCTCTCCCTAGCTTCCTAGGGATAGGTATTACACTCATCAGGGAAGCTGCTTCTGAGGCCAACCAGCATTCCATTCACAGTATTGATTATTAAACACAACTAAAGAGTGCTCTGCCAGGAGTTGCAAGATGAGGCTAATGTAAGTCCTTGTCTTTAGAACAGACCCCATTAATTCCATCCTGTCCCAGCCACGTTGGTATTTGTATACCAGATTTTGTACTGAGTTCTGAAATGGGCAGAAATCAAACATGTCTAAGACTTCACAGAATCTGCCATGGGATGTTATAGTTCCACTGTGTGATGCATTTATCTTTTTGTTGAATGGGGATGTTTCTTTTCTCTGGTCTAATGAGGCAGAATATTAAACTATCTTTAATTTTTAGAGACTATAGGATTCTAGCTACACAAACATTTTGCTTGAAATATTGTGTAGGGTTTTTGATGCACAAATTGCTATGAGCTAGAAACTGCTAGTGTGTCTCTAGGGACAAAATATATAGCAACATGTTTAGCTATTTCAGGTACTCTGTCAAACCACATTTAACAAAAACTAAGAAGTGTGAGTGGATATTTTGTACCCAGGAGCAACATTCTATAAGTGGCCTTTAAAGTTAAGTGTTAGATTAATGACAGCTTTCTCCAAAATGTTTATCTGTACTTTTGTCCCATAAGCAGCTTCTAAATCCAGTTCCTGAAGCAGCCTGTTCCACACAGTAACAGAAGATTCCATATATGGCCCAGTTTATTTTCTACTCATTTGTTCTGATGCATAAAGGACTTTCAATAATTAAATTTTGATATTATTTTCCTGTTTGTATTCCTAATGGAATCTGAATACCTAAGCAATAGATGTAAGTCACTGAGGCCATGTCTACACTACAAAATTAAGTTGACCTAACTTACCTCAGCCTACAGCCATTGCAACAATTACATTGCTTGTGTGTGTCCTTTGCACCTTGTGCTGGCAGCACATATCCTCACCAGGAGCTTTTGTACTATCAGTGTGGGGCATTGAGAGAAGGCTCCTGAAAACCAGTAACAGCCAACATAAGCAACACAGTGTCTACACTGACACTGCGTTGACCTAACTACATTGACCTTGACTCTACGCCACTGGTGGAGGTAGAGTTATAAAGTCAGTTACGGGGCAATTACATCGGTAGGAGCAAAATTTAAGTGGAGACGCTACCATAGGTCAACATAAGCTGCTTTGTATCAACCTAAGTCTGTAGTTTAGACCATACTGGACCATCCTGTTCTCAGGAACAAACAAGTATAGACATTATTGCTGCCTTGAATATGTTTACAATCCAAACTTACAAACACAGCTAGCACCTGGTGAACATTTGAAGTGCTTCCTCTAATCAAAATGATATGGAGCTGACACAGTCTCTAGACTTACTTACATAAAAATGCAATTAACACGTCTCCTGATGCAGCTTCTTTTCATCTTCAATTCTTGATGACTGTCATCTAGATTCACACATTTTCACTTTCTCCCACACAACAATAGTTTTGTCATCATCTTCATCAACAGTTGTACATTTTTCCATAGGGAAAATGGATTTTTTTTAAAATAATGTATCTTAGTCAGCGAACTTCTCCTGTTGTGTTTCAGAAACAGCGGCGGCTCCAGGCACCAGCACGTGCCTGGGGTGGCAAGCCTTGGGGGGCGCCCTGCCGGTCCCTGCGAGGGCGGCAGTCAGGCAACCTTCGGCGGCTTGCCTGCGGGAGATCCGCCGGTCCCGCGGATTCGGCTGCAATTCGGCGGCGAGTACGCTGAAGCCGCGGGACCGGCGGACCTCCCGCAGGCGCGCCGCCGAAGGCAGCCCGCCTGCCGTGCTTGGGGCAGCAAAAAAGCTAGAGCCGCCCCTGTTCAGAAATACAGATTTCCTTTCATGAAAGTCCACCAGATAAAACACAAATTCAGCCCTTAGGCCAAACCAAAAGGAATTCTTCTCTCCAGCTCAAAAGACGCTTTTAGAAAACGTAACTATATATTATTTCAGCTAAAACATCTTAGATTCCTAATTTATTTGGTATCAAATCATGGTGTGCTCAGCATTATAGAATCGTGGAACTGGAAGGGACCTCTAGAGGTCATCTAGTCCAGTACCCTGCACTCAAGGCAGGACTAAGTATTATCTAGACCAGACGTGGGCAAACTACAAAGCCCCTGAGCTCCCGGCTGGGGAGCCTAGTCCCTGGCCCCTCCCTCACTGTCCCCTCTCCCCCGCAGCCATGCCGCCACGCTGACCGCGCTCTGGCCCGCTGGGCAGTGTGGGGAGCGCAGCTGGCTCTGGCCAGGTGTCGCGGCTGTGAGCTCCCACCCTCTTATGTGAAATCCCACCCTCTTATCCAACCAGCGGTGGCTCCAGGCACCAGCACTCCAAGCGCGTGCCTGGGGCGGCAAGCCGCGGGGGGCGCCCTGCCGGTCCCTGCGAGGGCGGCAGTCAGGCTGCCTTCGGCGGCATACCTGCGGGAGGTCCCCGGTCCCGCGGATTTGGCGGCATGCCTGCGGGAGGTCCGCCGGTCCTGCAGCTTCAGCGTACCTCCGCCAAATTGCCGCCGAATCCGCAGGACTGGCGGACCTCCCGCAGGTAAGCCGCTGAAGGCTTGGAGTGCTGGTGCCTGGAGCCACCGCTGGTTGGATAAGAGGGTGGGATCCCAGGGAACAGTTAGGGGAGGGGGGTCCCGGGAGGGGGTGGTCAGGGGATGAGGAGCAGAGGGCGGTTGGATAGGGGGTGGGAGTCCCGGGGGGGCTGTCAGGGGGCATGGATAGGAATCGGGGCAGTTAGGGGACAGGGAGCAGGGGGGTTGGATAGGGAGTGGGGGTCCCGGGAGGGGGCGGTCAGGAGACAAGGAGTAGGGGGGGTTGGATGGGTTGGAGGTTCTGAGGGGGGCAGTCAGGGGGCGGGAAGGGGGAGGGGGCAGGGAGGAGGCAG
The DNA here is from genome assembly GCA_003942145.1 of Platysternon megacephalum. Classification (NCBI taxonomy): domain Eukaryota; kingdom Metazoa; phylum Chordata; order Testudines; family Platysternidae; genus Platysternon; species Platysternon megacephalum. The sequence continues at coordinate 9,546,871 of QXTE01000033.1, read as the reverse complement.
GGGCCAGGCTGTTTGGGGAGGCACGGCCTTCCCTACCCAGCCCTCCATACAGTTGCGCAACCCTGATGTGGCCCAACCTGCTTTTAAAAATCCCCAATGATGGAGATTCCACCAACTCCCTAGGCAATTTATTCCAATGCTTAACCACTCTGACAGTTAGGAAGTTTTTCCTAATGTCCAACCTAAACCTCCCTTGCTACAATTTAAGCCCATTGCTTTTTGTCCTATCCTCAGAGGTTAAGAAGAACATCTTTTCTCCCTCCTCCTTGTAACAACCTTTTATGTACTTGAAAACTGTTATCATGTCCCCTCTCAGTCTTCTCTTCTCCAGACTAAACAAACCCAATTTTTTCAATCTTCCCTCATAGGGCATGTTTTCTAGACCTTTCATGCTGGCTGTATCAATACATTGATTTGCTTCTACCTCAGGAGCCATTTATCTGAGGCCTAGAAGTTAAAAGGTAACAAGGTCAGATATTAGTTGCTAGGAAAACTGTGATAAAACTTCCTTTTCAAGTTTAGTAGTGGAAAGTTAACCAGTGAAACAAGTTTCTTTTTGTACAATCATATCCTTTTGATGTGTGACAAGCAACAAAATGTGCAAAATGTTGGCAGGAGATTCAAACCAGGTTAAACCAAAAAAGTTAAAAAGAAACTGCTCTTAAAACTGAGACCGTGACCCAACTTCACTGAAAAATTCATGTATGTTTCTATCAAACATGGCCCTGGTTTATTATTGCCTGTTGCCAAAGCTACACAAGATTCACAGTGATCCCCACTAAAAATTTACCATTTACTATCACTTACCACAGAATTGACTATTTAATAGCAACCACTGCATGGATTTTGCCTGGTGTATACAAACTTGCACACCACGTTGTGGGGTTGACTCTGAAGTGCACGGGATACAAACTTCAAAACCAGCATGCACTGGACTCATTGAAAACAAAGGAAGTTCTCTGTGTGCATGGATTACAGGATATGGCCCCAGGGGTGCAAACTCATATGAAGTGAAACTAAAGAACAGATTTGCATAACCCCTTGAAGCCCAAAAGCACATGCTCAACTACAAATGAATTTTCCAATCTCAGTCTCATCTATTGTCAGGTGACTAGGGCATGGGCAGTTATGACTACTGGTTGGAGCAGGAGTCAGGCCTAGTGATTAAAACAGGAGTTGCTAGCCAGGAGTTAGAACCAAGGGCCAGAGCTAGAGTCAGGGGCAAAGAGTCAAAGCAGAGGGTCAGGGCTGGAGTCAGAAATCAAAGCCAGGTTACCTGGAGCAATGCAAAGCAAGAGCAGGGCTGGTTTCTGGGAAGGAACAGGAGCTAACATAACAATAGGTAAATGTTTTGAGCAGCCAGCACCTTCCTTATGGTGCTGCTGGTCTGCTGATCCCCTCAGCCAATCAGACAGTTTGTCCAATCAGGCAGCTCAACTAGGGACCAGCTGTGCTTGTTAATCTGCCTGGGGGTTAAAATAGCAGGTAAACCAGCTAGCTGTGGGCCCTTATTCCTGACACCTATATAATTAGCAATGCTTAGCCTTCATAGGGCCATATCCTCAGCCAATGTGAAATTGCCCGAGGGGCCTAATACTGTAGTCACCCTCTCAGCATGCCTAGCGGATCAGGCCTAGCATGTGACTTAGGCTGCTGAATGCCTATCTTCCCTAGTTTGTGAATCACAAGCAAAGACAGATACCTCCCTACAGCCTAGCATCAGGCACTTATTTTCAAGAGAGGGGTAGGGTTTAGGACACACCTCTCTCATCAGCATCTCCCACTGGATATCTTATGCAGCTCCCTGCTTAGCACACCAGCTTTATGGATTACATTCTAAGGCCCCTATCTCTTCCCATTCATTGTCTAAGAGCCTAGATGCCTAACTCAGGCTTTGTGGACCACAGTGTTGTTCCTGTGATTTTCTAGGCACCTGAAAATTAGGTGTTGTGATTCTGAGTGCCACAGTGCCTAGATCCCCTTTGTGGATATGTGCCTAAGAAAAAATATGAAAAATGGGCAAAGAACATGTTAAAAACAAAGCTACATTCATAAGTTCTTGTTCTGATTCATCTGCAGGAAAGTATTTTCAATTCTATTAGTTTAGTTCCAAACTTTGTTTGCAAATAGGAAGCCTTACTCGCACTCTGCAGTGATCCCCACTAGCCGCACTGCTGGGGCCACTGGAATGGATATGAGTTTAAGAAATAGCTAGGAGAATTTGTGTTTGGAATTGTGGGGTAACAGTCCATAGAAAGAGACTCAAAGAACTTGTGCTCATGAAACCAGCCTTAGCATTGTGGCAGCACACTTTCCTAAGAAGGCTGGGGATAAAGATTCCAGTCCTAACTCCCTCTTCCTTCAAAATGCATATTTTATTGGACATATTTGTCTATTTTATTGAGGCATATGGTGCCCTCTGCTGGTGTACATGTGTATAGAACATTTTGTATAGCAATTTAAAATACAGGAAAAAATAGGTCAATACTGGTTCTGCCACAAACAGTGGTGAGTTTCCCTTCCTTTCCTCTCTGATTTACACCCACTCTCTTGAATCTGGGACATGCTGAGTGATTGAGCTACTTCAGCTGAATAGGGGTGGTTGGGATACCCTTGGCAATTGGCCCATGCTCTTAATCTATTCTGCTAGAGGAGGTGTTGATAGAGATTCAAGACTCTTTCACTCAGTAACTGCACTGTCTCTGCAGCATGTCTGACCCATGCTAATCCAGGAGTAGATTTAGGAAATGAGTTACACCAGTATCAAGCCTGAGTGTCCTCATTTAAATTATTCTGGATTGATCCTGGTGTAACAGTGTTTGGAATCTGGACCCTGATCTTAAAATTGAAGTCAAGTCTCTCACATGGAGAGCTAATGTAACACTGATTTTTCAAAAAAGGCTTCAGAGGAGATCCTAGCAATTACAAGCCAGTAAGCCTAACTTCAGTATCAGGGAAATTGGTTGAAACCACAGTAAAGAACAGAATTATCAGACATAGAGGTGAACATGATATGTTGGGGAAGAGTCAACATGGCTTTTGTAAAAGGAAATCACACCTCACCAAACTATTAGAATTCTCTGAGAGTGTCAACAATCATGTGGAAAAGGGTGATCTGGTTGAAATAGTATACTTGGACTTTCAGAAAGCCATTGACAAGGTCCCACACCAAAGGCTCTTAAGCAAAGTAACAGTAATGGGATAAGAAGGAAGGTCCTCTCATAGGGTTGCCAACCCTCCAGGATTGTCCTGGGAATTAAAGGTTAATCTTTAATTAAAGATTATGTCATGTGATGAAACCTCCAGGAATACGTCCAACCAAAACTGGCAACCCTATCATGGATCAGTAACTAGTTAAAAGATAGGAAACAAAGGGTAGAAATAAATGGGCCTTTTTCACTATGAAGAGAGGTAAATAGCAGGGTCCTGCAAGGATCTGTATTGTTCAACATATTCATAAATGATCTGGAAAAAGGGAGGAAACAGTGAGGTGGCAAAGTTTGCAAATGATAAAATGAGATAGTTAAGTCCAAAGCTATTTGCAAAGAGTTATAGAGGGATCTCACAAAACTGGGTGACAGTGCAACAAAATGGCAGATGAAATTCAATATGCAAAGTAATGCATATTGGAAAAATAATCCGAACTATACATACAAAATGATGGGCTCTAAATTAGCTATTGTCACTCAAGAAAGAGACCTTGGAGTCATTGTGGATCATTCTCTGAAAACATCCACTCAATGTGCAGCAGCTGTCAAAAAAGCTAACAAAATGTTAGGAATGGGATAAATAATAAGACAGAAAATATCATGCCACTGTGTAAATCCATGGCATGCCAACACTTTGAATACTGTGTGCAGTTCTGTCATCCCATTTCAAAAAAGATATACTAGAATTGGAAGAGGTACAGAGAAGGGCAAGAAAAATGATTAGGTGTATGGAACAACTTCCATATGAGGAAAGATTAAAAAGACTGGGACTGTTCATCTTAGAAAAGAGATGACTAAGGGGGAATATGATCAAGGTCTATAAAATCATGAATGGTGTAGAGCAAGTAAATAAAGTGTTATTTACTCCTTCACATAACACAAGAACCAGGGGTCACCCAATGAAATTAATAGGCAGCAGGTTTAAACAAATATAAGAGAGTACTTCTTCACATAATACACAGTCAACCTGTGGAACTCACTGCCAAGGGATGTTGTGAAGGTCAAAAATATAACTTTGTTCAAACAAGAATTAAATAAATTCATGGAGGATAATTCCATCAATGGCTTAGCCAAGATGATCGGGGATGCAAGCCATGCTCTGGGTGTCCCTAGACTCTGACTCTCAGAAGCTGGGACTGGACAACAGGGGAGGATCAGCTGATAAATTGCCCTGTTCTATTTATTGCTGTGAAGCATCTGGCACCGGCCACTGTCGGAAGACAGGATACTGGGCTAGATGCACCATTGGTCTGACTCAGTATCGCCGTTCTTATGTTCTTACATGACAGTGCACATCACTAGCTCTGTTCAGGTTCTTATACTGTGCCCATTGATGTGGTATCTGGCAACAGAGCAGTCCCTCTGATGTATATTTTAAGGTTATTTGTTATAGCAATCATCGAGTTTGGGTGGCTATTTTATCTTACTAGATAGATGTGTATAAATTTGTAAATTTCACAGTGCTTTCCAAAAAAGATACATCAAATTCCCTGCCCCCAAAGAGCTTCATTCTAGATAAGACTGGACACCCACAAGACAAGGCATAGAATATCAGAGGAAGGTGGTGGGATTTGATTATAACAAAAAAAGGGAGGGTGGATTGCTTGATGGAAGGATTCCAAAGTGAGAGAAAGGAGATTTGGTGGATGATCACTGTAATTTGAAGTGTAACTCCCGCCTACCTCCTACCAAACTAACAACCCACCCCGTAGGTTTTTTAGTTGTTGGGGTTAATTTATATATTAGCATTGCTGGAAGATATTGAGATTAGACAACATAAACCGATCTGGACATTAAGGAAAGAAATTCTTGCCTTTGGCTGTATTGTTAGTGACAGTGTTACCGATTGCAAAGAGCTCATTGTGAAATCAAGCGAACAACAGTAACTCAGACAGTTAATTTGAACCTGACAGACCTGACTTGGGGCTCATTATAAATACCAGCTCTATATAAAGAAGAGAAGATGGCGGTTTCCGCTATACTTGTTACTCGAGGTTACCCGAAAGAGCTGACAAAAAAGAAAAAATATTATGCTGCCAATGAAAAGAGGCAAATTATATTTTTTGCTTATTTTTTTAAAGGTGAAAATTGTATAATTAAGGTCTCCATAACTTTCCTTGAAGGAAGGAAATACACATCCCCCCTTGTCTGAAAGCCATTATATAGCTGCAAGAAACAGTCTCCCCCTCGGTCATGACCAGTCATCCATGCCCTAACCTACCCTGTGAATAGTACTGTGGTGTCTCTTTAATTGTTCTCAAAACGACTGCCTAGGAAAGCAATATTTCCAGCAGCTAACATGCCACATGACACACACTGATCGGTGAGGCAGTATCACTCACTCTAAGCAGCATTGTTTTGAAGTTCTAATCTTCAGGGAGCAATATCACTGAAAGTGACAGGAGGAGGCTTGATTAAACATGTGGAATACTTGTGATAACATGGCTAGGTCAGTTAATGGTTTTCCTCTCTTCAGTATTACCGTAGCTATTCTAGTGCACGGGCAGTCCTTCTTATTGCATTTGCCCTTGGGATAATAATTGTTGGCCTTGTCTGATTGATTATTGTTGTTTCCTTTTCACCTTTGCTCAGTGTTGCAGGATTATCTATCTAGATCAGTGCTTCTCAAAGTCGGGCCGCTGCTTGTTCAGAGAAAGCCCCTGGCAGTCCGGGCTGGTTTGTTTACCTGCCGCGTCCGCAGGTTTGGCCGATCGCGGCTCCCACTGGCTGCGGTTCGCCACTCCAGGCCAATGGGGGCTGCGGGAAGGGCAGCCAGCACATCCCTCGGCCCGCGCCGCTTCCCGCAACCCTCATTGGCCTGGGACGGTGAACTGCGGCCGGTGGGAGCCGTGATCAGCCGAACCTGCGGACGCGGCAGGTAAACAAACCGGCCCGGACCGCCAGGGGCTTTCCCTGAACAAGCGGTGGACCGGCTTTGAGAAGCACTGATCTAGATAGCTTAAGTACTTATGAGGCCCCCATTACCATTGTATCTGGGCACCTCACAAACTGTAATGAATTTATCTTCACAATACCCTTGTGAGGTAGAAAAGTGCTATTATCTCCACTGTGAAGATGGAAACTGAGGCACAGAGAGACTAAGGGCCAGATTTTAAAAGGTATTTAGGTGCCTAAAGATGCAGCTAGGCACTTAGTGGGATTTTCAGAAGCACTTAGGTGGCCAACTCTGATTAAAATCTTCCTATTGACTTGCCCAAGGGAATTGACGCCAGGTCTCCCAAGTACCTGACTATCATCCTTGCCACTGGACCATTCTGCCTTCCTCTTAGGGGCAGTATATGAATTATATCAATAGGAAGGAGTACCATTCATTAGTTGGTCCACCTCAGATTGTCAAACCAGAGGGCCTTAGTGTGGAATACACTGGGCTTTGCCTATAGGGTGAAGTATAGACCCCATCTCTTTGTACAAAGCCTTCAGTCAGTTATAGGAACTGAAAAATGACCAGGCAATAGTTTCTGGAAACAAACAATAGGATTGATCTTAATAAATAAAAAAGGGGTGATGGATAATACAATCTCTTTGGTCAGAATTATGCTTTCTTTAATTATGTTTATGGCATCTAAATGCTATGGTACTGTGCACACTAGAAAGGCAGAGAGAGATGTCATTAAAATACAATGTCATGCTTATAATGCAATCAGAACATTATTAAACTGCAATCAAAATATAAGTAAGTCCTATGTGTTTCCCAAAGGCTTTATCTCATGTTTGATAAAGCTATCCATTTATTTAATAAATAGCATCATCCAAACTTCTCAGCTGTGAAGTCTCATTTTAAAATGCTATTTTCCTTTTCCATTATCGGTAGCACAAGAACTCTGTAGATGAGATGAGAACTTTAAAGAGAAACGTACATGGCAACAATAAGTAGTTTAGATCCAAACTACAGTGTTTAAATGAAAGAGCAGGCAGAGGGAGTAGATGAAACAGCCTCATGTAAACAGAAGGGTTGTGCAGTAAAGAAAAAGAATCAGTGAGGGGTAATTTTGTTTACATATTTCCTATAACATCATTATTTGTAGTATTCATTAATTATTATTTATTTCATTGTTCTGGCCCCTGTTGCAAACCATTCCATCACGAGTCTCTTATTTTGTGTTTTTCCTCAAACCCTAGTTCCTGGAGTCATGGGATTACTTTAGAATTTCAGCTTTCATTTAACAAAAGAATCAAGTTTTTAGTCCTCATGACTGAGGAGAAAAGCTGAAAAATGTGACCCTGGTGAATAGTTAAATTTCAAAAACCAGAAGGCAAATAAAAAGAAACCAATATATATATTTTTTTAAATCTCATGATTTTACATGACTCATGCTTGGGGTTGGCAATACTGAATTCATGAGAACCAGAAAGTAAAATTAACCACTGTAGCCTCACTACCCAAGCTGGTTGAAGTGTAAAAAATAAATAAGACAATAAGCATGGTGATAAGTAGCATAGCTTTTCAAGCATTCTTTCATTTTTAATAATCAAAGTATTATTAGTGTATGTATTTCCCATTAATTTCAATTGGAGCCAACAAAGTTCATCCTAGGACAAAATTTTGCCCATGATTTTTATGCTGCTTTTGGTTTTTTAAATCTGGAAGTACATTCTTATGTGCATCTACACCAGGGGCTCTCAAACTTTTTGCCAGCATGACCCCATTTTAATTAAGTATTTCCTGCTGGGACCCCAGACAACATGGAAGACACCATATTGAAGAGCAAAATGCCATCCTCCACACAGCATGACCTCGCATGCACTGTACAGGTGAGGTCATACTGCACTGAGGACACCACTTTGCTCTACAAAATGGCATCCTCCACACAATGTATTCTTGTACATATGGTGCATGCGAGGTTACGTTGTGCAGAGGAGGCCTTTTATAGAGCAAAATGGCGTCCTTCATGCATCATGACCTCACACACACCGTACATATGAGGTCAGGCTGTGAGGAGCAAAATGGTGTCCTCCACACAAAAGAGATCACCGTGACCCCATCTGCTGATGGCATGACCCCATTTGGGGGCCTGACCCACAGTTCGGGAACCACTGATCTACACTAAGGGGTTCTGGACTTCACTCCTTCCACTGACTTTCTCATCCTTCTTCTCCAGCTCATTTCCTTCCTCCCTCTTTCTCCCAGTGCTGTCCATCCTTTCTCCCCTATCCCCATACCATTCCTCAACCTCTTTATACTTTCCCTGATTCCCAATTTCCACTTATATTCGTGCAGCAAAAAGCCAGAGAAAAATGGCATGAAATTAGAAGATAGATGACACAATCCCACCAGGATTCTTCATTTTCCATACAAAGCCATGAGCTATCTCCCTCCCATCAATTCAATCACTGTCCTCATTCATTATATTTCCCTTATTCTCAGTGTTAATTCTTTCCCTTCTCGCTCCAGTCACCATCACATCTCCTTCTCCACAGTCCCTCACTTCCTACCACAGTTACCTCACACAAAGGCCCAACTCCTCAACTACTGCAACACCAATGCTTGCTGCTTATTGATCCTTGGACTCAGCTCCTTTTCTTCAATCCTCTCCAGCTCCCACTGCTCCCTCTCTCTATTAGATGTGCCACCAAGGGCTGAAGGTTGTTAATTGGCTGGGAAGGGAAGGAGGGAAAAGAGTCTAAGCTACTAGCCCCAGTTGCTCAGTCACTTGGTCAAAATTTGGTGAACCCAGCTAAGAGGCTGGAGATAAGATCAAGGAGCCATAGGTTGGGCAGGCCTGATGCTTAGTCATTGTTCTACTCTGCCTCTGTAAAGAATGCACTGACAATGCTGAAGCCAACGGCCTACATACCACATGACCTGTAGGGAAGGAGGAGATCCTGAATCTGAACTCAACTCCATGCTTCCGAAGTGCAGGCAGTGTGGTGTGTAACTCAGCGAGTGGAGTCAACAGAATGATCGATGTGCTGAGAAGGGTTGATGTTCTGCATGGCTGCCTACTCCTAAAATTGGCCCTGGTTTTTGAAGTGGGGAGGAAGGAGGATTTCCCAACCTTCCCCCGATTTGGGTGCGAGTGACATTGTGAATAAGAACCAAAGGGCCTGTTTTCATTCAAAATGCCCGCAGGGGGAATAACAGAGGAGGGTAAATAAAGGAAGTGTGATATATGAATACTAAGCACCATTTCTAAATAGAATGTCTTCTCAACCTTTTCAGTGAGTGACTTTATACATCTGTACACCTGGGAGACAGCAGCCATATGATTTTCCTAATTCTATAAAGCGGTCTAAGACAGACCTGACCTTCCCTTAGCATCAAAAGATGATAAGCTCGACATGAGCTGTTAGCTTAGTAATTAAAAGGTATGTATTTTATATCCAACAAATATATGCTCAGTTATTTAGACAAATACATTACTATAGAAACCCCTTTAGAATCAGAAGATTTATGACTGACATCTAGAGAAAAGATGTATGACCCTAATGCCTGCATGTGGTTGAGGGGCAGTTTCTGTACATTTCTTATTCTTCAATATAAATAATGCATAAAATGACCGATATACACCCCGATTGTACATATTTTGATTGCATTCCTCTTTCCTACCCTTTGCCTTCTTAGGCCCAAATCCTGCAAAGTTTGTTTGTGGATTTTGCTTATCTTTGTGCTCACTGAGTCTGTGCTCAACACTTCTTTGGAAAGTACTCTCTGTGGCACAGCACAGGAGGTTTATTATGCAATAAAGAGGTGTTGAAAGTATCCTCTTTTTCGCCTTTGCTTTTAGAGTGAGTCACTTGAGATCACTGCAATGTGCTTTTGATGTTGTGACATTTGTTCCCTTCAAAAAGAGAGCAACAGAAAGAGGAACAGTGAAAGACCTCAGCCTCCAGCTGTTAAGAGGAGGAAAAAACAGTGTGATGTTGGGAATCAGCAAGACAATATACCTTGCTTTTGCATCTTCTTCAAAGCAGGCTGACTGAGAGGCTATTGTTTTTGTAGGGAAAGTAAAGAGGACAATGGTTTATGATTCACAGTGATCTTTATATTAAGTATGTCTTAGCTATTCAATTATATAGCAGCTACTTGATGTAAGTGGCTCAACTGCTCTGTTAGTGTTAGGAAATATTGCACATGAGCACAACATATATAATTGGATATAAAAAGAAACAAAATGAAATAAAATGGCTGAAAAATAATGAGGGGCTTATTGAAGTTAGCCTGAAGCATCCTTTGCCTCAGTACAAAAAAAAATAGAGCACTTACACTAAAAGAAAGAACAAACATTGGCCACTGAAAACACCATGAAAAAAAACAAACCAGTGAGATCATTAACACCATGGCAGTTCTCTCTTCTGGATCTCCCTCCCTGTCATGCCTGCTAGCTTTAAATAACAAAATGAGGGTGACTAATGCACTCAAAGAGGGTGGGGTTTGAGGTCTAGTCTAACAGCAAGGAGGGGAAGTAGTGGGAAAGTGTTGCTTACTCAAGTTAGGGAGAGGAGGGGTGAGCTCCCTACTGCTTTTTAGCAGAGAAGTGTGGGCAGGCGTCCCTTATTTAACCCCTGCTGATCAGATAACTGAATAGGAGGGGATCCACAGGACCCACATAAAATTTACTGGGATCAGAGGATGGAACTAGAATAGTGAAAAATGTTTGCCATTAAAATATAAGCCATACAGAAGTCACCTGGTTTTAGGCTGTGTTATAAACCTGAAACTCAGATTGGTCTCGAAGTTTTCAAACCAAACCTAAACTCATTTAAGATATGACATCAAAACCTTGTAAAAATCCAGGTTCACACAATGTTTTGGGTGAGTTTTGTATTTATATTTGGTTCATTTAAACTCAGAACTCAAAGTGAAACTCAGGGAATCCTAACCCACAAAGAGCAAAGCCAAGAAAATATTCCTATGAATCCTTGTGAAATCCTTTGTTTCAGACAGCACAAGAACCTGTGCCGAGAAAGATATGGAGGGATTGATAGAAAACCAATTCCCGAGAGTAGCAATGTCCCTTACTAGTCTGGGAAAGGAAGCAGTATCCTTAGAAGAAATTCAGGGCATGGAAAAACAATCTTAGGAGTGGAAACACCTGAATCATCCAGCTTAAAATAAATGGAGAAAAGAAATGGGACACTCCACTCTTTATTCTACAGTTCCAAGGCATTTGAATCTCAAAAAATCAATTTTTCAGAATTTTTCTCTCCCCAGCAAAGACATCAGTTTACTGCAAAATCCAAAACATTGAGACAGTTAAACTCCTTGTACTGCTATCAGATAGTTGCATTTACTAAAAAACAATGACTCTTGACACTTGCCTGCAGCTGTTGCACATTATGTAATATCTCCTAGAAACATCAGTGTAGTGACACTCTGGAAGATATTACACAATGTGTAGTTTATTTAGTACTGCCATTTCCTAAAGTTCAGGAAAGATTTAGATAACTATGTTTATCTGCAGCAGCTGTGGAGACCAAAATAGCAAGCAGTTCCCGAATGATAAGAAACAGGACACTCCCTCTGCTGGCCAGAGGCGGCCACTCTAAATAATGTGCACTAGTATTAATCCTATCTAAAGAGAACGTTTTAAGACTCTTACTTTTAAGGGTGCCCTGGAAAAGGACATTTGTTTTTAAATTTGGGCTTGTGCCCTTGTTTGCTTGCAATGTATAAAGAAGACCTGGAAGGTTTTTATTTGTATTTTTTAAAAAGTCCTCCCCCGGTCTCATCCCCATTTGTTTTTTAGTTTAAGAAAATCAGGACTATAAATTCTGGCCTCCATTGGCTTAGTTGGAGGACCAGCGGGAGGTAAAAAGACATTGCATGATGGGCTGAGGGTGCTGAATCTGGAAGAAAGCCTTTCCTTATTCAAAACATTAATCACTGAAGTTAAATAATTGTTAAACAAAAAACTCAACTTTCACTCAGCTCATGTGGTGCCAGCATTTCAGTGGCTTTCTAGTCATAGAGTCTTCCAGGCTAGACAAGACCTGAATCTTTAATGTCAAAGACAAACAAATTAACTTAAACAAAAAAAACTTTCAGGTCTTCTTTACCCATCATAAACAAACCAACTAGGGCACCCCCCCCCCTCCCGCTTTGTAGATCACTTTTAGGGCTCAATTTTCAGTGTTACCGTATATTGGTGAGGCCTCATCTGAAGTACTGTGTCCCGTTTTGGGCCCCACACTACAAGAAGGATGTGGAAAAATTGGAAAGAGTCCAGCGGAGAGCAACAAAAATGGTTAGGGGGCTGGAGCACATGACTTATGAGGAGAGGCTGAGGGAACTGGGATTGTTTACTCTGCAGAAGAGAAGAATGAGGGGGGATTTGATAGCTGCTTTCAACTACCTGAAAGGGGGTCCCAAGGAGGATGGATCTAGACTGTTTTCAGTGGGAACAGATGACAGAACAAGGAGTAATGGTCTCAAGTTGCAGTGGGGAAGGTTTAGGTTGGATATTAGGGAAAAAAAATTCAATAGGAGAGTGGTGAAGCACTGGAATGGGTTACCTAGGGAGGTCGTGGAATCTCCTTCCTTAGAGGATTTAAGGTCAGGCTTTACAAAGCCCTGGCTGGGATGATTTAGTTGGGGATTGGTGCTGCTTTGAGCAGGGGGTTGGACTAGATGACCTCCTGAGGTCCCTTCCAACCCTGATATTCTATGATTCTATGATTCCCAGTATTCGTTTTTTAAAACCAGAATCACATGCTATGGGAAATTTAAAAACATTTAAGATCTGGATCTGATTCCTTCCTGCACCATCAGCCATTGCTTAGGTCAGGGGTCCCCAACGCGGTGCCCGCAGGCGCCATTGCGCCCGCCGGGGGGTCTAAGTGCGCCCGCGTAGCAGTCGTCTTTTTTTTTTTTTTGCTCCGCCGGCAGCGCTCGGGTTTTGTTTTGTTTTTTGGCGCCCGCCGGCAGCGCTCGGGGTTTTTTGGGTTTTTTTTGGCGCCCGCCAGACGAAAAAGGTTGGGGACCACTGGCTTAGGTCATGAAGAAGGCTCTGCCATCGCTGTCCGTCCTGGATCACTTTTTACACATCCTCTTCATTGCTAAGTCCCATAAGTTTTCTGTCTCTGGGCAGTGTTCATTAGAGGGATTCTTTCAGCTGGACCCTTTTGTATGGTCCCCTATCTGACCAATGGCACACCTCCCATAGAAATTAGGGGTTGTTGCTCTGAGGACTCTCTGTATTTCTTATAAATTCATTTCATTTAATGGTATTTTCTAAGCCATTTAGATGTCTGTACGTTTGGTGGATTTCTGGCTTTCACATCCATATGTTAAGAAGGAAATAATAAATATTTAAGATAACAGGTAAAAGACTTGCAGTTTGGTTTGTGTTGTGAGTTAAACCAACTGACACTGTTTTATTATTATTCCACTCATATTGCTTTGTTTGTACGTTATATTCCTTTCCATTCTGTTTTGTCCATTTAGACTGCAAGCTCTCGGGGGCAGCGACTGTCTCTCGCTTTGTTTGCACAGTGCCTAGAACAATGGGACCCCATCCTCTGTTGGCTCCTAAGCACTATAATAATAAGTATTAATAATTATTAATAGCAAAATTAATAACTAATTTTTATAACTGCATTGCAGTAGCACCTAGAGGCCCCAACTAAGATCAGTGCTCCATTGTGCTAGATGCTGTACATACAAGACCACAGACAAGCTCTGTCTAAAAGGTTTACAGGCTAATTAGACAAGAGGGAGAAAAAATATTATCATCCACGTTTTACTGATTGGGTAAAGAGGCACACAGAGATTCAATGACTTTCTCAAGGTCCCATCAGATGTCTGTGGACAGAACTGGGAATGACTCCAGATCAGCCAAGTACCAGTTCAGTGCTTTAATCACAAGGCCAACCTTGCTCCCTACTAGGTTTTAAGATATGTTAGTTAAAATGCATTCACTTACACATTCTAACATCACCTATTTTTCTGCTCTAAACAATGTAGGGATCTTTGTGACCACGCTATGTCAAACAGCGCCCTGGGCTTTCCTTTCCCAGACTAGGCCAAACAGGCTAGCTAGGCAATAGCAAGACAATTTATTAAATAACTACAATCCTGATGATTTATTATTACTTTCTAATGATTATTTAAGAGATAAATGTATGGAACCACATCGAAAAACTTGAGGTTTTAATAAAAAAAGCCTTAAAATAGGTTTGTTTTTTGAGAGTTTTGGTTAGGAGAACTGGAGGGGGTTTCATTAACAACCTGACTGTAAATAACGTGCAACTGCTCTGTATTAATTAGTGAATACTATATTTTGTCCAAGTGCTGTAAGGGCTGTTTACTGTCTGACTGTATGGAGTTAAGTCAAAAGGTGCTGTTAGGAAAAACAAAGCATGAAATGAAAATGACTAGAGATAAGGGGGGGAGGGATAGCTCAGTGGTTTGAGCATTGGCCTGCTAAACCCAGGGTTGTGAGTTCAATCCTTGAGGGGGCCACTTAGGGATCTGGGGCAAAATCAGTACTTCGTCCTGCTAGTGAAGGCAGGGGGCTGGACTCAATGACCTTTCAGGGTCCCTTCCAGTTCTATGAGATAGGTATATCTCCATGTATTATATTATAAGACACTCCAGGTAAAACACTTTGGAATTAAGAGAACATTGACTAGGCTATTAATTGGGACAAGCCTACCTACATTATCTCCAGCAAAATAAAAAGACCTATTTTACTAGGGATGGGAGCTGAAGATCAAAAGTACAGGAAACAGTTAAAAAGTCGCTCTCTCTAGAAAGACTGGTCAGTTGTGGGGGCTGTCAGGGGGAGCAGGCTGCCTCAGAGAGAGGCTCCATGGAGGGAGTCTGGAGCAGTTGAACCTACCTGGCCAACATTGGGGGGAGGGATATCTGGGTAAATAGACTGTTTTATTATTTTGAAATCCTTGTTCCCTTATGTTATGTGGGGTCCTACTGTTAAGAATCAACTATAATTTGTTTAGAAAAGGCTACATGCAATATAGCCTTGATATACAATTCCTTATATATAGCACTGGTCACAGTTCACAAAGGGCAGATCTTCAGGTACTGAACTCAAGTTGGGCCTGTTGAAGTAATCAAGGCCAGTATATAGGGATCTGTAACCCAGGTCCTGGGTGAAGAATACGAGACCTGCACGAGTCCATGCCAGGAGAAGCAAGAACTTGAGACTGGTCATGTGAGAGGTGCACTCAGAGAACGACAGGGTGCAGCTAACCTTGTAGCCAGTCAGTTTTCTGGACTACAGGTGTTTGGGGGATTGTTAACGAATACATCACATATTAAAACGGAAAAGAAAGGCCATGAAATAAGCAACACTAGGTTAATACAGCCAGCTACAGATGGATTAAAGAAGTGTTCATCAGTCGGTACCCCATGAGTAAGGATGTATTCAAAAGCCTGGGGACAGGTTGGTTTTTTTTGACTTCCTGACCTCACTTCCATTTGGGTTCATCAGCATGCCCAGTCTGTCACTCCAGGACAGCTGCTCTTTACAACAGTGTTTCTGAAAGTGAAATCAAAGTCTTGGCTGAGAATAATTGGCCCTATCACAAAGGTGCTATTTTTTCAGAGGTGATATTTCCTTAAGTGAGGTGATAACCAGAGGATCCCAACTGTTTGGCATGCCTGTGAAAGTCTGAGATTGTGGTGGAGGAACAAACAGACCAGTGCATTTCAATGTATTTTTATGTAATATATTGCAGTAGTTTTCTAAATAAAGTACAGTGGCTTTATAACTAATGAGTGGAATGAGTTCAGTGATATCAGCAGAGTATTAACTTCTGCTCAAGGGAGAACCAGGGCAGGCAGAAAATTAGATTTTAAAAGATACTTGGAGTAACTTGGGATATTTCAAAGGAAATATTCCCATCCCACAAAAAGGTGGTGGTGCAGATATTTCCATTGAATGTTTATCTGTGATTCTGGTTTTTAGACCTGCCAACAATGAGCTGCTGTATAGAGTAGAAGTTTGTCACTCAGCTGTTAAGGTGATGGGGGACAAAAATACTGAGAAAGGTACTGAGAAAGGACACATGTTGCAGATAAACCTGGGATGATTCTTGATAGAACTGCAGCAGACACTATTAAACTACTTAGATAATGTAGATGTGAATTTGGTTCTCATGAACATAGGGAATGAATAATTCTGGCTGGAGCCAGGCACTATGCATTCAGGTGCAATTGCTCCAAGTATTTTTTAAAATCTAATTTCCTGCTGTCCCATTTCTCCCTTGAGCAGAAGTTAATACTATGCTGATATCACTGAACTCATTATCTAAGCCTAATGTTTAGAGCCAAGTTTTTAGAAGTGAAACGTCAGTTTATTAACTCCATTGTGTCACTGTAGGGAGATTGTAAATCAAAGGCTAGTGTCTGCACTGGACAAGAAAGACAATTACAAATTGGGGAAGAGAACTGGTGTAGTCTCACAGAAACACAGGAAAAGGAAATACCAAGTGGAGTGGCAATGCTCTGTGGGTTTGAATGTCCTTTCATAGTTTGATTAACTAAATACTATTATAAACAAACATTTAGGGCCAAATTTATAAAATAAAAGGATGAATCCATTTCTGATTAATTGTTTTGGCTTTTGCTGAAAAGGATGAAAAAGAAATCAGCTTTCAGCAATCACAACTCTTTTTTTCCCCAATTTTCCCCCCCACCAACTGAAAATTGAAAACATTTCATATATTCATAGAGTCCGATGCCAGAAGGCTTGTGATCATCTAGCTTGATTTCATATATAGCACAGGCCATATTACTTCCCCTCCCCCCAATAATTCCTGCAGCATATATCTTTTAGAAAAACATCCAGTCCTGATTTTAAAATGGCCAGAGATGGAGAATCCACCATGACCCTTAGCAGGTTTTTCCAATGGTTAATAATCAGTGGTTAATTTCAGCTGGTCAGAGTGAATTTTCAATAAAACCAAAAAATTTTGGCTGGCTGGACAAAATGTTTTCATTGCCAAAAATGAATAACATTCAGTTTTGATGGTCTTGTCAAAATCTTAAACAATTTTGTGGAAAAATTTCAACATAAAAGAAATCTTTCATTTCAGAATTTTTCACAAGAAACTAATATTTCCTGACCAGTGCTTCTAAATACTATCTGCATGCAGAACTGTTCAAGATGCACATTCAAGGCAGGCAATTACAAAATACAATCATAGGCCTGCAACTGAGCAAATATTTTGTTTTTATAATGTTTTTCAAAATGTGACTGTGAAATTCATCATTTACTTCTGGGATATAAATTTATTAAATGTTCCAGGCAATTGTGAGCATTAGTTTGCATCCCATTTCTGAATAAAAATAATCTCATAAATAATACTTGGTCTCATCCCTAACAGGTGCCTAATCCAATGCCAAGAATGATTACCTCTGGAGAGGTAATAATGTAGAATGTAACACTTGTTTTTGCATGTACACATGCACAACCATGAAGGGTAGACAAACTGCTCCTGAGACTATTTGACTAGTAGTTGTATGAATATTGATAGTGCCTAAATGCCTCAATCAGGATCAGGGCCCAGTTGTGCTAGGCGATGAATGGAGTAAGACACAGTCTGTGCCCTGATCAAATGACCTCATCCTGAAAACACTTAGACATGTCCCCTTTGAGTCAAATTAAATATGTGCCTCTGGACCCAATCCTGCCACTGTATCTGCTTGGGCACTCTCCTAACATCAACGAGGATCAGCAGCCCAACTACCACGTGCACCCGCAGGATCAGAGCCTAACCATCTGCAGGGCCTAAAATGACAAAAACCAGATGAAGGGTGAGGGAAAGAGAGACAACATGACAGCAACGTGAGCAGGATGACATGTTGTGTCAATATATAGAGCAAGTCATATGGTGTGATAGATCCTCTGTTTTTTTCTGTATGGGAACAAAGGGTTTGGATTTTAGTTTTGCCTATTGTCTATTTTATTATTTGCCTTTGCCTCTTACCCTCCCAATGCTGCTGCAGGAGAACTGTGCGGTCCTTGTGCCTCAAACAAGAAGGA
This sequence comes from Platysternon megacephalum, assembly GCA_003942145.1. Taxonomy (NCBI): domain Eukaryota; kingdom Metazoa; phylum Chordata; order Testudines; family Platysternidae; genus Platysternon; species Platysternon megacephalum. Next base: position 9,528,693 of record QXTE01000033.1, on the reverse strand, counting down.
GCCCCTTTCCACAAGTGTGCTCGAATGTACAACAATCTATTTTGCTCTTCTGTATTTCAAGGTCTGTGAGCATGTCCAGCATAAAGCCCTAGTTTTAGGCATTTATAACTCGGCTGAAGAAAATGAACTCATTTAAAGATTTCCAAAACAACTGCCCAGCCCTGTGTGGTGCTGATCACTTCAGCATTGACTGTGCTCAGTATGCTGCAGAAGGAGCTCACCAGTGCACAGATTCAGACCCCGAGGGCTAGATTCTGCGCCCAAGTGAAATCAGTAGCAAAACTTCCCATTGATTTAATAATTGTACAGCATCAAGGCCCAAGTTCCCAATATCATCAATAATACATGCTTAGGGGCACAAAGAGAAAAGTGTGTGTATAAAATATGCAGCATAAGCTAGGTAAACAGAGGTACCTAGTCATGAGTGGTGCTTTAGCACATACATCTTGTGTGGACAGCTATATTTCAAAAGCTTGCAACTTATACCAGCAAAGCTGTGCTTAAACTGGTACAACTTATTCCACCCAACCCAAGTGAAACAAGCCATAGTGGTAAAAGTGCCGTTTAGCTCCTGTAACTGCATCTACACTAGGAGGTTTTTGCCAGTACAGTTATGTAGGTCAGGGGTCACACCTATTGACAACTGTCACCAACATAGCTATGCAGTCAGAAGTCTGTGGTGTAGCCTTAGACTGCAACCACCTTGGAGCAGTGAATGTGCCTTGGCCTATTTCTTTTTAAAGCACTTGGCACACTTTGTGGTGGTCAGAAACAGCTCAGCTCTAAGGTTGTTTTGCTCACCTGGGAACACAATAAGTCTTTGTAAGGTGGTCACAGCTGTCCTTCCATCCGTCTGGGACGGAGGCCATGCCCCCTCGCTACAAGTCTTCTGGAAGGGCACAGTTTTGGGGGAAATTAACACCAGGGTCTCTGCTACTCGGCAGGGTAGCGCAGTCAGGAGGCTCTGCCCTGTATTCAGGACAGAGTAATAATGAGTCTATAAGCCCAGGCCTCAAACAGGGTGGGGCAGGAAACAGTCGGGGGTCTTGGTTCTGGCGGCCCACCAACAAACATAGGCCTCTTGGCCTATGGTGGGGAGGCTGCCACCCCAGGGGTGGGGTGGCAAAGGTAGGGGGACATGGGCCCACCCAACTCTATTGCATCCCAACCCAGGGCCCTAACAGTGGTGGAGTAGTCTGCCACTGGGTCAGCAGGGAAATGCAGTTGCAACACACTGGCCAGCTGTCAGTCAGCAACACAGCCGACCTATATTTGACTCCCCTGGGCTACTTCCTACACTCCTGTTTGAGGGGGAGTACCTGGGTCCCGGGGTCATCGTCTGTCTCACAGGGATAAATGGATAAGAGCAGCCCCAGCAACTCCTCGGTGTCTTCAGTAACTGGCAGCTCTGGCAGTCCTTCCAGATCTCGGGCGCTATAGTGGTTGCTGTCGGGTCTGAGCTCCAGCAGCTTGTGAGAGACGTCCTTCTCCTCTGGCGGCTCCTCTTCAATTGAGCTGGAGGGCCTGCCTTTTATACTTCCAGTTCCTGTCCTGCCCTCTCCTTCTGGCGGGGCAGGCATGGGTGTCCTGGCTCTGCCCACCCGGGGGTGTTTGCAGTTGTCCCTTTGTCCATCTGGGAGGGAGGCCATGCCCCCTCACTACAGCTTGCCAATGTGCAGATTTCCATTGTTTGTGCTAGTGATGGGAAAATGGGAACTAGCCTGAGCTTCTCTGAGGGTTGAAAGAGTTCATTTAACTGTCCCCTTACCTTTGTTTGCACACACCATGGAAATATCAGGATGGCATAAAAATGCAGACTTGTCAGTATCTCTAACTTGGCTGAAATTGAGAAGTACTGGAAGTTTCACAAGAAATCCTGTTCTTGTGAGTTTTCCAGCTCAACTGTAAACCAAGGATTTAGATACCACAAGCTGCCACCAGTGCAGGCTTTAACAAACTCAGGTGAGAATGGTCGATCTCGCCACAACCTTCCAGGATCTTAAAGGCTGGTTGTGTATGCAGTGGGGGATAAGATTTAAAAAGATATCTGTGCAGGATTGGGAGTTGTCATCTATGAATCCTCAGGAGAGAAATTGGGGAAAACCCTTCCTGAAGTTGCTAGAGTGAGAAAGAACAGGCTTAGGTGTCCTCTCACTCAACATGCTGGGGCAGAGAGACCTATTGGGAGATACAGGATTATTATTAGTATTTATTTTTGTATTACCATAGTGGTTAGGAGCCCCACTCATGCCTGTAAGACTTCTATTACTTTAGGGAAGCACATAGAAGCCTGAACTCCACAAACTTTGAGGTTGAGTGACAACAGCCTTTGAGTATTTTCTCTCTTTTTTTAAATAAAAAAATTAATTTGGTTACCAGCCAGCATTAAGAAGGGGTCTTATTACTGAGTTAGTGTAACCCATCAGTTAGAAAAATTTCATTGCTACCACATTAGGCACATAACTGGTGGTCACCACAAGGGTATGTGTAGATGCTGGATGTGGTGCAGTTTTTCTACATCATGTAATGCTTAAATGTTATTGGGCATTGGATCTGAAAAAAAAAATCATAAAATGACAAAAAGGGCCACAACTTATATAAAGAGGTTCATTTTGACCAAAATTGGCAGAAAGCTACTAAATACAATTGATAATGCAACTATGTACTCAAAAAGTACAATTTTGGAAAGTCTGGGAACTATTTAGCTCCAGATGATATATTCTATGCATCTGCCTCTACTTCTTTGTCTTCAGTTAAAGCAAAAGTCTGTAGTCACATGACAGTGTGAGTTTGCAGATTATCAGTGTCATTATTTGTAGAATGCACTGATATGAGAAAAGTTTTTCTGTCTGCTATTTTTATGAAGTTATGCAGATAATAAGACCTTTACCCCTAATTATAAAATATTTTCGATGTTTAAAATGCTCTGGCAGATGTCACGAACAGCCCCCAGTCACACCAACAGCTCATGGACCCTTATGTTACCCAGGGCAAAATCTGTTCAGATACATTTCTGTTCTGGGGAAACTATGTGACAGATTTCTCCCAACTACTGATAGATTATTTAGCAGCAAAGAGAGATGATAACAAATCTATGGAACCTGAGACATTTGCAGAGATGATTCCCCTTGACTTCCAGTGTCGTCATGTGAATTATGCTTGATGGGGTTGTGTAAACATAGCAGAAGCCAGACTTCTGGAGGAGAAGCCAGTTATATATCATGCCCTCGTTGATAGTCAGGGAGCAGTATGCTAGACTGCCAGACCCTTCAGTGATGTATGGCATGACATGGCCATCAAGCAATCTCTCAGCAGGGACTGTGGGAAGCATCAGCACCTTTTCGCAAAAGATAAGGCTCTGACCAACTGTTACCTGACTGCACATTTTAAGGTAGCTGTAACAGCTATGAGAAAACAAATGTGTGGAATGCAGCCTTCAGCAACTCTCAACAAAGAAGCCACCACAAAACACATGGCTGCAGATGAAACTGCTGTCCAAGATATTATACAATTTATGACTGAAAGAATGACAGATCCTTTTAGCATTGAACCTGGGACAAACCCAGCCAACAGACAGCTATTTGTGAACATTGCAATGTCTACTATGGCCCCCCTAAAATTGTGGAAATTTTGTGCATGATACGAGAGGATGGTACACAAAAAATGAATCAGTTTGTAACAATAGGCTGCAAAGAGATGAGGTAGACTTCTTTGATCCCATAAAAAGGCATAATCTCAAATCATTTGGTAATCTCAACAAAACAAAAGCAGCAGCAGACTCCACAAGTAATAACTATTGATTCTCAGATATTCAGCAAGCTGACAGGTATTGCCCAGTCCAGAGAAGTTGATATCCAGGGTTTGATGAAGTATGAGCTGGCATCTGTCCACCTTTCCCTCTTCAACTTGGATGGATCTCGATGAAAGACCAAAAAGAACAACACACTGTCTTGACTGGAGAAAAAAAATCTGTCAATGGGCTGTCAAAAAATCTGTCAATGTTACCAGCGTCACTGAGCCAGCATTAATCATTACTGACCTCATGATACTTCTGCAAATATTATGCACTAATACTAGGGAGTTGTCTGAGCAACTGTTGAATAATAACCTTAGACTAAAATGTCAATACACTGCTGTTGTTAGTGACAATTATGCAAATAAAGAATCAATCAAGTCTGGTAAGAGAGCTTGCATGGGGAATGTCCAAATGCAAGAAGTTCAGAACCTCACTGTGTTAACACCATTACCAAAACAATGCTTAAATATGATATCAAATTCAAAGAATAAAACAAACATGGTAAACTTTCTCCAAAGTGACTGGATCATGAAGAGTGAACATAGATTGTCACCTACTCATGAAGTGTACCTGGCTGGTGGATTTCACGACTTCTCATGAGCAGTGAAAGTAGTGCCTGGCAGCCATTCTGCAATACTAGACTAGAAGCAGATCATGAGGAAGCAAATTTACACATGTTCTGGCATGTTGCTCATGCAAAGCAAGCACTCACAGTAAACAGGGTGCTAAAGTAGAACTTGAACTCAGGTGTTGCATCTATGTGCTCAAAATATTGCTCTATTCTTGGGGGTAGACAAATTCTATTTCAAAACCAGCATTGGCCAAAAGAAGAGATTCACTCCCATGCATAGACTGGCTATGGAGCTGGGAACAGACATGTGTCTTATACTGCCAAACATTCATGCTGTCAGTGGATGTGACCTTACCTCAGCTTTCAGTGGCAAAGGAAAAAAGAGATGGCTGAAGACAGCACCCAGAGCTCATGTAGGGATTGAAACATTTTGAGAGCAGGACATCTCAAATAGAGGAAGTGACAGAGGCAGTCTGTGTGTCACTGGTATCTTTATTGTATTGTGGTAAGAAGTAAGCATCTGTGGATAACGTGCAGTATGAGTTGTTTGCTAAGAAGAACAAAGCAAGAGGGAAACTGCTACCAACAATGGACTCCTTCAGGCAGCACCTGTAATGTGCAAATTATCAGACATACTGAACTATTGCATGATTCCATATGTATCTTCAAGTGTTCGCTGTCAGCAATGAGTGGGTGAGATAGCAAGGGACGTCTTGTTCCGAATATGATGGTGCTGCTACCCCACTTGTTCCAGAAGCCATCCTGACCTTTGTGTAACAAGAAGATGAAAATGTCACAGGGAAGATTTGGTGTGCTCTATTCCATGCACCTGTGACAGTGACGAGTGTAGCAAGAGAGCGTTGAACACATCAGACACAGATTCTGAGGGGGAATAGAAATGTTTCAACTATCTGCAAATTACTGTGACTATATTTGTGAGTAAATATAGCTTGAAAGGGTGTTGCATTAGACATTGGGTAGCTCATAGTTATATCTAGAGGTTACATAAGAGTACATGGTTATACTTTGTTATTCACATGATATATTCATACAAGACATTCTACAGCCCTTACATAACGGTAATGACTCTTAGAAGTAGCTTACCTGTATTGTCATGGTATTCAGTGATAGTAACAAGATTATTACAGTTGTACCACGTGTGCTTTAGACTTGTGTCTTCAGATAACATCAAAAATATATATTTTATAATTAGGGGACAGGGATTTTATTATGTGTATAACTTTGTAAAAATAGCAGACAGAAAAACTTCTTAAATCAATCCATTCTACAAATAATGACAAATATTTTGATGTATTACATGATACAAACAAGCTCACATGGTCATGTGGCTTTTGATTTAACTGAAGGCAAAAAAGTAGAGGCAAATGCATAGAATATATCACCTGGGGCTAAATAGTTCCCAAACTTTCCAAAACAGTACTATTTTGAATACATAGTTGGATTATCAATTGTATTTAGTAGCTTTCTGCCAATTTTGGTCAAAATGAAACTTGTTGTGGCCCGTTTTGTGATTTTATGATGTTTTTCAGATTGGATGCCCGCTAACATTTAAGCTTTACCTGATATAGAAAAACTGCACCATTTCCAGCATCTACATCCACCCGGATGTTGAACACAGTGCCTAACATTGATAGCAATGACATTTTTCTAGCTCTTGAGTTACTCCTCAGTGCCCAGAATGGGTCCGGTCTGGTAGACCAATCGCGGTTGTTAACCTGGTATATCAGTTCTAAGTGCCTTTCTGTAACATGCAATGGTGGAGAGGCAGGAAAAGGACATTTTTTCCAGAATTATATTTTTCCCCCAGTGAGAATTTATTTTCAGGCAATGTAGTGTCACTTTAAAGTTTCCTTTCTTTGTGCCTGCTCTCAACCTATGACAATCCCAGTTTTGAGCTTAGTGTATATCAAGTGTAAATGTGTGCATGTGTGTGTGTAACATGCCAGCTTTTCTAGAGACTTTTTCTGGCTATTCTCCAGGCAATTAGGTGTCACCAAGTTGAAGGAAGTCAAATTTCTGCACCTTTCTGCACCACAATAGCGTGGGCCCAAATGTTGACCTTCAGCCTGCTGAAATTCAGTGTTTTTAACCAAATTAGTGGGTGTGAACACAGATGGCTTGAAAGTACACACAGAGTTTTCAGGAACTCCTGTGAAGTGAAATCCAAGTCTCACACAGCTACTGCTACTTTATTTTTGCCTATAACTAGGTTTGAAAAGTCACAACTAGATTTCTTGAAAATAACTTCTTAAAGCTGAATCACTGCTAGCATCCCTGTAAAAGCCAAACCAGCAGGCAGTATGTATGAGCCACGGAAAGTAATAACCAAGGAAGCTAACTTCAGTTTCAAGCTTCTATGGAGTTTCTATAAGCATTTGGAATAATAGATTAAAAATGATGAAAGATACCTTGACAGCCCTTTTCAATTATTTACTGGGCAGAGATGATAATGGATGAAGAAAATGTACTGTATCTATAGCAGTTTGTGCCAGGGTTTGTGGTGCACAATAAAAAAAGAGAAATGGAGTGTTAAGAAGTTAAGGTAAAAATGGAAATATCTTCTTTAAAACAAATGATACTTACTCTGTGTTTATTGTATTGGGTAGAATAATAGCATGCTGAGTGGGGATTTAGCTATATGATGCTCAATAAGGTGAATGGAAGCAACGTAACCAAATCCTCATACATCACATTGTTAATTTCCCCTGTATGTCCGAATGTTTAGGGCTTCAGGGAACCTCGGTCCAGGAAATGACAATGCCATTTATTTCTAGATGTTAAAACAAAAGTTGTATTTAATGAGACTGTCTGTTTTTGGCTTTGCTTTAAGACAAAGGAACCGTTTATGCTCTCAGCCGGGCTATTTATACATTGTGATTTGAATAATGACTTCTACCTCTTAAGTATTTCCAATCTCAAAAAGTAAAAGGGAAGGTTAAAAATCAAACTTCCTGTGTACACTGGGGCTAAAGGCATGTTGCCTCATCTCATTTTAAACTGAGTTTAAAACTCAACAGGCTTCCTCAGGGTAAACATAACTTAGCCCCCTCTCTCTCTTCACCCTAGCAATGTGAAAGGGCCAAAGTGTGTTTAAGCTGAGTTGAAAAATAGTGTTCTGTCTTTTCCCAGTCTACACCAGTTGTTGCGGGTAGGAGGCCTGGATGCTGATCTAAACTGAAGCTTGAAGAGTTTGAAACAGCTTTTAAAGATTACCGAGGCTGCAGTGCAGCAACAATTGAAGGTAACATCAGACATTTGCATGGAAGAAGACAAAAATAGACAGAAAGCAGCACATACTCACACTTGTTGCTGGCCTGAAGAAACAGGAACAGAAGCAGCTGGGAGGCAACGTGGTTTCAGGGAGTTCTATGTTCTATGTGTGAGGCCAAATCTGAATTACCTCACAGGGGCCTATATGGCTTGCTGTACATCTGTTAAATGCAGCTCACATGCTGCAGAGCCTCAATGGGTCCAGAGCAGCTCCAGCCCCACCAAGAGTACGTGAGTGGGACACTACAGATAGCATACAGAATCTATATTGTGGCTGTTAGTGGAGTTATTCGGTGGGTTTAACCCCAACATCCCCTAATGTTCAGCCACACTAGCTATATATAGACCATATCACTCTCTGCAATATAACACTCCTTTCTGTGCTTTCAATCCACATTTTTCTCCCAAACTGAGGAGCACTTTAGCCACTTGAGGAAAATGTCTTGATAAGCCTCTGAAAGGGTCATTGCAATCTCTGGATTCTATGAGTGATTTTTGGATGACACCAAGATATATGTTTGTTTCTGTGCATACCTCCTGTCACAGTTCAGGGCAACTGCACCTGTACTTCCCCGTCATGGTCCCTAAAGGGCACAGACTCTAGGCTTCTGACTCCATGGCCATCAATGCATCTCACGTGCTAATAAACTTACCAGAGATCACCCCCAGCTGCAAGAAGGACTCTGGTAGGAGTCAGTCCATCCAACTCCAACAAGTTTTTTTTGTGTGTGGTTATGTCAGAGGTTGACTGTGTGATCCGGGCTGGCAGTACTGCCTAATGCCTATGGCGAGTGTCCCAAGGCTGCTTCACACAGCGGCTACAGTTCAGGGAGAAGTGGGGTGGGGTAGAGGAACCCAGGCCCACCCTACTCCACTCGGACAGGGATTTTATTATGTGTATAACTTTGTAAAAATAGCAGACAGAAAAACATCTCAAATCAATCCACCCTACTCCACTGGATTTTTACCCAGGACCCTTCAAAACAATAGCCCCTGTGTTGGGCCTAGAGTCTGGTGCCCATTCTCTTCCTCCTGCGTGAGGTTTTTCCAGGCTGGTGCCCTTAGGCATGTTCCCTGTGTCGCTTCCTATCTCTAGCATCATCATGGGTTGTACTGGGGGTCCTTCCTATGTTCCTCTCTGGAGCCTCTTCTGGTAGTGACAGTGAGTTGTTAACCTCAGCTCTCAGTCGAAGTCCCTCCTGTGGCTTGGCTACGAGACTTGGTCCTGGTGGTGTGGAACCCGACAGGAGTCTGCTGAACACAACTGCTCTCCTCAGTCAGCCCAGACTGAGCTGAGCTGCTTCCTTTTGAATGCTGCCACCACTGGGAACCTGCCCAGCAGAGGTGAGGTGGCATGGCTTCCTGTGTCCAGAGTACCTCCTTAACCCTCGCCTTGCAATGGGGGGTTGATGCACCCCATCACAGGTTACAAGCTCATAACAGCCTTAGTTCAAAACCAGCACCCCCATTAATAGTTCAGTTTTTCCTTTATACTGCTTGGAACTTTGAGCTTCAGATTCCAGGAACAGGTAATCAGCAGATAATGGTCCTTCCCTCAAGGAATAACTTCAAAAGGCTGGGGTTTTGCATAACCAGATGTGGGAAATTTGCATTCACCTCCCCCTAGAGATGCTACGTACAATCCTGGCCTACTATCATAGACATAGAATCATAGACTTTAAGGTCAGAAGGGACCATTATGATCATCCAATATGACCTCCTGCACAATGCAGGCCACAGAATCTCACCCACCCATCCACCCCTGTATCAAACCCCTAACCTATGTCTGAGCTACTGAAGTCCTCAGATCATGGTTTAAAGACTTCAAGGTGCAGAGAATAATCCAGCAAGTGACCCTTGCCCCACGCTGCAGAGGAAGGCGAAAAAACCCCAGGGCCTCTGCCAATCTGCCCTGGAGGCAGGGCCGGTGCAACCACTAGGCGAACTAGGCGGTCGCCTAGGGCGCCAAGTGGTTGGGGGCGCCCACTGGGTCTTAGTGTCCACCCTTCTGGTTTTCCTATCCCTGTTCTGACCCTTCCTGCAGGCTCCGAGTCTTCCTGGGAAGGGGATCTAGTAGTTAAAAGAGAAAAAGCCTCCAGCCTGCCAGACCTATTAGCACAACACTGAAACTGTTAAAGAGCCATTCAAGGGGTAATGAAGCCACTTAACAGGCATTTGCCTCATATTTACTCAGGACATGTCAGTCTACAGGATCTTAGTTTAAAATTTGCTTTAAAAATATTTCATTAGTGAGTTGGTGAAGATTATAAAATCACATCTCTAAAAAAACCTTGCATAGATTTTTAGATGCACAATCATCTTTAGCCTTAAATGCTTGGATCTTCAGACATATGTTTTTTTAAATAAATCCTTCAAAAGACCTCCCTTATCTAAAATACACATTTTAATTACTATAGTAAAAAAACTTACTTCCAAAGTCTTCCAGTCCTTTCTGTTCATCCATTTCTCCCTTCACCCCCTCTCCCCCCACCCCCATTGAAGAGAGCCCTTAAACGGACAACAGCCCTTTGCTTCCAGATAGCTGGACAAAGAGTTTCCCTTTCTTTACTTCTGACTATCTGATGAACTAGTTTTAAGCAAAATCAGTACCTTAGTAAGATATAAAATCCTTTGTTATGCCTAAAATCTTTGGAAACATATTTTTTAAAGTTGGTGACATTTCATAAACATGTGTATTGTTATGGAGATCACACACAGTAAATTAGTGTTCCCTTTTTCTAAAAGCAATGAACATTGTTATGAACACACTAAACCTCTGTAACTGATTAATTTAAAATAATGTCTGTTTCAGTGAGTTAAATATGTAGTAATCTGGAATGATTACTTTATGAAGGTTTAAGAGTACATTTAAAATATAAAATCAGCTTAGAAATACTGATTAAGAAAATGTAAAACAGAGAAGAGCTGCATCATGTATTCCATAATATTTAATGTTGTATTCAGCAAGACAGCTTACTCACCCTTACTACAAAGTTTTTGCAAATAAATGTCTGACAAACTTCAGGGCATATCAAAAAACCTGTGACTGACATTTTTTATTCCCAAGTTTAGTGCTTTTAATTAGGTACCTTCTGGGGGAACTGTGACTCTACGCCACTGTGAGGCAGGCCGGGCATCTTGTTATTCTTTCTGCTTTGTCCCTCCGCCCCCGCCAGGCTGCAATCTCAGTCTGCCATCGGGCACAGGTGCACCAGTTTAATAATACTGCATAGGGCTCCATAAATCCTAAGGACGGCCCTAGGGGCACCAAAAAGCAGTGCCCTGGCTCGGCAGGGAGGAGCTGCCTTCTGGAGACACCGGAGAGCCAGAGCGTCGGCTTGCGGGGGCGGCGAGCCCCAGCCATGGAGGAGCCGGCACGGCACAGGGGGGCAGGAGCCCTGCAAAGACGGCGGCGCTGCTAGTGGGGAGCAGCCGCGCCCCTTGCCCCACCTGCCCAGACTGCAGCCTGGCGCCCTCCCTGGGAGCTCCTGCAGGCTGCAGCAGATGCATGCAGGCAGAGGCCCCCATGTGCCCCCCAGCTCCCTCCTCGCTGTGCTCGGGATCTGCGGCTCCCAGGCATGTGAGCCACTGCTGGGGCACGGGGCCCTGAGCCTGCTCTGGGAGGGGCAGCAACGGCGGCAGCTCACACTCCCGGGAGCCGCAGAGCCTGAGCACGGCGAGGGAGGAGCTGGGGGATGCACGGGGGCCTCTGCCCGCATGCATCCACTGCAGGAGCCCCCGGGGGTGTGTGTGTGCCTGGCCGCAGCCTGGGCAGGAGGGGCAAGGGGTGCAGCTGCTCCCCGCTAGCGGCGCTGCCGCCTTTGCAGGGCTGCTGCCCCCCTGCGCTGCACGGACTCCTCCATGGCTGGGGCTCACCGCTGCTGCAAGCCGACGCTCTGGCTCTCCGGTGCCTCCAGAAGGTGGCTTCTCCCTGTTGAGCTGCTGCAGCGGCCCAAGCCCGGCAAAGCCAATGAGTGGACTCGGGGCAGGGGCCGCCAGGGTGGGGTCAGGGCTCACGGGAAGGTTGTGCACCCTCCAGGGGAGTTCAGGGGGCAGGGAGGGGGGAACCTGGTCTGGGGAGCAGACCCTGGGTACGGCTGGCCCCTGGGGTCTATAAAGGCTTGTTGGGATTTGCCCCTCAATGAACTGATGTGCAGGGGGGTGGGGGGGGGGGCGCAAGGTGGAAGTTTCGCCTAGGGCAAAAAATTATGTCCATTCTCCTACCCACAGCTGTATCCTTTCTTACTTCGTTTTCTTCCCTCTCAATGTTAAAATCCGGTGTGGAGATTACCTGGACATCTCCCAACCATCTCCCCCAAATTCCTAGTTTAAAGCTCTCTGAATCAGTTGTGCCAGCCTCCATCCTAGAAGTCTATTTCCCTCCCTACTCAGGTGAAGTCCATCCCGAGAGAACAGTCCTCTGTCCATGAATGCCTCCCAGTGGCCATACATCCCAAAGCCCTCCTTATAGCACCACTGCCTGAGCCATCTGTTGATCATCATAATCTTGTCACACCTTTGTTGCCCTTGTCTAGGAACAGGCAGAATCCCACTGAAGATCACCTGAGCCTCGATTTCCTTAAGCGTCTTCCCCAGCCTGGCATAGTCTCCCTTGATACATTCCAGCGGGAATCTAGCCGTATCATTTGTTCCCACATGAAGGACAATCAGTGGATTCTTTCCCGCTCCTGTTAGGATCCTCTTCAGCCTCAGGTCCACATCCCGATCTTAGCACCCGGCAGACAGCACACCCTTCTGTTCTCTGGATCATCTCTGGTTACAGGCCTGTCTATTCTTCTCCTGTCTACGTAAGGAGTCTCCAATCACGCAGACCTGCCTTTTCCTGGTGATGGTGCGATTCTCTGGTCTATCCCCTGTTCCCTCTGGCTGCAAGTCCTCTCGATTCCTATTCTCCCTTGCAATCCTCCGCAACCCATCCCATATCCTTCTGGGGCTCATATTTGGTGTTGTTATCTCCATTGACTCTTCCCCTCTTCCTATAGGACTAGCTGCTCTTCTCTTCTTCCTTGCCCTCTCACCTTCAGCGACCATCTGCTGTGCCCCTGCTTCATTTTCCAACTCCGCAAACCTATTCCTGAGCTCTATTTCTCCTTCACTAGCCCGTCCTTTCCTCTGCCTGGTTCTCTTAGTCACATGCGTCCACTGTCCACTTTCCTCACCCAGCAGTCTCCCCTCAGAGTTCTTTGGTCCTGCTTCCATCTGCAAGTCTGAGCTTTTCCCTTCTGTCTCCTCATGTCTTTGCTCCATCATCTGCTCGAATCCCCTTCTAAACTCAACCAGAGTTTCCACCTGCAGCTCCAATCCTTGGATCTTTTCTTCCATCAGCACTATCAGTCAGCACTTCATGCAGACAAAACTCTTTTCAGGTACCCCCTCCAGGATCATGTACATGCCGCAGCTTCCACATCCAGTCATCTTCCTTGTGTCTTCCACTGCTTGGGTCACTACCACTGCTGCCTCTGTATCTGTCATGGCCTTCCCACCTAAATCCTGTTAGTCCGGGAAACACAAACCAAACCAAACCACCACCACCCACAGCAAAACAACCCCCCAACGAGCACCAAAACACTGCCAGAACACCACACACTCCCTTCACTAGCCTATCTGATCCTCTGCCTGCCTCTCTTAGTCTTTCCCCCAAACTCCCCTTGCAAACTCCCACTCAAACTCCCCTGTTTACAGCTCTGTTTGCTGGCTCCTGTGCCACTGCCTGACTGGCTGGCTACCTTGATAGGACCCCTAGTCAGAGAAGCCCTGCCCCCTAATCAGGGCTCAGCTTCTCTCCTAGCACACTGCCCCTACCAGTCTCTACACATACAAATACAAATAGCTACAAATACCTCCTCCTCCAACAGAACTCCCACTCAAACCCCACTGTTTACAGCTCTGTTTGCATTTACTATATTGTGACTCCAAAGACACAAACTTAATTCAATAAGATTTTTCAAGGATATTGCAGGAAATTGCCATATCTGTCACACCCCCAACAAGCATTCTCTCTGGAAAAGTATGTGCCAAGTGCCCAATTATGCAGAGAAACAAACTGGACTACCGAGCATGACAGACATGAGAAGAGTTGGAAGGGGGAAAAAATATCAAAAGCAAGCTCTGGAAAAGTGGTCTGTAATCTTTCTATTTTATGGCAATGGAAACAGGTATGACTCATGGTCAAGAAAGCGAGGAGAAGAGATATCCCACCTTTCACATGCCATCTCTGTATGAGCAGAGCGCTGACCAATCACTTAGGCAAACCCCTGAAAGATTAGGTTGTATATATAAATACACATTTTTTTCTGTATTTTTTCAATGCACGCCATATGGACATTTGAGTGCTTCCTACCAATTTGCCTCACATGATCATGACCAAGAAACAGGAAAATTGGAACCTAAGAGGGATTTTGTTAATAAGCCCTTTTAAATGACACTTTTATAGTCCACCTCTCAAAGGAGTACAGTGCCAACTTTGTTGTGAGGCAGATGGTAGTGAAAAAGGTAGATGCGACTCTGATCATTTAGCAGGCAAATTAATTTACGTGACAGTAACCAGCCTCCAAATTGGGTTTACTGACTCATTAGTTTCTCCAAAATGCCAAAGTTTTATATTTTAAAGACACTGAAGGTTATTTTCACAGGTTTAAAAAAAGAAAACTGAATAAATCCAAAGCTGTAGAAGGCCTGCATTAAAGCTATGTAGCTTAAGATCAAGGATTTCATAGATGAGCTAAGAATCTTGAGGAAATCCCAAATGGTGATCAAACTCACCTTTTCCAAATGTAAGTGGTTTTAGTTTATTAGTAATGCCACCCCAAGGTGGGTGCAATTAAACATTAATACCGAACCTATAAGTGAGGAAAACAAACTGAAATGTTATGATGATCTATTCCACCAGCATTTAGATACTTAAACATTCATTGTTTAAAGAAATTCCTTAGCCACCTTCAGTTTACAAAGGTCGAAAGTTCAGAGTGAAAAGTAACCATTGACTCGTGGCCTACCTGCTTTCAAAGTTTTATGCCAAGATATTGCTCCATATAAACTACTAAATACCCCCCTTTGGAGAACTCTGTAGCTTGGCACAACAGACTAGATTAAAGGATAACATCGTAGCTTTAACTTTCAAACTCCTACATGCAATTCATTTAGGCAAACACACCTGCCTCTACTTCTGCTTCACCCTCCTCCCTTTCTACATTTATCTGTTTATTCACTTGTGGACTGTTTAAATCCTAGATTGTGAGTTCACTGGGACAAGGATTTACCTTGTTGGTACAGTGCCTAATAAATGGTGCCCTAATATCTGTTTGGGGTCTTTAGTGCTATCACACTAGAATAATAACTAATAGCAATCCTAAATTTGTTGGTTTAAATCTCACTGCTTCACTTATTTGAATGCAGTTATTTCTGGTGTGGTGCTGTAAATCAGAGACGATTATATACATATATATATATGCACACGTGAAATCAGAGGAGATTTTAAAAGGTTTCTTTAGAATTATAGTGCTAAAAGCTATACAACTCTATTATACTGGTATAGAGAATTCTGATCTTAATTATGAGAGAAGCTTGTATGACATGTCATGAAATACTCCCAATCAGGTACACACACCAAAATTAAAAGCTTAACACACTGATGATGGACTGGTGCAGGAATGTGGTGCAAAGGAAAGACTGGCGCGTCTGGCTCAACAAGGCAGGGTTCTGGAGGCCCAAACTGGCAGAGAAAATGGGCTCAGAGGTAGTCTCAGCACATCAGGTGACAGTCCCAAAGGGGTCTCTGTGACTGAACCCATCACAAAAACATCCAATCTTGATTTAAAAATGGTCAGTGATGGAGCATCCACCATGCCCCTTGGTAAATTACTCATTGGTTAATTAGTTAGAGCCCATTATTAAATATTTGTTCCCCATGTAGGTACTTATAGACTGTAAACAAGTCCTCTCTTAACCTTTTCTTTGTTAAACTAAATAGATTGATCTTCTTGAGTCTATCTCTATAAGGCATATGTTCTAATCCTTTAATCATTCTCCCAACTCTTCTCTGAACTCTCTCCAATTTATCAACATTCTTCTTGAATTGTGGACACCAGGACTGGACACAGTATTCCAGCAGCAGTCACACCAGTGCCAAATGCAGAAGTAATATAACCTGTCTACTCCTACACAAGATTTCCATAATTATGCATCCAAGGATTGCATTAACCCTTTTGGTCACAATGTTGCACTGGGAGCTCATGGTCAGCTGATTATCCACCATAACCCTCAAATCTTTTTTTCAGTCACTGCTTCCAAAGCTAGAGTCCCTCAAACTGTAAGTATGGCCTACATTCTCTGTTCCTAGATACATACATTTACAATTAGCCATATTAAAACGTATATAGCTTTCTTGAACCCATCTTACCAAGCGATCCAGATCATTCTGTCCTCTTTATTATTTACCACTCCCTCAATTTTTGTGTCATTTTCTAATTTTATCAGTGATGATTTTGCGTTTTCTTCATTAATAAAAATGTTAAATAGCATAGGGCCAAGAACTAATCCCTGCAGGACCCCACTAGAAACACTCCCATTCGATGATGATTCCCCATATACAATTACATTTTGAGACCCATCAGTTAGCCAGCTTTTAATCCATTTAACATATGCCATGTTAATTTTATATCTTTCTAGTTTTTTAATCAAATTATCATGCGGTATCAAGTCAAATGCCCTACAGAAATTTAAGTATATTACACCATCACTATCATTACCTTTATCAACCAAATTCGTAATCTCATAAAAAATGAATTTAGTTTGACAGGATCTATTTTTCATTAACCCACATTGATAGGCATTAATTATATTACCTTCTTGGATTTTTTTATTAATTGAGACCCAATTAATTAATTTGACACAGATGGATGTTTTCAATTTGCTGAATTTTTTTTTGCAACTTTTTTATTTGGTTTGAGTGAAATGAATTTTTCTTTGTTTGAAACTGCCAGTGAACAGAAAAATCAGTTATTTACCCAGCTCTATGTATAAGGCCACTCCATGTTTTGTTTATTCTCAGTTAGGGCTGGCAAACCATTTACAGTAATTTGATTAATTTAATCCCTCTCTTTTCTGCTAGTAAATTATCCACAAACATATTTCAGTTTCTATGAATTTGCTACTAAGAATTATTCAACAAGCTTATGCAAACATGATTCAACCTATAGGTAGCTTGTAAAGCATTCCCTACTACTGTTGCTTAGAAAGTTCACCATTTGTAATTTACTATCTGTACTGCGTGATTGGTCATTTAAGGCCATAGAATTGCATTTGATTTCTGATTCCTGCATGTGTACCACTATGGTATCAAAACATCTGTCTGGATGACTCCCAGAATCACACAGATCTTGAAAGCGGTTGCATGAATAATCATGTAAATATGTATTTATATGAGTATTTTTGACATTCTCTGTGTGAACATTCATTATTAACAAAAAAAATCACTCAGATGAATGTTTAGAGAAAGTGAATAAATGGGGTCACAGGCACTAGGAAAACAAATTTGTGGTTATTTGAATTGTTTGCAAATACCCTTTTCCCGCACTATACACTTATTCTTCTTCTCAAACAGGCCCTTGATTCGAGAAGGACATTATCACCAGCTATAACAAAGTGCAATATATCTTTAGCAATACAACAGTTTTCCAAGCCTTCTAATAATTTTTTTTCACCTCAGTACATTTCTTTTTATTATTTGCATTGTAGTATCACCAGGAGAGGCCCCAACTAAGAGCAGTGCTCAAAATGGAGACAGCTCCTGCCCCAAAAAGCTTACAATCAAAATAGACAAGGTGGACAAAGGATCTGTCAGGAGAAAGAGAGATAACATTCAAGCAGAAAATTGGAAACTGAGACACAGAGAGAAAGGGCCAGATTTGCACAAAGTGCTCGGTACCCAGAGTTGAGACCAGAATGGAAACTGCTGCGTGTTAAGCATAGGAAAATCTGGGCACTTCACTTAGGTTCATAAATGGAACTTGTTGGGTATGGAGTTCTTTATTAAAAAAAAACTGGCTATAGGTCACACAGGAAGTCTATGGCAGAACCAGGGAGTGAACCAAAATATCTTGCCTTAACCACAAGACCAAACTTCTCCCTGTAAAAGCCTTTCAGCAAAGGACTCCCTGTCTCCCTTTACTGAAGGCCTTTCTTTAACGTTTGCTGAAAAAGGCACTTCAGGACTCCCTTTGGCGAGTATCACTGCCTCTTAAAGCCTTGCCATCAGAGGTTGAGCTCTCATCCTTCAGAACAGAGGAATTCACTGGTCCCTAGCTGCCAAGGGAACAAGAGAATGGGCCTTGAAAGCTGTCTCAACTCCCTTACTTGGGAACTTTTATATACCTGCCAAAAAGTACAAATAGGAGTGCTATTTAAAAGAGATGTGTTTCTTATAACTAAGAAGGTCAAGATCATACATCATTTTTTAGTACATGCTATCACTGAAGACCTATGAGTTGCCCAAAGCCACATGTCAAAGGAGAAAAGGACAGTTTTTCAAAACTCTGTTATATTGGTATTAATAGAAAACAGCCAGATGGTGCAGTCATCAATAAACTAAAAATATCCCTGGTGCATAGTCAGAAGCAAAGTAGCATGAAAATTAAAGGAAAAAAATGCACTTGCCAATAGTGTCCTAAAAAATCCCTTTTAATGTAGACTCATTCTATACATGCTGAAAGGTCAAAAAAGGCCTTGTGTGTGGATAAAGAATGTTCCATTTATGAAAGCTTTCTATACAGTGCTTTATTGGAAAGGGTGGCTTTATGAGTGAAAAATCAATGAAAAAGAGTAATACATTACCTGACTGACTATAGTATTGTATTCTTATACAACTGGACTGGAATAGATGGGTTATAGAGTGCTACAGCCTTAAAATTCCACCTGCCCTGAAGTGTGAAATCCACTGAATGACACTGAGTTTCTCTTAATAAAAAAACACTTTTTCTGTCAAACAAGTGACATTTTAAGGCTCTATGACTGCATACAACAGGCCCAATTTTCCACTGCCTTGCAGCTTGTGCAGTCATGTATACATATACATTTATACATTTGCAGAGGTACAAATGACCTGACAAAGGTGCAGTGGCAAATCAGGCCTGTTAATATCTATATGGATGTCTTTTTAATCACCAGTGACCGATGCTAGATCAGGCACATGGAAGTAGTTCCCAGCATCACTGCACCTGATCTTCTACTTTTATGTATTAATATGAATCTCTTGGTGTCAGTCTTTCTGTCACAGTGAAACAATTGGCTAGCTGAAGGAGAGACGAATGAGTAAGTACAATGCCAAACTCTGCTATGTCACAGCTAATCTACTGGAACTACAATTTCAAAAGTTTCCTGTAGGAATTTATGAACACATAATCGAAAGGTAAGATTTATCTAGAAATGACAGATGTATATATACCTTTGGATGACTTTTGGCAAAAGAAGTTGCTGCCAACCAGAAAGTGAGATGTTCTCTAATGTGGTTGGCCTCGCTGCTAGCTTACGTCAATAAAACCAAGTCAGATCCTAGAATCCCATATAAAGCAGAAAATTAAAAAATAAATACAGTAACTTCCCCAGCCACAAAGATGCCCTGGAGACTGTCTAGGCCCAAGAGAGAATCAAAACAATCCTTTTTTCCACTTTGCCTAACTCCAATTACAAAAACAGCATTTTCTAGCAAATTTCAACAAAGAAACAAAAATTCATTTTTGAAAAAAAAAAAAAAAAAAAATTCCCATCAGACATTCCTGAAGCATATACCACAAAGCAAGTGGCTTATTTAAAACACTGCCCAGCAAGGAATTTGGAGACCTTAATCTTTCAGATGACATTAACTCAAACTTCTGCTTTTCTCCATGCAATGGGAATTCAACATGCACATGGTATAAAAGAAAGAGTATGTATTCACAGCGTGTGTTTTTCTGGGACACAAAACCGTTCTTATGAGTATAGTGCACCTCCTCAGCAATAAAAAAGGGAAAACAAAACATAGCAGCAGTTAATACGTACCAGCTCAAAAACAGGTAGAGGAAACAATCTGCAGCTAGCTGCAAAATTGCCACTTTAGGACTGCAGTTGCTTGTCTCAACCAGATTTAAAGAGCCAGCCCCCCCCGAAAGGAATACTGGGGGAAAATGTTCCTATATGAGGGTAACCCTGCCCTGGGGATAGTTACTAGGGACTAGACAATCACAAAGAAAGGGGCTTCTGGGAAAGAGGCTGGTTCTGTGGTTTACATCCCATCACTACAACACAGTTATGTTATTAATCACATGATAAATATAGGAAAATCACAACCTAGAAAGACTAAATGTTATCAGCTCACAAATGAGATTGAAATCGTTAGAGACACTGTGATCTCAGTTACACTTAATTCAATGGACTTGCTTTGGATTTTTAGTGATATAACTGACATCAGAATCTGGCCTAAATCCATTCAATCCAATCACTTTCCCCCAGGAGTTACTCGCTTTCTAGCTGTGCTCTTATAGGCTTATTCAGTCTGTCAACCCTATCTCTGGCAGTGTGGCATGCCCCTGAAGCCAGGGGAAAGATATATTATTTTAATTATGTTTTATTTAAAACTCTTTTTCTCTCATGTAAAGGATATAATGTTCAGGCTAATGGAGTACTTTGTACTTGCAGAAGAAGATTTTTGCAGTTATCAAACCCCCTTTACTTCACTTCGGCATTTAATGACCAGAAAAGCAGTTTAGTGCTCAAATACATCTTCCTCCATTAATATGTAAGCGGGGGAATGGTCCCACTATTGTGGGGAACTTTCCTGGTTTATACACTACCCCGGTGAAGTGGGCTAGCGAAAGGATCTGAGTCCTCGCTCCCATATTCTTTACCCAGAGGCCTGCCTGACCTTAAGGGCTCCCCTTCCACTCTCCTGTGTGGCACAGTCCTCGTAACCCAAACAAGACTGGGCCCAGGATTCCTGGGGGGCTCGACCCCCAACCTTATCGTGGTCACTTAGGGCAGGGGTGGGCAAACTTTTTGGCCCGAGGGCCACATTGGGGTGCAAAACTGTATGGAGGGCCAGGTAGGGAAGGCTGGGCCCCCGAAACAGCCTGGCTCCCGCCCCCTATCCACTCCCTCCCACTTTCCACCCCCTGACTGCCCCCCTCAGAAACTCCCACTCATCCAACCCCCCCCCGCTCCTTGTCCCCTGACCGCCCCCTTCCAGGACCCCTGCCCCTAACTGCTCCCTGGGACCCCACCCCCATCCAACTCCCCGGCTCCCTGTCCCCTGACTGCCCCGACCCCTATCCACACCCCCGACAGGCCCCCCAGGACCCCAGCCCCTATCTAATCCCCCCGTTCCCCATCCCCTGCCCCCCCGCCAAGCTCTGCCCCATCCAACCACCCCCTGCTCCCTGTCCTCTGACTGCCCCCCAGGACTCCCTGCCCCATATCCAACCCCCTGCCCCGGCCCCCTTACCATGCTGCTCAGAGCAGCATGTCTGGAGCTGCACCTCCCGGCTGGAGCCAGACACGCTGCCCTGCATGAGCGCGCAGCCCCGCTGCCCAGAGTGCTGCCTGCGGGGCGGCGTGGCTGCGGGGGAGGTGAGACAGCAGGGGAGGGGCCAGCGGCTAGCCTCCCCGGCCGGGAGCTCAGGGGCCGGGCAGGATGGTCCTGCGGGCTGGATGTGGCCCACGGGCCGTAGTTTGCCCACCTCTGGGCTAGGGTGTCCCCACTCCGGGGTGCTCTCTCTGCACTGGACGTTTCCCTGACGCACTGATCATTACATACTGTTCAAAGCAAATACAATTTATTAAACAGCAATCAATTAAAAAAAATAAGGAAAAAATTGGAAAGGTTAAAGGAAAACACATAACCCTGCTCTGTGGCACGGGGACATCACAACCAGCATCTCTGGAATATAAGGGAAGTTCACAGTCTGCTCCTCACAAGTCCCAGGCCTCCTTCTCAGGCCCTGGCTGTGCCGCAGGGATGCTGCGGGTCGGACACTTGCTCTGGCAGTGGCCACACACCCTCAGGCTTTAGGTGGCAGGGCCCTTCTTCCCAGCGTTGCCCCTACCCCGTCAGGGTTACGATCCCCCTCCAAGTCTGGCCTGCAAGGCCTCCTGGCTGGGGGCATTTCCCTGTGCTGGGCTCACTGCCCAGGGTCCCCCTTGCTCTCCCCAGCTGTTCACCACACGTGGCTCTGGACTGCTCCAGCCTCAGCTCCAGCTCCACTCTGCCTCTGCACTCCTGCTGCTGCTGCTCTGCCTCCAGCTCCCTGGGCTGCTTCTCTGTAGGGTGACCAGACAGCAAATGTGCAAAATTGGAACAGGGAGTTGGGGGTAATAGGAGCCTATATAAGAAAAAGACCCAAAAATCGGGATTGTCCCTATAAAATCGGGACATCTGGTCACCCTACTTCTCTGGCTCTCTGGCTCTGGTTGCTACAGCTCTCCTCCCAGCACAGGTCTGCTCTGTGGGCTGCTTCTGTGACTCTGCTCCCAGCACGGACCTGCTTTCTGGGCTACTTTTCTGGCGGATCTGGTACAGCTCTGCTCCACAGCCCAGCTTGGGCCCCGACTTTCTCCTTAGCTCCGGCCCCACTCTGTCTGACCCAGGCAATTCCAGCTCACACGGAGGACAGGACCCCCCTGGCCTCCTGACTCCCTGATTAGCCTGCCCTCCCTGTCAATCAGGCTGATGTGGAGCATTGGCCTCTCCCCATAGTTCCTGGGGACGGTCAGTCTTAGGGTCCTGATTTCCCATTGACCCTTCCCCTTTCTTTTGGTACTGAGAGCTAGCCAACCAAAACACCCCCACTGAGTTTTAGTAAGCGGACAACAGTCCCCTTACAAATACACTCCTTTAACTGCCCATACCATCAGTCACTGAAAGAAAGGAAATAATTAATGTTTTTTGTACTCTTAAGGAAGCAGAAGGGGGCAAAATTATTGATGGTTTCTTTTTAAAAAAACTACTTCCCGTGAAAAGTGATGTCTTTTAAACATGGTGTGATTAAAAAACCAAATACTTTTGTCATTTCCTGTGCTGAAGTAACTTAGGCCTGGAAGGGGCCTCCTGGGTCATCAAGTCCAGTGCTTTGCAATGGCAGACAATCCTGTCATAATACTCCCGTTCCAAGGGTCTGTCTACAATACCCACCGGATTGGTGGATAGTGATCAATCTATCGGGGATCGATTTATCGTGTCTAGTGTAGACGCGATAAATCGATCCCCGATCACTCTGCCGTCGACTCCGGAACTCCACCATGGCGAGAGGCAGAAGCGGAGTCGACGGGGGAGCGGTGGCCGTCGNATTGCCCCCCCCCCCCCCCCCAGTGTAGACCAGGCCATAAACTCATCAAGCTCCATCTTAAAACTAGTTAGGTTGTTTGCCCTCACTAACCCTGTTGGAAGGCTGTTCCAGAACTTCACTGATGTGTCATGTCCTTTTTACAATAGACCAGATGGTGACACTTACTCATGCTGGATACCTTACACCAGGACTAGTCACATGAAGTCAATGGAGCTACTTGTGGAGTAACATACTCCAGAAGCAGCCCCATTACAGGTATGACAATCTGACTCTACTGGAATAGAGCTTGTAGCAGGACTAACGTTCAAGTGGTTGACTTTCACTTTAAGAGCCAGGAAATTTTTTTTTGCAAGCACCCAAGTACTGAAATCCCATTTTCAAAAGTGATTTAGGCACTTAGGTCTGATTAATAAAAGTATTTAGGTGCCTAAAGATGCAGATATGCACTTAGTGGGATTTTCAAAAGCTCCTAGGCGACTATGTCCCATTTTTGTTTTGTTGTATTTTGTTTTGTTGCATTTTAAGAGATGTTTTTGTTATTACAGAATCTAATCTGCATTTTTCAGGATGCATGTGACTGTAGAAAAAACAAAAATATTTCTAAACAACATGAAAAGTGAATGCATACTAACAATTTTTTTGAACTAATTAATTATGGAACTTAAGGTAGCTGTGCTTTCTGTTTTCAGAATTTCTTCTTCACCTCATATTTTGCTTTGAAGTCCTGCCACCTATTGGTTAATCAGTGCAATAATTTTATATGATGGATTGTTTTCCTGCAATGCCAGAGAAGGAAAAATACTAACAAAAAAAAGTTACACTTCCTTTACAAAAATTCTACAGCTTCAGAATTACCTGAATGCTGAGAAGTCTTTAAAAAAAAAAAACAGTTAAGAGATCCAGTCTCTTCCCATCCCAATTGCCTTATAATTTATCATCACCATATGACCTAGGCAGCCTACCAAACCTTGATCTTTTCTTCTAAAATGTCCAAAAATACACACAAATATCAAAATACTAAATCCCTGGGAAATTATAAAATCTCATTTACTAGTCAAAGGATCCATAGACTTCAGCATTATTTACTATTAAAATGTACATATGTTTATTGCTACAAAATAAAATTATATACACAAACATGCACATGCTACATTTACTTACTTAAATCCTCAACAACATATGATCAACTCATTTCATAACAGCAAACAGATCAAGCATCCCATTTTGATTCATAAACATATTCTTCTCCACTGCCAACACCTCACACTATAAGAAAATGTTCAGAACTCTGACATAGCTTAATGTATTCTGGCAATATATACCTTTCAAAAGCTTTACTAGACCTTTAAGAAACAGTATATAACAACAACAATATACTTCCAACAATATATTTCTACCATAAAAGACTACAAGAGGCGAAGTTAATGCTATGTGGGCAATGTACGGCAAGTGGGGTGATAGTAAGTGATGAACAATGATAGGGCAGTGGGGAAGTAACTTGGACCCTGTTCCTTTCTGGACTTTGCAATGTTAGGGTTTTAGAATCTTTATAATGAAAAGTGATATTTTTATGGGGGATGTTATTCAGACTCAACTGAAACTCATTTTCAACCTTAACTCTTTTTAACGAAGATTTTTGTTTAGCGGTTATGTTACTTGTATGTGTCACTATTAAGTTTTTGTTGGTTATATTTCTCATTATCGATGTCAACGCACCCCTTAGGATCCCTACCATCCTCTGGGCTAGAATGAACTAACACCTTGTTCTATTTCTATTTATATGTGTCTCATCGTTTCAGCTAACAATTGGAGCTCTCTCGATCCCCTGCCTTCCTGGCCAGAATAAAAGCAGCAGCGTCATATTGGCACTTACTGAGAAAGCATGTGCAGAGGAAGCAATGATCATCTTATAGTAGCTGCATCTCAGGCTATACAACAGTGTCATTGTCAACACAACTTACCCTGACACTTCTAGCAAGTTCTGTTGTGATTATTCACATAAAAGGGTCCGTAAAGAGAAGACAAATATTTTAACAAAGGTTTGAAAAAAATATCACCAGCAAATAACTTCCAATCTGTTAACAGTTCAAGGAAATACAAGGAAAATGAAACTGCTTAATTCAGAAGCCTTGGTGTGTTCTGTTCATTATTTTGTGTGCCCAAAAAGAATTCACGAAAGAGCACTCAACACGCTGACAGTATGACAAGGGCCAATTTGTGGATAACTTGTCAACAGCTTGAATGAAACTCTAGAAATCCATAACAGGTGCTCAATAGCTATAATCGAGTGACAGATGGATTAGATATATGAAACCACAACAAACTGACTGAATGGGAGAGGGAATGAGGGTGAGTGTGGGGGGAGGTTCATTAACTATGGAAGAGAGCAAAAATACATGAATTATTAAAGAAGCGGCATGAGCCAATTTATGTGTATGCTTCCTGCTCATCTTCAACATGACTGGGAAGAGGCTCTGCCGTGCCAGCTGCACATGTGCAGGAAACTACACACAACAGTCGTGGTTTCATATCTTAGCTCTAGGCAGGACAAGCACCAAAGCTTGGCATATGCTTTTACCAAAAGCACTGTTTTATTTCAGTACGTGTATAGGAACTGATTCAGCAATTTACTTAAGTACATGCCTAACTGTAAGTAGTCCCATTGAAGTCAGCAAGACTATCCCTGTTCTGAGACTTAGGCCCATGCTTATGCCCAGGTGCCTACCTGTATCTTTAGGGGCTTCCTGCCTAAATACCTTTGAAAATCTGACCCTTAGGAACTTCAGAAAATATTACCCAAGATCTATTAGAACCCTCAGTCGGTCTCCCAGCTAAAACAAGGTATTTTTTAGTGTTTGGGGTATTCTGGTGTTAATTGTACTATAGGGTGAGGTTTCCACCACATCCATTTGGGGGACCTCTTCAGTAAAATACATTTCACGATCAGAAAATTTCCCCCCTGATATTTAGCCTAAACTTCCCTTTTCTCACTTTCCTCCTGTGCATCATACAGTGTAACAACACAAGCTCAGATTTGCAAAGTCATGCTATCAAGACACAGTGCTCTTCAGCAGATTCCTATCTGGGGAAGGAAACAGGAGCCTGACAAGTGTAAGAAGTTTGCAGTGTTGTTATAGCTATCTTGGCCCCAGTATATTAGAGAGATAAGGTGAGTGAGGTAATATCTTTTACTGCACCAACCTCTGTTGATGAGAGAGTTTCAGGCTTACACAGATCTCTTCTTCAGACCTGAAAATATTACCTCACCCACCTTGTCGCACAGTGTAATGTGTAATGTTGGTTTGCTTTTTAAAGTGACCTCGCAATTGTTCCTGAGGATGGGCATGTGTGCTCTCTCTCATGGGAGTGGATTCTGTGAAGTTTTGCATTGTGCTTGATCAATGAATAAAAGACATTGGCTGACTGGTTATTTGAGTGAAAAATAAAGGCTTGTGACTGCTAAACAATATTTCCATGACTTTTGCTCTCTTTACCATAATCATCTTGTGATTTTCCTACTGTAAAAGAAACTACCATTTTCAAAATTTCAGTCTGACCTATGCCATTTCCTTGTCATGTAATCCCCAGTTTCTGCTGGATCAGAAATCCATGTGATCATAAAATACAGCAGTATTAAAAGAATACAATGGGTTTTGAACTCAGGCCATTGGCTTTGGCTTCCTACACACAGGTATTACTAATAAGCCAAACAGCTTACTCCAATAAGTCTGCTAGACGGATCATAAAGAATTACCCTAATCTTATTCCAGTAGAAGGCAATGATTCTCATACATACAACTCAGTATAGCTTTACATGTCCTATTATCTTCTAACACAAATGACTGAGCTCCTTATAGATACAGGGAGTAAATAACAATAGTGTGTCTAGTCTGTTCATCTCTTTGTTTATACAGTATACACAATTTTTTGTATCCCCTTCCAACTCACAACTTTTTTTGTGGCTGAGTCTTAGAACTGTTAGGATGCTTAGGACTATTGTAGCAACAGTATGAATGTCCTGCGCATGATGGAAACCAGGAGTCATAAGGTCCACTGTAAATGCGTGAGGGCAGTGTATACAATGAAAGAGGAGGATTGATTGATCTATCTATAAAGAGACTTATATGGCCCTTATCTGAGTACCTACTTAATGGCACATAATAGCCGTTGGACTTTTTAAGTTTAATTAATATCTTTCTTATGTAGGGAACCCAGTTACTTCTATGGATAGAAAACGGTTTCCCTAGGATTTTACAGTGTATTAGGATTTATTTGGGTATAAAGATACTCCTTCATGGGTAATTTAGGAAGACGTATTTAACACTAATTTCTGCTACATGCTACTACTTCTGCATTACTTTGGGCTAGATTGTGCCCTTTGGAGCCATGAATGGAATGCAGGTGTACTCAAGGGGAAAAAGTTACATTTTAGAAATGAATGAGTCCTACATTACTGAGTATCTCTTTCTAAATTTATAGTAGCTAATTGACACTGCCCCGAAATGTACAGGCATTTGTTTGCCTGTACATTTTCTTTGGAGATCATGAACACCTTGTGATATCAAAATCAGGGGTCAAAACTGATTCTTCGTTTCAACTTTAGGGATAATTACCTGTATTTCACATATGGAACGACCCTCAGCTTCTAATAATTAAGGAGATAGTCAAGTCTGACAGTGCATAGATACAGAATGAGTAAATTATATACAGGTGAAATACACTCCTATGCAGAGGGCCAGCAGGTGTCTGTGCATCACGTAAGTCCCACTTAAATTCTGAAAATCCCATAAGTGGGATTTCAGTGGTGGATAGATTTTGTGCAAGCCCATAGGTGGGTCATAGACCTTGTGCTGGCCCAGGAGAGAATTTCACCTGTACAGAGCAGTGACCAAGAGGAGGAAAGAAATTAAGAAGGAAAAACTAGTACACCTCATAAGATCCTTAGTTCAGGGAGCATCACGTTGTTAAATGCTAACACAATGGCTAGTACAATGAGACCCCAAGTCCTGACTGGAGCCTGGAGAACCTCCCATCAAACAAGTAAATAATGTTAATATTGTGGCTCTTTGAAATAGTTTGCTAACAGCATCAGCCTGTGATAGACCAGTAATGTGCAGTGAGCAATGAAAGTTTATTAAAACAAAACCACAGAGAATGGTTTCATGTTGTAACCTATTGAAGAATTTGGGAGCCCAGGATGGCACTTTTATGTGCTTAATTGTTTCTCCCATTGAATTAATGAAGCTTGTCAGCCTGGCAAACTTGAAATACAAAAAAAAAATCTGTTCACCATGCGAGTTTCCCAAACTTGTTCAGATCTGATTAAATGGTTTTTTTTTTATTTTGGCTGAGAAACCCATTTTATGTATATTAGCCTTGGATCTGGCAGGGCTGCCCCATTCCAGATAAAGTAAAAAGCATATGCTGATTGCATGCTTTTGTGACTATGCCTCCTTTGTAATGCACACTGTAATTATCACCATGTAGAGAATTTTTGCCTGTGCATGCCACAGCTGCTTGTGGGTGAAACAGCAACTATACGTGAGTACACAGATGTTCATCTATTTAACCACTTCTTTGCAATACAGGCCTGAGATAATTGCTTGGATGTCAGTGCTCTTCAAACATCTAATTCAGTGCTGAGTCTTCAGGAAACCAATCAACCTTTGGACTAGCTCATTTTATTAAATAAAAACAAAACTAGTGAATTGATCTGGTGCAGTTGTGACAACTAGGAGAGATTGTCAACTCAGTCTTAAACCTGTAAGGAGATTATGTTTTGAACATTTCTCATCTCCTCCTAACCTTTCCTGGGAATGTCAATAACAGCAACGGCCTTCAGAAGAATAGATACAGAAGGAAGGTGATGGGATACACTTTACTGGAACAACATAACTATTATTATACACCAACTCTGAGGGCCACAAAGGTCCTTTCTGGGCTGTAAGTGAATGAATTGACTGCACATATGATTAACGCTTTGCACTTCCTTTAAAGAACTTCAAAGTGCTTTACAAACATCAGTTGGGTCTACTGCCATCAATGGTGTTGGGGACAGTATTATCATCCTCATTTCAAAGATGGGAAACTGGGGCACAGGAGAAGTAAGAGTTATATTTCCAATCACGCCCTTCCAGCCTTCACCTTATGTGCAACTTCAGTTGCATACACATGTAATTGCATGTTAACACAGCAGATGCAAACACCTGCATTCATTCTTTAAATAATCAAAACACCCATGTGAACCCAAGAGTGAGAATTTGCACTGACAAACATGCACCTCATAGGCATTAGGATATTTGAAATGCGAATGCAGGTGCGAGCACATAGAGGCAAGTATGCAGATATGGAGGCTCGTGTCTGAAAATAATTCCTTAATGACTTGCCCAAGCTCACATAGGATGCACAGGAGCTAGGAACATAACACAAGCCAGTGGACTCCCAGTCCTGTTCCTTAACTACAAAGCCACCTTCTTCCCTGTTCTTGTGGAAAGATTTTTTTTTTGAGGGGAAGATGTTCTCTGGAATTTCTCCATCTATGCTCTTCAATCTGAAATGCCTCAAATTATAGCAACCCAGCAGAATCCATTAATATACATCCTGGGTCATTAATCCCCGAATAGACCCTAGGAGCAACTGGGGGAATCTAGAAAAACAATTGCTTTTAATCTAAATTCTAGCTGACCAGTTCTTGGGCCACAGATTCAGGCCCCCATTCAATTTCATTAGTGCTTTTAGCCTGGAACAGGGTATGTGAATTTCATGCAAAACACGTCCCATGTAACTCACTATAGCCCTAGCCATTCATGTTTATGCTTTGCAGGCCAAAGTGCTGGGAATATGAGTTTCACCCAAAACATTCCTCACAGATGTCTGTGCTGACTAAGTTAAAGCACTGTAAACGATGCCATTGATTGACCCAAGTTGACATCTTAGGTATTATCAGGAATCACTGACCCGGGGCATGACTCTCTCTAAAAAGATCTAACTCACAGTTTGTTAATAACATATATACTTATAAGCATAATCAGATGTTGTTATTTTTAAAATCAAAGGTTGGAAATTACCCTTATGTGACAATACTTGTATAAATTGTACTAGCCTTTCTGTACATTTCATTCCAGTGTTGGAGCAATTTCCCTATTATTAAGATTTAATAATATATATGTGTGGGGGGAGGGGAGAAGAGTTGGGAGGGAGGATGCAGGAACTCTACGTTAATTTCCAATTCTTCCATACCTTCTCTGGCTACACACCCACCACACAGACTGACAGTTTTGTAAGCCAATCAAATTGCTCTTCTATCTTACACAGACAAAATCTAATTGACAGAAGCTGAGTCAAGATTTCAGTGATAAGGGTTGATACAAGAGGGGAAAAGAGCGAAAAAGTATTGAAATGTTGGAGGTTAGACAAGTTTGCTCCAGCTAATGCTGTACACTGTATAGGAGGCTGCATACCCTAGCTTCTATCCCCTTTTGTAAATCAAAGTCTCCAAGAAAGCCACTTCTCAGTGATGCTTCTTTAATATACATCCTCTCCTTTGCCCCATGTATATTTCATTTTGCAGTCTGATAATTGCAAATATGAGTGGAGGCAGTCTGTACCATCTGGCTTGTTAATAACAAGTAGGGGATAAAAATATCTAATGCCTTGATCTACATACATATAAGAATTACCCCGCAAATAAACAGCTCCCTAAAACCCCAGCCTACCAGAACAAAAGAGAATAGTCTGGGTTTAGCTCATTTTAAAAAAAAGTGTTGATGATCACAGAGAGCACAAATGACTGAGAAAATAGAGGAATAGCTACAGAGTTGCTTGTCTGAAGTTTTGGTGGAACAAAAACTAAAACGTGAGAACAAATAAGGCAAAAATAGATGTATAATGCACTCTTCACACTGAAGCATAGCAGGACACTGTACAAATAATGTAATTATATTTGCCGCCTTCATGAGCCAAAAAGTTTGCCGAGTACTATACAATTGAAGTTTTGGTTTAAAACCAGTGACAGATTAATCATAAGTGAATCTCAGAATTGAGATAATATGCCTTGGGGGCATCACAGCTAAAGTATATAAAGTTACATGTCCTGAAATGTGGAGTAAGAATTGGAAGACTGACATTAGCAGAAAGGCATACAAGTTCATTTACATATGAATGGCCAAGACCATGCCAAATCTTGCATGTAAATAGTGCAGTATTGTAATCAAAGCTTTAATTAACTGGAAGCCAGTGTAAAGCTGTCAGCATTGGGGAAGTAAACGCTGATCCTTTAGTCTGGATGAGAAACCTTGCTGCTGTATTTGGAACCTCCTGGAACTTGCACAGCACCTTATCAGACAGGCCTGCATTGTCACATAATCGCATGGCGAAAAGGGCATCGTTGATACTAAGTCGGCATCAGTCTCAGACAATCAATGATGGCTACAGTCATGCTCTGTTCCCAAAGGGACACGAGATAATTCAATTGTATTGTGGGAAGACTGAGCAGCAGGACAGCAATTTTTCCAATTTTTCCACCCATCCAGAGTTAGAATAGTAAGGATTAAAATAACGCGAGAGTTTTGGAAGGGATATTCACCTTCATGCTTCAGGGCATAAGCCAACCTCTAACTGATGGGGAAACAGGAGGCAACTTTCCCTGTAGATGGGTTATCACATAACTGTCTACTGCAGGATTTCTTGCACTTTCCTTTGAAGCATCTGGTCCTGGCCACTCTTGGAGGTATGATACTGGACTTGATGGCCCACTGGTTTGAGCCAGCCTGGCAATTCTCAGGTTCCCAAATTTTAATCTCTTCTGAAGATGAAAAATTGTCACCAATAAAGGGCCCTTAGCCATAGACTCAAATCCCTGAAAGGTAAAAGGGCCACATGGCAACACCTTCTCATTTGTTTTTAAAAAGTTGTGAGTCACTGAGTTTGTAAAACTTCTGTCGTACCAACTAACAGCATTAACTGGACAATATTGCTGGAGGAAATGACGCAATCCAGGCATCATAGGAATAAAATGAGAACCATGATATCAGCATAAAATAACCCAGCATCGGGAAGCATGTAGGTGCTGATAAACGTGGGCTTCGATTCTATACCAGAGCTGTGGGGATTTCTGTTGTACCTCTCAAGAGTAAAATGGACATAGTTCTGAGGATGCTGAAGAAAGGAACCATATAGGGATCATTCCTGCACATCATGTTCCATGGTATTCAGTGCTACCAAAAGCTAAAGATTTACATTTTATCAGAATAGGTGAAGCAAGGTGGCCATCAGCAATGGCCATAATACAGGGCTCAATCCTGCAAACCCTTCCTAATGGGCATAACACTTCCATGGGTAGTCCCATCTATCTCAATACTACTACTCTAATAGTATAATAATTACTTTGCTCATCAGTAGTCCTCCAGGTGCATTACAGATGGGGAAACTGAGGTGAACTGACTTGCCCAAGATCACCCAGAAGGCCAGTGGCCAAGTTAGGAATAGGCTCCTGAGTCTAATACTCTATTCATTAGGGAACACGGCCACCTTACAGGAGGCACACAAGTGGACTACTCACAATACTAAAGCTCTAAACTCCTCCCCAGCTCCCGTTAAAGATAAACCTCTTTTGCTTCTAAGTCCAAATTTTGCACTCTGTGGAGCTTCTTGTTTTAGGGCAAACAAGAGAGTATGCTAGAGTTTGTGAGAGTCCAATTAAAGGAGACCAGAGGTCTCATATTTTGAGCCACAGCTCCAACTTTAGCAACAAAGAGAAGACAGGCATGAGTGGGCTCAGTTCCTGTGGCGGGGAGAGACTTTCCTTTGTCTGAACGGATCCACATCTTCAATTTAATAGAAAGTTTGAGGTTGGATATAGGCTGATTCTTATTCTGGCTTTAGCAGTTTGTTCATCAGTAGTAAAAAGATGTCTTAACAGTAACAGACATGTTTTTCTGGCCATTGATTTAAGTTTGGGGCATTCAAGGAGTTAGATTGTCTTTTATTGTATGTTTATACTGCACCCACAACAATGAGGCCCCAATCCTGACTGGGGTCTCTGGCTGCTTTTTTAATACAAATAAATTATAGTAAAATAATGATCATAACATAAGTAGTAACATTTGGTGTCCAGCTTGAGAGATATGTCAAAAGGCCATGATTTTGAGAAAAAACTGAGCCATCACCCTCTGTAAATCAGGCCCTTTTAAGATGTCTCAAGCTGGGCACTCAAAATCACTAGTTTCATTTGAAAGACTTGACCAATAATAACAAAGAGGTAAAATAATAGTAATGCAAAAATAATTATACAATAGCTGAAAAAATCCCCCCAAATACTTGGGCAGTATCCCCATTAAAATCCTTTAACAATGAAAAGCATTTGAACAAGAAATATGTATCACTAAGTCAGACAAGAAATCAGGCTAATCCTTAATGAAATTATGCATAAGCTTGGCTGACTAAGAATGGCTAGAACAGAAGAGGCAAAAGAAAAACAAACCAAAATGAGATTTTGAAAGGTAATGAAACTAGGTCACTGTCCTACATTACATGAAAGATGCATGCAGATCCATCACCCCAGCACTATTCTATGCCAGATGAACAAAGGAGATTGTCCACTAAAGTCAGAGTAATACATCTGCATAAATTATAAGGCAAACTTTCAGCACAGCAGAAGTCCCAAGGTAATTAGAATTTACAACATTGAAAAATATTTTAAACACAGACAGTACATTAGCCCACAAAGAAGCTTACGTTCATCATACCACTGCATCATCTCATCACTTCACTTCAGAGGCTATAAGACTGGGGGATGGAAGTGCATCTAGCAAAAGTGTATGCAGCATATTAAAGGTAAAGTTTGAGTATTATTGGAAATGTGCATATTATAATTACAGAGATAGGCCACTAGAGCATGGAAGAAAAGGTGATTTATTCCCACTTAAGTGCTAAATATAAATATAATTGCAGTAGAGAACAGAGTCGGATTGCTACACATTGGGCTTGAAGACCTTTGTCTCTGCCAGTTAAGATGCCAATTTGTTTTCATGGATTAATCAAATATCAGATTGTGTATATCAGACTTTGGCTGGTCTTGTTCCCCTTTCTCCTCTCTGGTATTTGAAGCTCCAATTCAATAAAGCACTTAAGCTCATGCTTAAGTCCCATAGAAGTTATTGGGACGTAAGCACATACGTAAATGCTTTGCTGAATGAGGACCGGTGGAAGAATAAGCTTTTTACACACACACACACACACACACACACACACACACACACACACACACACACACACACACACACACACACACACACACTCTCTCTCTCTCTCTCTCTCTCTCTCTCTCTCTCTCTCTTACTTTAAGGCAAACTTTTAGCACAGCAGAAGTCCCTAGGTAATTAGAATTTACAACACTGAATAATATTTTAAACAAAGACAGATAGTGATTTAAACCACACACACATACAGGTTTTATCATCCATTTTGCCTCAGAATGATTTATTAAATGTGCTAGCAATAGCAGATTGGAAATGTTTTAGAGGTTATTTCAGATGGAAGGCCTTTTTTGTGTTAGATTAAAAATAATTTACCTGGGCTTGTTTACATAATTCAGCCTCTGTTGTGGAAGACACTAATTTCAATGCTGGACATAAAAGCAATAATTTCAGTGGCTAGTTAAAAACCTATCCTGTAACAGTCTTTATGTAACAACAATTTAACCATTTCAGATACCATTTAATATTTTCTATCAAAAGCCACTGGGAAAAGTGTGTTTGATTTCCTACTCACTAATTTCAGAAGACTGTAAGCACTAGAGAGGGTATGTCTCTTGTGGCTGTTGCCCCAAACCCACAATTTTGGGGCAGTGGTCTATACCACACAAGATGATGTCAGCTTTATCATGCACTGGAGGGCACCATGTGCGTGGGAGGATCAGATGATACTGTGGAACACAGTCATTTGCCTGCCCCTGCCTCTTTCTCATTTCTGTGATTTGATGCAGGTGGTGCACTCACAGAAAGGCTTCTACAGGTTCACGGACTGTCATGGACATTCCATGCCTACCTCTCCATACATGTGTATAGATGAGACCTTCCAGAAGAGGAAACAACCTTAATTGTTTCAAATAAATATTAACATGAGTGTCAGGGTCTTGCTTACATTACTAATTAAAGGCCAGATTTTGCTGTTTTAGGTGAGTAATCCCATTCACCTGGGAAGTGAGCAGGAGGTGGTCCTAATTGAATATTTACTTTCAGCGACTATGCTGGTAGCTCTAAGGTACCTTGAACCAGTAAGCTGATGTAATGCAAATGATAATGAACTCCCTTGGGCTAGAATTTGCAAGTGCAGCATGATTTAGTGATTTAACCAGAACTGGAACTCAGGGGATATGGGGCCACGTTCAGAGCCCCATATTTAAAGGGTGATTTTAAGGAGTTTCCTAAACTCTAACTCAACTAGCTTAGCATATATTAAAGACAGTGGGTATGATCCACACAGTTACTAGGGTGCCTAAGTCCTGTTTTCAGGGGCCTAAATCCTGTTTTTAGGCACTGCTGCAATCCACAAAATTTCTGCTCACCTGCTGCCTCACCCAGTGGTGGGCAACCTGCAGCCCATAGGCCGCCTGCGGTAATCCACAGCTCCCAGTGGCCGCGGTTCACCATTCCCAGCCAATGGGAGCTGCAGGAAGTGGCGCGGGCTGCAGGGACGTGCTGGCCACCGCTTCCCGCAGCTCCCATTGGCCGGGAATGGTGAACCGCGCCCACTGGGAGCTGCGGGCAGCCATGCCTGTGGACAGTCAATGTAAACAAACTGTCTTGCAGCCTGCCAGCGGATTACCCTGTTGGGCTGCGAGCAGCCCATGGGCCACAGGTTGCCCACCACTGCTATAGACAGTTAAACTTGGTGCCTAAGTTTTTGCCTTTGAACATGTGCACTTCAGCCTCACTTTAGGCTCTGGGGCACCTATCTCCCCACATGAGCACGTGCACTGATGCCTCACATTACGCATCTGGACACCTATCTTCCACCTAAACCCCAGAGTGATTCAGAAACAGGGAAAGACAGGCATCCGGCTTCCCAAGTTGTGTGTGGGGAGCCCAATCTGGTCGGTAGCCTCTGAACAAGCCTCCTAGACTGGGCCCCTCAGGCAAGTTTGCACAAAACACTCAGGGGGCACAGAACACTCATATTTACACAAAAATCCTCTTTCTACTGCTCTGGTAATGTAAAGGGATAATTTATGCTATAGTGATGTAAAGGGGCCTACATGTAAATGAAAACCAAGTACTCAGACTCATTTACACACATATAAACTAGGTGTGTAATGTACCTGCTGCACATATTACCTCCTTATATGGTCCACTGAGTGAGCAAAAGGTGGTCTAAGCTAGTGTGGTTTACCTGCAGAGGGTGTGGAAACAAACGGTGAAGGAGAAAACTAAATAACAGTAGCCCAGTTTTCACTTTACCTTACAAATCACTTTCACCTTCTTCTTAGGAATAGACTTGAACCAAATTTCTAGATCTAAACATCCCTGATTTTGGAGAGGGGTTGGAATTCAAACCTGATATGGATAAGGTTGTCAACTTTCTAATTGCAGAAAACTGAACACCCTTGCCCCGCTCCTTCCTCAAGGACCCGCCTCTTCTCTGAGGCCCCGTCCCCACTCACTCCATCACCCCTCCCTTTGTCACTCGCTCTCTGCCACCCTCGCTCACTTGCTCGTTTTCAACGGGCTGGGGCAGGGGGTCGGGGTGTGGGAGGGGGTGAGGGCTCTGACTGGGGGTACGGGCTCCAGGGTGAGATGAGAAATGAGGGATTCAGAGTGCAGGAGGGGGATCCAGGTGGGGGCAGGGGATTGGGGTGTGGGAGGGGGATGAGGGCTCCAGCTGGGGGTGCGGGCTCTGGCGTGGGCCTGGGGATGAGGGGTTTGGGGCACAGGAGGGGGCTCCGGGCTGGGGGATGAGGGGTTCGGAGTGTGTGAGGGAGTTCAAGGCTGGGGCACAGGAGGGGATTTAGGATGTGGCGTCCAGGTGGTGCTAATCTCAGGTGGCCCTGGTATTTACCGGTGACGGAGGAAGTCCTTGTGGCTCCCAGGAAGCAGCAGCATGTCCCTCCAGCTCCTAAGTGGAGGAGTGGCCAGGGAGCTCTGCCCGCTGCCCCCGCCCGCAGGTGCTGCCTCCATTGGCCAATGGGAGCTGCGGAGCCGATGCTCAGGGTGGCACCTGCAGGCGGGGGCAGCGCATGGAGTCCCCTGGCCACTCCTCTGTGTAGGAGCTGGAGGGACATGCTGGCTGCTTCTTGCGAGCCACACGGAGCCTGCCTGCCCCACTGTGGCCAACTGGACTTTTAGCAGCCTGGTCAGTTGCGCTGACCGGAGCTGCCAGGGTCCCTATTCGACCAGGCATTCTGGTAGATAATCAGATGCCTGGCAACCCTAGATATGGATCAGAATTTTTCAAAAGGCCCCTCTATCTATAATGAGCTATACCAAAACCCCAGCTCCAAACACTTCCAGATGTCGGTGGTGTCCAAAATTCACACGTGGATCCAAATTTTGCATCTTGGGCCTATCTCTATTTCCAGCTCTGGACATGTTTGTTTTTCCAGCATTTGAATCATTTTCAAATGGTGTGACTTTGTCCATCTACATCAATTCTACTCCACCATCTTCCCTAGCTTTAGCCCTTCCAGTTCACATTTCTTTTAGTGAATTAAAGTCATTCTCAATTTAGCCACAAAAGATTGGAGTCTAAGAACTGACATGTACACTAGAGATAGTAAAATATTTTCTACTAACAAAACTAAATTATCCTGTTTCCACTTCAATTGACAATGGAACACAGAATCAGTTAGAAACTGGAAATATCTTTCTAAAACCAGCAGAGTCTTCATTTGTGCAATGTCTAACCACTGCAAATCTCAGCAAAAAATTGCACTGAAATGGTAGGTGGCTCCTAACTGTTACAAACTTTACAATGGCTTTTATGTTTAAATACCATTTAGCAGCTGTTAAAGGTCAGCACATATCCCTTCCTTTGCTAGTGTAGAGTCTGAAACTGCCAAGAAAAGAATGCATGGTGCATTAAATAATGTTTAAATGTAGTAATTATTTTCTTGATTTCTTTTCCCTGGGTAATGAAAGGGATCACTTAAGTATTTCCATTTTCTTCTTACTTCCATCTGACAATGTAAAACACTAATTAAAATATTTGTACCATAAATTTACTTACAGGGATGACACATTTTGTACACAAAACAAGCAAAACATCTGACACATTGTATAGTGCCAGGTGCCGCTAAGAATGTGCAATACAGATTGTCATCTGAAGGCTCAACACCCCCTCCCCAAAACTTGCAGCAATGTTTCATTATCAATTTTATTTCCTACCATACACCAAATGTACAGCACAGAACACAGTTTTGTTGCTTTGATGTAAGAAATATTAATTGTATGAAGAAACAGTATACAAACTACTCCAAATTAAAAAATGCATACATCATTGCTTTTTACAAAAGGTCTAATTTACAGTATAGCTCATCAATGCAGTTTAACACAAAAAAGAAAAAAAAAGAAAAAAGAAAAAAAAATCAGTGCACATTACAAAATACATCAAGTACAAAGGAAGCAAATAAATACGAACATACTTCACAAAACATCCTGAGCAAACAATCCAAACACAGACAAATTAACCTGAAGCCATCGTAAATCATAGTAATAAATATATAGGTTGGCAAGAGATTTTTTTTTAAATGTAAATTAAATAAAATATATAACAAATTTGTTAAAATATGTAGTTAATTACATTTTAGTCTTTGTAATGAGTGAACTCATTTTGTATGCATTTAACAAGTATAGCAAATGTTTGCCTTTTTTTTGAGCAAGTACAATAACTTTAATAGCAAATTTTTGTTTGGTGTCCTCCTATTTATATTAGACAGCACATACGGTAGCTTTTTGAAAAATTGATTTAAAAATAAACACAGCTTCTAAGAACATACATCTTCTTCTGTCTAAACTAAGATTAGAGGGTTAAACCAACCCTCAAATGAAAAGCAAGCCCCACCTAATGCAGAACAGTGACCACAGTGCATGAGTTGAATCACCTTTGAATATTACTTTTTGTGCAGGAACAGTAATAATATATTTGTATATGTCAAGCCTGTGAATGCCATCATATTCAGTCTAAATATAAATGAGGCTAATAAAAATAAACACTTTCATTGTAGCACAGAAAAATTAAACACACGCTAGATCCATGTATACATTTACACTGAGGCACATATGCACATGAGGTGTGTGTGCATACAAAAAAGGCAGTTTAGCTGGTTGTTTATACCTTTTTTTAAAAAAAATAAATATAAAAAAAACTTTTGAAACAGTGCTTAATTACTTACAATCCCTGAAATAGACATTGCCTCTGTTATAGCAACTACTAAACTCTGATTGATTCAGAAATTCAAAACCCAGGCTAACTGAATACAGATGCACAGCCAAGTACCTTTGTACATGTGTGCGTCTGTGTGTGTCCATATGTACTGTAGCACTTGGCACCCTACCAAAAGACTGGTAACCAATTCAATACCAACATTGTCTTTGTGTATAAGGAAGGGGTTAAAACCAACCAGTGCATTGCTACAGTTCAGGTTAAGAAAAAACCAATTACAGTGAGACTGGAGTATTATTTTTCTCCAGGTTGCCGCCTTCTAAGCTTCTCTCAGTTCCAACTAGTACGATAAATGCCATTTCAGGGGAGATTTGTTGGATTAACTGGTATGTACAAAATCTTCAGTTTGGATGCTTTTGTATTTTGCAAATACAAATGCATAATCATATTGGTCACTTGTCTAATGTAACAACATATTGTACTAAAAAAGTACCAGTCGTATCAAATCATCTCTCTTGTTTAGGGATGATTAGTTTTTCTCTCTGAACTAACTTGGGAAAAAAAACTGCATTGTTAAAATAATTCTGAATTTCTTTTGAAACATTTTAAATAATTGTTTGCGTAGGCTAAAACACACAGCCAAGTCAAATGCTTTGCTGATTGCTATATTTCATTATTGCTAACAAATTCTTCAACACACTGTGTCC
The DNA here is from genome assembly GCA_003942145.1 of Platysternon megacephalum. NCBI lineage: Eukaryota > Metazoa > Chordata > Testudines > Platysternidae > Platysternon > Platysternon megacephalum. Next base: position 9,488,619 of record QXTE01000033.1, on the reverse strand, counting down.
CAGCAAACTGTGCTTTTTAGAGCGCAGGTTCCCCACTAGTGGGAGCCATTTATCTTTTCATTCCTTGCTTCCTCACATCTTATGTTACTGCAAACCCATTTCTGATACAAAGCCATTATAAAAAAGCAGGATGTGATGAAAATAAAACTAGAACAACAGTTCGGTCATTTGTTACTTTCATAGTATTTTTTTTCTTCCTGTACAAACCCAGCAAGATATTTAATTTACAGTATAACTTTCAGTCTATTTAAAATCCCATTGGAAAATAAATTAATAAACACATTTGTAAAAATATGGCAGGCCGCAAAAATGCTGTTAAAAGATAAAAAAACACAACTCTTTGATTAGAAATAAATAAAAATATAAAAAATAGTTGCACACACTTTTTACATTCACTTTACAAAAACTGAGTGCAAAAGAAGGAAAAAAAGGAATTGTACTGAAATAAATACAATATATTAATTGAGTGCATTGCAGTTAATACAAATAGTCTGTTGTGTTTTCCTTCCTTTTTATGTCAGCTGGGAAAATTAGTGCAATGTTGCAATTGTAAATGCAGCACGGCAACCTACACGCCTTAGCAGTACATGAACTCCTAACAGATCCATCTGGAGTTTACTGCTGTTAAGTAATTTCTGTTGCCCAGCAGCCTTCACATCCTACACATGGATGCCCTTCACTGCCTGTTTGATACTTTCCAGCAGAGCTTTGCATTCCGGGGAATAGTCCCGTTCCAGATTGCTGTACATGTCTGTGAGTGTATTTACATATGCTTCGAAGTTCTGCTCACTGATTGGCCCCTAAATGAAAACAAAACATATTATACCAATTTCAGGAGCCAAAATTAAGGCCTCCTCCCCCCAAAAAGAATGTTAACAGACAATATGCAAAGTGACAATATGTCGGTCCTGTCTGAAAGCGACTGGGGAGAGCTGAGGTCAGACGCATGGCAGGCATCCAAATTACTGATGGGTTTGTTGGAGGTGAAGGGAGTTTAATTTGTTGTGGGAACCACATGCTCACCCTCTAAGAAGGGAGTGTGAGGCATTTGTCTTAGGTGTGCCCCGCTCTTTAATTCTGGCCAAATTCTGTGTGCCTTACTCAAGCATGTACTGCATCGGAGTACAGTGGGACTGTGTGTAAATAAGAGGAGGAGGATTTGGATCTTAATGGGCATACATTGTTCTTAGCTCCAGAGGCAGTTACAGAACAAGTACTACGACAATGGTGGGTGGGGATGAAATGGGGTAAAACCTTATGAGCAAAATGTACAATCTGGGTTTTAAGAACAAAACGGGGAGCGTCTGGGTGTGGAGAGAACAAAGAAAGACAGGTAGAAAGAGAATGCACACACATACTGAGCCAAATCCTTAATGCCCTGGTTCAGCAAGTACTTAACCAGGTGCCTAACTTGAACCAAGTGAGTGGGTTCCACTTACTTCAGTAGGAGTATTAAGCACTTCCTGAATCAGGCTCTCAAACCAAACTTTTATTATCTTCAGTGAAGGGAGTTGGCCAATTCCCAGCCAAATGACAGGGCAGAATCAGTAAACTCCTCACATGTTTGCAACATTATGACTGTACAGTAAAATGAATATAGGACTCTATGAGTGCTGTCAGAGATCCAACTGAATAAGACTCTAGACCCTCATCTTAAGTGTAGCAGGAGCTGAGAGTGCTCATCACCTTACAGGAGACACTCATTGCTTCACAGGACCAAGATGAAGGTCTAGTCTATCCTAGACTATGTTGTGATTCTTTTCCGGCACTGGTGCAGTTGTACTGGTGCTAAGAGCTAATTTAGTTGGAATTCAGACATCTACAACATTGCATCGTGAAAATCTACTGAGAGAAGGTTATCATGAAATGGTGCTGTCCATGCTGTTGGATGGTTCCAGTGTCATGAGGAGTGAAGCTGTCTGAGCCCTGTCAACAATAGGAGTTACACGACTGCTTTCGTCATGGTGGAAAAATGGATACAAAATTTTCTAGTGTAGATCAAAACCCACAACCAGATTCTTGGATCTGGCTGCGCTGCACTTGGTGATGGACGTGGTTGGGAGGATGGGGAAAGGTGGATTTCTGCTTCCCTGATCCTCAGCCTGACCAAGACTGAAGCAGCACCTGGCATAGCTTAGAGCAACCTATCGGCTGCTATAAACTAGGGCAGTCCTTTAGGGATCCTCCTATGAATCTGGGATTCCTGAAGTGCAGTGAACAGGGATCTCAAGGAACACTCTTTATGTCTGGGGTCCAGAGCACAGAGCCACAAAAGGATTCTTCCCTACATCAGGGAAAATTCAGAATGTGATAATCAAACTCATTGCACATAAGATACTGGAAGGACATCAGAGTATCAACTACAGTTACTTCCAGCCTGAGCTACCCAGAAATGCAAGGTTCCATCCTTAAGGGTACCCATATCCCATTACTAATCCCAGAGACATGCAGTATAGTTTGATTTTAAATAAACTAATGTTTTACACAGAATGGGATTCTATTCCTGGAGGGTAAAGCATGGGCAGTATGTGAATATGGCTCCTCCCACTTGGCCTTTGGCCTGGTTCTGTTTTGAATGAGAATACACACCAGCCACCCTGAATCTTGTATAGAGGGGCCTTAGGAAAGTGATGCAAAGATTTATTCTTGCATGGATGAAGATTGCCCCATGTTACTGCAATGCCTCGAAGTCCAGGGCACTTTCCCACACTTGAGGACTTAGCTTAACACTGGATGGGACAGGGACACTCCTTCAGGTTGGGACTAGCATAAAATACTTGCCTTGCATCAAATATTTGCTTTGCATCCTCTTATACCAGGACAGAGTTTGGGTCCACTACCTCTCAATATTTAAAACGTTGGAGCTAGTAATATTCCAAACTTTATGCATTTAGTGCATCATGCTCGTGTAAAGGGAGAGTAATGAAGTGTGGGGAAATTGCTTAAACCCTGGAAGGCAGTCCCATGTGAGATGGAATGGAACCCACATCAGTGATGCACTGAGTGACCACACTGGCCAAACGTGTAGACAAATGCTCTCAAAGAAGCGGCAACCTTTTTAGCTGCAGACTTACCATTTGTGGAAGCTGAATGTCGGCAAGGCTGGTGATGAGGGCTTGGCTTAGGCCAGCTAATTCCTTCAGCAGGCTCTCGTTGTTCTGCTCTATAAGTTTGTTCTCTTCTTCTATTGTTTTCAGATTGCTCTCCATAGATGTGATCTAAAATCACACACACAACAAGACCCTTGGCAGCATTATGATTGGAGTTTGAACCCAAAATGAAAGGTTTCCCTTGGAAGAGGGAGCACGAGACTGTGAAAGCTGCCAATTGAGAGCTGAACCTCAGTTATGTTTTTATAAGAGTCGCACATAACATGGCCACAAGATACTCATAATAGGGGATAAGTCACATTAATTCTGAACCAGTGAACTCTGCTGTTGTTTCACAAGGAAAACGTATTTAAATGAAGCTGTAGACAGTGGCCCTGCTGAGTGAGGAGTGTATTGTGTTGGGAAGATGAGTTCCGAAATGGATTAGAGACCCCAGGCCTCAAGCTGCTGGGGAGGTGGAAGGGTCATTGTGTAGTTGGGAATGGGGAGTGTGGCCTCAGGGTTGGGGGAAGGAAGAAGAAAGCTGATGTTTACATTGCTCTTCTGTTCTCACAGCATCCCTGCTGATTGACTATAATAGCTGCAACACTGGTATTAGCTCTTGTGCTACTTTTCTGCCCTCCCCCTGGGTGGAGGTTAGAGTTCTGAACTGATTGGGATTAGAAATAGGGCAGAGAGTGGAGACAATAAGAAATGAAATATACCGGGGAGGAAATTGAGAAGTTGTGTATGGAACAAATATGATTGTGCAGTCGATCTCTGGACAGACAGATGAAAATATAATTTTTGAAGGACCAACACTGAGGTTAGCAAAATGACATCCTTTTCTGGAGAATAACTAACAAGAATGAGAGAGCAAGTTTCTGTTCTCACTTTCACCTAGTTCACCAGGTGAAATAGAAGTGAGTATATATGTCACCCTGTGTATTTACATACTCAGCTCAACCTGAACTGTGGACCTGCAACCAGCACCTTCACCATAAACTCACTCATATATATATAATAAAAAACCGAAAAAGATCAAAAGATCTGTGCCTTTGCAATCACTCCTACCCTACCTAATGCACTGCACAGGTTAGCAAATGCAGCTGCTGTCTGCTATCTACTGTGCAGAGGCAAAATTCAGACTATTTAAATTAAAATATTCATTAGCTGAATATGGTGAACAGAACTAGGGAAAACTGTAAATAATTATAATAATAAAGATCTACTTTCAGTAGTAGTTAGAGTTAATAAGAAGTCACAGTCTTGTGACCTAATGGCTTCATTATATTACTATGAAGCCCCCGTACAAGGGTTCTTAAAATGCCCACAGGATATCATATGCAGGCGTGTGGTTAACAAAAGAAAGTCCACATTTTATACAGTAAATATGATTTCCTTGTTTGCTAAGATTAGTTCCTAAAATGCGTGGTTCCTTTTATTCAACCTGCAAGTCTTTTATACTAATAGGCAGGCATTCACTGTTAAATGGAAAAGCTTGTCAAAAATTGTTTAAAGCCACAATGCAATGGCATGTGTGTAGATGAGAAAAAGGATACATAGGCTTAAAAATAACATTACATATGTACATTAGAACTGATTGAATTGTTTGCTTTGTTGTTATACCTGGGTTTGAAGTTTCATCATGTCAGCTTCAATTTTAAGATTGGATTCATTCAGTTCTTTTATTTCCTCATCCAAGTGTCTGATTTCCTCATCGCTCTCGATACCTGCAAAAAGGTGAATGGACCAAAGACAGGTTTAAATGTGAACATGTGAAAAGAAGTAATATTCTGTGGGTACCTGTGCATTGAACTGTGTAGCACAAAAAACAGGCTTTCAGATTAAACTGGGGCTCTTTAAATGGGTTTTTACTGATGATGTTTGTCAAAACTGCACCCTGTGTTGAAGCGTCTTTGAAAGCAGGAAGAGAGATCAAGGGTCAAAGGGTAATTTGAGTTTCATTGACCTACTGTATTTCCCTGTCAGAGTGGATCCCCCCACTGTTCAGTAAAACAATCAACCACAGCAGGGAGAGAGATGTGAGAGGGAAAGAGGATCTGTGGGCATTGAGAGAGGAAATTCCAAAACAAATCTTTAAAAAAAATAATACAGGGTATGTTGTGATTTTGGTGGACATTTTTAGATGTAGCAGAAAAGTAAGAGCAGTCCCTCTCCCCCTCCTCCTCCAGGGGGGTCAGATCCTCATAACTCCATTGGCTTCAATAGAGCTATGACGATTGACACCAGCTGAAGATTTGCCCTGGTCCTGCAAGGAGCTCTGTATGGGCTGACTGATAAGAGAAGGATCAGGGCTTTAGTTTGCTGTGATACATAGTGTGGTTTAAAGTACTGTGAGAGGGAAATTGTAGAGAGGCCAAAAGAGGCAAAAGAAAAAGCAGCACTCACTATTCACACCTACCAGCTGAAAAAGAACAACCCACCAAAGCCTCAATAAAAGCCTGATCCTGAGATGTACTGAGCATCCACCACTCCCAGTGATGAATGGTTTCCCCTCACTCAATATCACTCTGAGTCTAATTCTGCTTGCAGATTAATTATTTTTATTTCCATAGCACCTACAGGCCGCTAAGATCAGCACCCCATTGTGCTGGGCATATTACAAGCACCCAGTAAGAGACAATCCCTGTCCTGAAGACCTTACAGTCTAAATAGACAATATGGACAAAGGGTGGGGCACAGAGAGAAGTGAATTCACTTGCCCAAGCTTAAGCAGCAGGGTAAAGAATACCACCAAAGTCTCCTGAATCCTGTCCCTGGGCCCTACCCACTGGAAACAGAATCAAGTTCCCTATAACTATTTGACAGATGTTCCATTCTATTTAATGTGGGGAGAATTGTCAAAGTATTGCACGGAGACTGAGCAATATAAGATGAAGTTAATAGGAACGAGGTAGCTAAACTCTGCTTTTAACATGTATCCCTCTGGGGGTTTGTTTGAAAATCTTTATTTAACTGAGGTAACTCCTGCTGGTTTATGAATAACACAGAAAAAAACAAACCCCAAACCTGAATCAGACTTAGTTGTGTAGTTGTGTACCCCACATGTTATGGTCCATGAAAGTAAATGATGTGTGAATGACATGTATCTTCCGTGAAGAAATTTTGTTATTGTTTTTAAAGAAAGAGAACTTAAAGGCATGTATACCCATTTTCAAACCCCTTTACATGGTCAGTGTAGTGTAAAGAGGCAACGTGTAAATGAGAATCGGGTCCCTAGCAGCTGTATAAATGTAATCATCATTTGCATGTCTCCTTACCCCCACTTGCTTTAAGCTTGATAGTCATTAGTTCTTCTGAGATTTTGCCCTTTTTTATGGCTTGTGCATTCAGAGGACACCCTGACAAGCTAGAAAAGATAGAAAAAATGCTGTGACCCATGTGAAAATGGAAGCAATCCTTTCATAGCAATATTACAGTGCTCATGTTCAGACCTCTATTCCTAAGGTCATGTCAGCAGCTCCATTATAACCTTGTTACAGGGAATAAAATAATTCACAAAGAGCAATTTAAGCTGTAAAAAAAAATTCTGGCTTGAAAATTGGCACCGAAAGCTCTGCCTCAAAGCAAACTATTTTTACAGACATTTCAAACAAATGAAAATAACAGTGGGAGCTACTCTAAGGTTATGTGAATGTGATATTTACAGAAATCTTGAGGTCATATTGTCCCATCAATTTTTAAGCAAAACTTTCCACTGTGTTTATTGAGGAATTATGCTTCAGAAAAAAGGGGGCAGTAGCATCCCTTTAAATGCTGAGTTTACCAACTAAAAAAAAAAAAATCTGACGTGCAGATTTTCACTGTGCCTAACTATAGTATCATGTTGATGATGCATAATAATGGCCAATATGATGATACCTCTGGATTTATACTATAGGCTGCAATAGCTTTTTTAAAAGATTGTATTATATATAGTCACTTTGCTTTTTGATGACTGTCAGAGCTATTTGCTATTTCAAATCTTACAATTGGTAATTATATGAGGCCACTTGTAGAGAGCACTCAAGGGCTAAGATTGACTGCATGGTCTTTAGAAGTAAACAATAAGAAATACCTCAAGAAATGACAGAGGGATTCATATTCTGATGTAGTCAAGCTGGGAGTTAAGGAAAATTTTGCATCAGTGGGACAAAGTCATGGTTTTGCTTAGCTTGTGAAAAATTAAGAGTTCTAATGAAAGTGGTGTTTCCACACAGGGAGCAATGAGGGCTTCTAAGATTTGAAGTATAGACCACTATTTCTTTGTCTTGAGCAGACTACTGGCCAGAAGGAGGTCCCAATGTTAGCAGGCCACCAGAAACTTGTTCAGTCTTCTCTACACTGGGAAAATGCATCATCCTACAAATCATGTTAACTAGTGAAGTTCTTAAGATTTTTTTTCTCCTTGTAATGTCTTCAGGGCTGGATCTAGAAAGCACAGGTCTCATGTAAACTTTCTCCTGCATGGGGATGGCTGGTAAGAATTTTGCAATTTGTGTAATAACAAAATGAATGCAATTGTTGCTTTTGCAAAACCTTGTGGTGAAATTTCAATAACATTTTGGATTACCTGCTAAAGATACACAATCAATACTGGTAATTTCAAATATGTCTAGCTACCTTCTTCTTGTACCAAAAACCTGTAATCAGTCTCAGGAAATCTAGAAAGATCTGTGAAAGTCATTGTCTCGTGGGCAATGTTAAAAATAGTTCTAACCTCATGCAAACTCTCAAGTTATTCAGCTTCCTATCACCTCAACTCCTATATAAACTCTTTATAAGAATTCAACATAATTTAATTAGATTACAGCTCTATTTTTTTTAAAGCAACACTACAGTGGATTGTCAAGAAAAAACAACAAACAAGAGAGAAAACACAAAATTATACCTTCTGTGGGTGACAAAAACATTATTAACATGACCCAGCCCGTTGCAGCCTGGCAAAGGACAGTGTGGCAGCTCTTGTTTGTTCAGTTTCCAGGATAATGAAGACCCATTGAGAGGACTCTCCTTCTGTCTCTTGGCAGCCAAAGGACAACCAGAAGCAGTGCGATGAGAAGTGTATTTACCTGATATGTGACCTTGGCCATCACAGCCTATCACTGGACATCTACAGAAACACAGCAAAAGAATCCTTATATTTACTCAAGAGAACAGAAGACAATAGTCTACCAATAACGATCTAAGAAAAGGAGTCTAAGTGGCTACTACGCTGTCTGTGCTACTGTATTAGGGCTTGATCCCTAGAAGCACCTGAATGTCCCACTGATGTCAGTGGGAATGAGGGGTGTTTGGCAAATCTCAGGATTAGGCATTTCTAATACAGCTGTATGCCTTAACCACTTCAGCATTGACATCATATAAAACTATGTCAAAGAGAAAACATTTGTTATCAAAGGGGGGAAAAAATCACATTTTAACAGGTTTGTGAAGAGGCAACCTTTTTTGTTCTCTATTCAAATTTTTGACAAAAAACAAAAGGTGGTTTTCTGCAGGTGGAAAACTGTTATTTTCCAAATATATTCCAAATACTTGCCAAGGTGAAACCTGATAGTTTTGCAGAGCTCTGTCAGCATTAATGAGAACATGCCTAGGGCCTTTCATATGACATACCAGACGTCTGAAAGACAATCACTAACTGAAATACTAAATAGTAAGAGCAGCACAGGAAACAACTAAGTCCTTTGTTGTAAATGAACTGGTCCTACATGCCTTGGCAGCTGCTTGTTTATTTATTTCTTTTCACAGAACATATACTCGAGTTAGGAATAAAGTGGATTTATGTAGAGTTATCAGTTCTTGCCTTGGTTGAAATTTTAGCCCTGTACAGAGGAGGGATGGCATAAGGCCTATGTACCACTTCTATCCCTGTAATCCACATTTTCAGGGCTTAACGTGTGACGCGTGGTAGCTCTTTGCACAGAGCTGGATTTCACCCTTTGTGTCTCCAAGTGTGATACATGAGATTTTGGTGAATGTTTGCAAGAATTTGTTAATTGGATCCAGGCTTAAATTTCACCACTGCTACAGTTTATTGTAGCAAATATAGCAAGATTTTGCCACAGTCTAAAACAGGGGTAGGTAACCTATGGCACGTGTGCCGAAGGCGACATGTGAGCTGATTTTCAGTGGCACTCACACTGCCCGGGTCCTGGCCACCGGTCCGGGGGGCTCTGCATTTTAATTTAATTTTAAATGAAGCTTCTTAAACATTTAAAAAACCTTATTTACTTTACATACAACAATAGTTTAGTTATATATTATAGACTTATAGAAAGAGACCTTCTAAAAATGTTAAAATGTATTACTGGCATGCAAAACCTTAAATTAGAGTGAATAAATGAAGACTCGGCACACCACTTCTGAAAGGTTGCCGACCCCTGGTCTAAAATGTTGTGAATTTTAGACTGTGAATTTTCCTAAATTTTGCCACACTTTGTGTCAGATAGGACTGGAATGAAATGTTCTACCAGTTTCACTAGCTGTGGAAAAATCCTTTATCTTAGCTTTAACAGTAGGACACACCCACGTACGTCTAAGAATAACTTGCATATTTCTTGGGATGTACCAAGCACCATCTTGTTCTCCCTTTTGGCTGATAAACCCTTGCTTCTGCACTTACTTAAGTTCAGGGTCTTCTTTTTCTTCCTTGGTAGGAGTAACTTTGACACCACCTTTCCTGGCACGAGGGCAACCAGACAAGCTGAAAGAAGTACAGAAAAGAAAAACTATTTTGTTCCACTGACACGTTCCATGATTTCCCACAGCTTCACTCCCAAACAGCTGAATGATTCTTACCTTCTGTGTGAAGCATAATTTCCAGTCACATGACCAGAGCCATCACAACCAGGTGTGGGACACCTAATATAATGCACAGAGCAAAAGAGATGACTTTTTAAAAAGGAACAGACAAATTTGTCTTCAGTGGAAGAAACAGCAGTGGAGCTTTTGCTGAACAAACACAACTAGCTTTTGCTGATATTTTTTTCCAGTAGGCAAACTGCTTTCATGTTTTCTTCTATAATTTTTTTTTTTTAATAGGGAACTTGAAATATATTGTATAACACAGCACTGCAGATTTGCATGGTATATGTTAATGTTTTCGTAGCAAAATATTTCTTTTCTTATGAAGGAGCAACTGTGGAAAAACAAACCTAGCCTTTTATTTGTTGACTTCTCTGTGAAATAACTGTTATATGTTTATTTGATGTCAGACTTAGAATGACCGGCACATTTTCAATATAATCTCCATTTTATAGAAAGGGAAATTGAGGCTGAGAAGTTATGTCACTAAAGGACACAGAGAAAATCAACATCATAGCCAGGAGAAGAACTCAGGAGTTTCTGTTTTTTAGCTCTGTACACAGAAAGGAGACCACGTCTGTTTCACATAGGATATGACTGGGTATTTTATTTGGCAAGTGGGCCTTGATTCCATTTTAGAGTTCAGGGGCTTTTCTGCATGCAGCAAACAGAAGCCTTCAAATTTGAAAGTTTAGTAACAAAATATTTCAGCATCCTAATGGAAGGAATAAACCTGTATCTTACTGTTATGACCATACTTTCTCACTGGTGCTCAGATTGAATAGACATGTTGGCTGTGCCAATGCATGTGGGTTTGATCTAAAGTCTACTGAAGTCAATGAGAGCCTTTTCATTGACTGCAATGGGCTTTGGATCAGGCACTTGCTGGTTGAGTGGCAGACATTTAGGTTCAAAATTAATCTTGTACATATTTGAAGGGATTTTCTCTTTTGCCGTAAGTGTTCCTTTTAAAAATTCAGAAAGAAGAAACACACCTAGGCGTACAAAGAAGCACTAACAGCACAAGGAAAACATTTACCTTCAGATTCTGTGCCAGGCATTTGTGCATTTTTGTACAGTTTTGAGTACTAAAGCTAAGCCTCCCCAAGGGCCTTTGAACACTATGTTTTTTCCAGAGTATCAGAATTACAGAAACAGCTGTGCCAAGTAACCTTCTACACATCTCAACGTCTTACCTGTGGTGGAAGCATTGTGGTTCGGTGATCTAAGTACAGGCATACTGGGATACTGTATTAAACACCTAAATATACAGTTGTAAACTCTCTTTTAAAGGTACAGTTGCACCTTTTAGAAGAATATTCTATTTTTTTACTGCATCAATATTTAAACCAGGGTAGTTGGGGGATCAAGTGGGTTTAAAGAAATGATAAAGAACTAACTTATATTGGTAATTAACCACAGGAACAACTGACCAAGGGATGTAGTGGATTTTCCATCACTTGAACTTTATAAAATAAGACTGGCTGTCTTTCTAAAAGATATGCTATAGCTCAAACAGAAATTATAGGCTCGATGCAGAAATTACTGGGTGAAATTCCATGGCTGTGTTATGTGGGAAATTAAGCTAGATGATCATAATGGTTCCTTCTGGCCTTAAAATTTGTGAACCTTTATCATCTTAGGCACCAGGTAAGGTATTCTGTACTAGTCCTTTTCTGTAGTACTCTGTGTGCCAATAAGTCTCTAATTTTAAATGTCATCAAACTGACTAAAGTAACCACTTTTAAAATCTGTCCTTCATTGCAAACTGTAGATTAGTTGAAAATCAGAAAAGGTATCTTGCTGGCTTAGTGAGTCAAAATAGAAGGCAAAAGTTTAACTTGATTATTGCGAATTAAATGTGAACATTATTGTAAAAATATATGCATCTGTTCTTTTTGATGCTATATATATCTGTATAACTATGTGAAATAAAACTAGGACGATGGTCAATGGGGGCTTGATCCTGCAAATACTTGTGCATCTAAGGATATATCTACATTGCAATCAGCATTTGCAGTGTAGACACACCATGAGGTTTTTTACTCATGTAGTCCTTGTGAACTAAAAGGAAATACTGATGTGAGTATAGCTATGCAGTTGCAGAAGTGTTTTCAGGATCTGGGTTTAGGGTTTCTTTTCTCCTTCCTTCTTCCTATATTTTTTTTCTAGACAATGCTGTAGAAAAATATACCTTTTTTTAAATGGGGTTTTATTTAAAATTGGATAGAGCAAAATTAGTTTTTGCTCAAACCTGAAGCTGGATGATCTATGTGTAGCAAATAATTTTACTGGACCTTTTTTCTCTTTTCAAATGGTCTGGGAACAAATTTTGAGTTTTACTATTTTGCTGATTATTTGAAATTTGACGCTGAACACTTCATGCAACCTATTTCTCTTATGGGCTGTTCGTGAACTTTGACTATATCTTCCATGACTCACTAGTTATTCATAGCATGTGGTTAGTAACTCAGGTCACATGTTGTTGCTTCTCTTTCCTTATTACACAACTGAAACTTTATAAGCTTTAGTTAAACAGTATCTATGTGGGTATGCAAATGTCACTGTTCACATGTGACTATGCGGGTTTGCATGCAGAGCAGCCATTTATTTTGTTTGTGTGAACACCCATTCAGCTCTGAGTTCATGGAAAGCAAGTAAAAGCGCTGAATCAGCGACTGATTTAGAAATTGGCACAATTTTCACAAATCTTTGTTCTGTCACTCTTTCCACCGCTTTATTCAAACCAAACGTTGGGGAGGTGAGTTCAGCAGACCCCAAAGCTGAAATGTCATGCCACTGTGTCAGCACCTCAGTAATGTCTATGCTCTGAGAACAGCTTTCACCTCTTGCCCACATAGCTGGCCTTTTCCTACCGCCTTTGCGCTGTCCCTAGAGAGCAGGCTTTCCTTGGCTAGAGTCACACAACATATTTTTTACAATGCAGGGCAGCACCTGAATATCATGACTGGAAGCATCATTGTTTTATTTTGGGAAGTTGACAGACTTTGTAGCTAAACCCTGAACTAAACCCTGGACTTGAAATGCCATTAAAGCAGTGTAAATGTACCATCATCAGAACTTACTTTCCTCTATTTGGACTAAAGGCGACTCTAAATATGGGCAGGGTGTACAGGCCCACAAACCCCCACTACGTTCTAAGCCATATACGGCAGGACCCCATTTACTGATGCAAAGAGAAAAGAGCGCTGGCAAACCTGTCAAAAGCTACATCTACACTACAAGCAGGGGAATCACACCCCTAGCTTGCAGTGTAGATGTAGCTAAAAAGCACCAACCATCCTTTTACTTCACTCCCTTCTGTTGACAAAAGCTGTCCATTAACTAGGTGATTGGCTGCCAATCCCTCTCCTGACTCCCGTGGCCAGCTGTGCAGATTACTGAGGTCTGCTTAAGGCCCTGTACATCTGCCTATCTACTAGGGCCTGCAAAACCCTTTTGTGTCATTTCATGGTGAGAAATATGCAACACTTATTCATATGATTTGACGGCTGCCTCAGTGACATTAAGCTGAGGGTATCTATCTAGTGCTGGAGGATGAAGACTGAAGATTTGCAGGCTTGGCTTATTTTGGTTTTCAAATGTCTGAATACTTATCCTAACCTCTTTGATCTAGAAATCAGACGGGGTATTTTGTGAGATCAGATTCTTTGTAAGACTTTGGTACTTCCTGGCTCCAGCTGGTTCAGAAATACCATGAGAACAGCCTCTCTTTCAATGTTTGGAGTATCTGCACCAGGTTTGGAGTAGTGTACGGATATGAAGAGGTGCAAAAACATGAAAAACAAAGAAAAGTGAGCCCAACTTTTCTTAAAGGCTTTGGTTTCAATTTGTTTTCACGTTTGGGACAAGGGGTTGAACTGGCCTTTATTTTACAAAGATCAATTCTCTCACCTATTAAATAGCTGCAATTGTTTGGGAAACATGCCAATATGAGATGAACAGCCATCACCAAACCAAAGCCTTTTTTTCTATTGTCATTACTTACTTAAGCTCCTGAGAGTTGGCAGCCATAAGGGATTTTAACGTCTTGTCGGCTAATGGGCACCCGGAAACACTAAGGAAAACAGATGTGAAACACGTTTTCTTCAATATGCTAAAACAGAAAATGATTTTTCTAGAAAAGTATTAATTATTTATCATGGAATAGAAACAGACCTCCCCCCCCCCCCAAAAAACCCCCAACACAACAACAATTGCTGTTGGCAAACAAGAGCTAGACAATTCAGGGTAGTCATTCTTTAGATCGGAACAGGTTACTTGCTCGGAGCCAGGTTCTGTCTGGTCCCAAAGCAGATATGCATGGAGCTGGTTAGAGTACAAAGAGCTTTCCCACTCTTTTGTGTTGCCAGCATAAAGAGCTGTAGTCCATATTGTTGGGGAAAGGCAAGGACTGCTTCCTCCCTACACCCAAAGGGAAAGGCAGGAGATGGGACCATTGTCCCAACCCAGAGAGTAAATAGGGGGCACCCCACAAAAAGCATTTGCAAATTTGAGAACTTCAAAGCCACCTGTACTAAAGTTTGTGGAAACCTACTTTTAAATCTGTATTCATGGCAGTAGTGTTTGCACACTCATCCACTTAAGGAGGCACAAACAGTACCATATGACTTATCTAACCAATCTCAGCTAATCCATACAGATTGCATAACAAATAACCACAGTGAACTGTTTGTAATCAGCTAAAAAAACCTTGTGAGATATACCACAAGAAAAAACAAAGGCTGAGTTTGCTGGGTACATTAATTGGCTGAAAATTATTTGCCCAATAGTGCTATATATAAAAATATTAGAAGCTGACTGTACATAAAGCAGCTCTACTTCCTGTTATGAGTTTTTGTCATTTCTCACCTGCGGTGTGATGCATAGTTTCCTGTTACATGACCACTGCCATCACATCCTGGAGTTGGGCAGCTGTGTACAGAAAGTGCAGTTAGAGTTAAGAGTGTTTCCAAATTATGTAAATACAGTTCACCCCTCACTGCTAAACAACAACCTACCACATACCAACTTCACACCAACTACATTTGACATTATCTAAAATCAATGTTCTCATCATGGGTGAGAACTAAGTATGTGGGTTAGAACACAGTACAGTTGTGTAAAGTTTCATAACCAATGTGAATCAAAACAATTGTATGTATCTCTGGGTTAGCTGAAACTACCATGTTTTGCATAGATTTTGCAGCTACCACAGATCATGGTGCAGTCTGGGTAGTTTCATTACTGCCAGCTATTTTTTATGACAATTCATAGATGTTAAGGTCAGCAAGTACCATTATGAACATCTAAGTCTGACTTTCTGCATAACAATAGGCTACAGAACCTCCGCCAGCAATGCCTGCATCATGCCCATAACTTCTGGCTGAGCTAGAACCTATCTTTTAGAAAGGCATTCGGTCTTGATTTAAAGACTTCCAGGAACGTAATTAGGTGTCATTGTGACTTCCAGGACAGACACAACTGACCATTCATGCAACTGCAGCCTGGAGTGAACAGGTTCAATTCCCTAGGAAGCTTCTGGGCTATATTCAGCAATAACAAAAATGAGGGTGTACACTGGCAAAATTGTGCCATGTCTCCACTTACATCCCACGGGCTTCTACCAGCTAACTGACTTATTTCCTTAGCTCAAATTATATAGGTGTGTGCTGCAATGCCACATCTTGAGTTCAATCCTTGCTGATGGCCCTAGTAAGGGGATCATAAATTACAAGATTAGTGTAAAGTGAGTGTAAGTGGCAAAGCACTAAAAAATTGCTCCAAAGTAGTAAAATAAGTCTGACTTAGGCTATGTCTACACTACAAAATGATATCGACAGGGCCGGTGCAACCCATTAGGCGACCTAGGCGGTTGCCTAGGGCACTAAGATTTGGGGGGCACCGGCTGCCCCGGTCGTCAGCGTTATTTTGGGGGTGGGACCTTCTGCCGCGGCAGCACTCCTGGCGGGGGGGCGCGGGGAGGGCCGCCCACAGTAATGGGGGGTGCGCACAGCGGAACTGCTCCCCGCCCCAGATCACCTCCACTCTGCCTCCTCCGCTGAGCACACAGCCCCCGCTCTAATTCTCCTCCAATCGGTGCCACAAGCCTGGGAGGGGAGGAGAATTAGAGCGGCGCCGGCGTGCTCAGCGGAGGAGGCGGAGCGAAGGTGAGCTGGGGCGGGCTCCCCGGGCGGGGTTGGCTGCCACGGGGGGAGGCTCCCCGGGCAGGATTAGCTGCCGCGAAGGGGGGCTCCCCGGGCGGGGTTAGCTGCGGGGGGGGGGTAGCTGCAGAGCGGGGGGGCTCCCCGGGTGGGGGGGTGGCGGGCAGCGGGCGGGGTTAGCTGCCGTGGGGGGGCGGGGGGGGCTCCTCTGGTGGGAGGAGCGGGTGGGCANTCTGCCGCGGCAGCACTCCTGGCGGGGGGGCGCGGGGAGGGCCGCCCACAGTAATGGGGGGTGCGCACAGCGGAACTGCTCCCCGCCCCAGATCACCTCCACTCTGCCTCCTCCGCTGAGCACACAGCCCCCGCTCTAATTCTCCTCCAATCGGTGCCACAAGCCTGGGAGGGGAGGAGAATTAGAGCGGCGCCGGCGTGCTCAGCGGAGGAGGCGGAGCGAAGGTGAGCTGGGGCGGGCTCCCCGGGCGGGGTTGGCTGCCACGGGGGGAGGCTCCCCGGGCAGGATTAGCTGCCGCGAAGGGGGGCTCCCCGGGCGGGGTTAGCTGCGGGGGGGGGGTAGCTGCAGAGCGGGGGGGCTCCCCGGGTGGGGGGGTGGCGGGCAGCGGGCGGGGTTAGCTGCCGTGGGGGGGCGGGGGGGGCTCCTCTGGTGGGAGGAGCGGGTGGGCAGGGTTAGTTGGGTGGGGGGGCGCAAGGTGGAAGTTTCGCCTAGGGCGCGAAACTTCCTTGCACTGGCCCTGGATATCGACCTAACTTACGTTGGCATACAGCTATCTTTGTTATTAAATCGCTTGTGTGCGTGCACACTTTGCTCCTTGCCTCGGCGGTGCACATCCTCTCCAGGAGTGCTTGTATCAATTTCATTGTCAGTGTGGGGCATTATGGGATGGCTCCTGGAGGCCAATAACAATCAACATAAGCAACGTAGTGTCTACACTGACACTGCATCGACATAATTACATTGACCGTGACTCTGCGCCGCTTGGGGAGATGGTGTTACTAAATCAGCGTAGAGAGGCACTTATGTCAGCAGGAGCCAAATTTATGTGAAGACACTTCCACAGCTAGGTTGATGCAAGGCAGCTTATGTTGACCTACCCGTGTAGTGTAGACCAGGCCTTACTCATTGAGGCCTGATTCTCATTCACACTTAAGTCCCTATATACTGCTCTAGCAGTGTAAAGCAGAAAGGACAGGAGCAGGGATGAATTACGTGTACGCACGTTGTAAGGCTCTTTATGCTGTTGGAGTGGTATAAAGGGTCTTTAATATACCTGAAAATCAGGCTTTGAGGGGCTTATTCATTGTTGCTCTCTGAACCCTTTATATTGACTCACTCAGGGTCTCAAACCAGTCAGAGTTCTCCAGTGTAGAGGAGTCCCCAACAGGCACAATCAGTGTAGCTGGCTCTACATCACCTCTTGCAGGATGGGTATGGCCAGGGTGTTTCTATGACCCGGCTATTCCAAGTTGCTGGAATGGCCCATTGGGGCGGTTGGAAATCATCTTCTGTGTATAGATAAAAAATTTTTTTCAAGGGCCTATGTCATTATAAGAACTTCCTCATGATGGAGCCATTTGTACGGACTTGCTCAGTATGTTCTGGGCTCAGTGGGCACACAGTACATACTGTCTGCCCCCAGTATCAGCTATGGATTCTTCATCCAATGTATTAAAAATGTTTCTTGTTTCATTGTTTGGACAGGTGCACTTTAGCTATACATTGCCACTCTGTGTGCAATGTATCCACTGCGTATGTGTTAAAATTGGATGCAATTCTTGTAAGTAATCTGATAATATGGTGAAGAAAGGACATCCAGTTATTACAAAAAGAAGGAAAATGTTTTTATCAACATCTGGAAATCAGCCCATATCACAAAGCAATAAACATCACAGAAGGAAAGACATTAGTGTTTTTAATAAATTCACAATCGTTTTTTGTTGTTGTTGTTTTAAAAGAGGCAGAATAAACTCAAGCCTGAGGCCATTTAGGTCATGAACTGCAATTGCAGATACAATATGGTGAGCAGCCAATATGCAGATTGCACTACCAGGGGTGAAAGACTCACTCTACAGAGTTTTCCCCTAGGAAACGTAATTTCCAGAGACAGAGATTGAGTCTCACTGACTCAGTGCCACTGAGTCTGCAAAGCAAATAGCAGGACAAGGGTTGATGTCATGGAGTTCAGCTGTGAATGAGTCTGCAGTGATGTGCTATGGACTATCATCAGTAAGTGGTGCAGACTGCTTTTGTCTTGAGGCGCCTACCAGGGTTGGGAGATAGAGGGGAAAACAGCAGTGAAATATGTATACTGAGTCCCAGGTGAATATTAAATTAGAGACAGAGCAGTCTATGGATGTCAAAAAAATGTTTTAGATGTTGACAATGTTTTGATGTGAATCCACAGATTTTTCAAGGAGCATGGCCAGGATTTTAAGACATGATTAGTGGTCTTGGGTGTTCAAAAAGAGACAGTTGAAAAGGGCCTAATTTTCAGAAGGTGGGTAATCAGCTTTTTCTGAAAACAAGGCCCCTCTAGGGATTCTCAAGCTGGACACCCAAAATCACTAGTCATTTCTGAAAATCTTGGCCTGTACATGCAAACTGGCTACTGGCATTACACATGTCAACAGACTGGTGAATAACTTGACCTCCATTCAATCGTTTTAAATAATCTGCCTGTTTGGAAGGTCTCAGATCTAATTCTTATAAAATTAAGTTCTTAATTAACTTTCTTAATCAGCACATACACTGCTTTGTTTCCTGCCACTTGAGGCAAATCTGTATAAGTCGCAGTTGGTTTTGGTTTTTATTGTTTTTAAAAGGTAGGTGCCAAGTGACTCTGCTCTGTTATTCTATGTTTCCACAACTGTGTTGCTTTATCAGATAACAAAATGGCCCAGTCTGTGTTAATGCTCAAAAGCTGCTTCATTTTCCTACTTTAAATCTATGTTTTTTAAAAGGAAGTGAGACATATTATAGTTCAGATTGTGAAAGTAAGGGAACAGTCTGTTTACACTATAAACACCTTGAACAAGGACTGTTTCTTCATCTATGTTCAGTACAGTGCAGAGCCTGCTGTTACTGCATAACAAATACTGACAACAAGGACATGCAGAAAGGAAATGACTCTGAGGCAGACACCCCACATTCATTTGTGGGTCAAGCTCTAGGACACAGGCCATCTTGCAAAAAATGAAGGAGACCGTGGGCCTGATTCTCCACTCACACAAGTTTTACACTGTTGTAACTTCACAGGCTTCAGTGGAGCTTCTACTGAGTTACACTAGTGTAAGCGAGAAGAGAATCACGCTCTGTATATTGGGGATCTGGGTAGAGCAGACAGTTAATTATTATGTAATGTACAAGGCAGAGACTATTTTTTTCTATTTTGAGCAATGGCCTTAAAACACTTTGTCCATCAAGCACATTATGTTGTTCAACATCTGGAGTACATGGAATGTACCTGGGACAATGCTGCTCAACGGATTTTTTTTACAGTCTGTGTTACTTGTCTTAGGGCTGGTCCACACTAGGGGCGGGGATCGAAATAAGATACGCGACTTCAGCTACGAGAATAGCGTAGCTGAAGTCGAAATATCCTATTTCGAATTACCCGCGCTTACCTCGCGTCCTCGCAGCGCGGGATCGACGTCCGCGGCTCCCCCGTCGACTCCGCTAACTCCGCTCGCCCTGCTGGAGTTACGGAGTTGATGGGAGCGCGTTCGGGGATCGATGTATCGCGTCCAGATGAGACGCGATACATCGATCCCCGCAATATCGATTTCTACCCGCCGATCCGGGCGGGTAGTGTAGACGTAGCCTTACATTCAGCACCAGCATTTAACAAGTCTGTTATTTATTGTAAAGGAACAGCTGAGATTTCTTTTAAGAATGATCCTTTAATCTAAAGCATCTTGAATTTATCTTCAGTCTGTAAAAAGAATAGGAGTACTTGTGGCACCTTAGAGACTAACAAATTTATTGTAGCATAAGCTTTCGTGGGCTACAGCTCACTTCATCGGATGCATGTAGTGGAAAATACAGAAGGAAGATATATATATATACACACATGAAACAATGGATGTTACCATACACATTATAAGGAGAGTGATCAGTTGTCAGCAGGAGAGAAAAATAAGTCTTTGTGGCGGTAATGAAAATGGCCCATTTCTAGCACTTGACAAGGAGATATAAGGAACTGTAGGAATTTCAGACTCTTGATTTAGTCCTTGAACTAAACTCATCTGAAGCTGTTTTCCTCCTTACGTTCCTGCTTGAGAACTCTGGGATCATCTGGTAATATGCATAATGTAACATATGGCTATGGATGCTGATTTTCCATTATCTTATAGAAGGGCAGCATGCATCTTAGAACTACACTCATGGTGACATCTACATGCCATTCTGACATGGACATCATTGTGCAGTATGTGTGGTAACCTCTGCTACCCTCATTGTCTTTAGCTATTAATCTTTTCTGAGTTTGCACATGTTTCTCTGCAGATAGGCAGGATTGAGTCCTTAGTGAGTTGTTTGTCTTTATGGTCCATATTTTTTATCGGCTCTGCTTCTTTTAAATCCTAGAGCTATGCCCTGGATTCCTACACAAAATCACTGCAGGGGATCTCCATGGAGGACAGAGGGGAATAAAATCTGTTTTCCAGAACAGTAATAGGAGTCTCAGAACAGCCACTCTGCAATCATTACTACAATCCACGTGTGTAGTGGTGGCTGCTGCCATTTTATTACCTCTGTGCATGAGAGATGGGGTTAGACAGTAAATCTATATAATCATGAATCCTCCATCCAGGCCAACAGTCCTCTCCTGACTTGCCTTGACTATAAACCTCACTGCTGCCCAGCCCAAGAGAGCCACAATGAAACACTCTTGTGTAGGAAGCAGTGGGTGCAGATTTCCCCTGCACAGCTCCTCCAAAGCAGCTGACTCACAGACATTTTGCTGTGCTTAGTGTCTTTAGTCTCCACAGAGGAGGAGAAAGGAAAATGTGACATTTTTGTGACTCACGTGATGAGTTCCTTCTTGAGATCTCTTGGATGGAGCTTGGATTTTGGACTCGGTATGGAGACATCTCCTGGATACTTTTTTTCCTCCAGGTTTTCTGGGGAGCTCAATAGATCTTTCTGAAATATCAGATAAGAATGTCACAAAGGGTTTTCTCTCTTCCCTGTCTTTCTTATATTCAACCAATCTTTTGTTTTTGTGTATATGTGTGTGTGGGGGGGGAACCTCTTGAAGAACATACAGGCAAAATTATCTAAGCTTTCAGCAGTGATGGAGATATGATAAAAGATTAATGCACCATATTTTCAGACATTGAGGGATAGATGTTTTACTATTTGTAAAATAATTCCTAGAGGTCTGGAAGCCACACGAGGTCTTGAAGCTGTATCCTGGGTAAACAGAGTTTATATTTGGAAAATGATAATGCTAATGAAAGAAAAATCCATAGAGAAAAGAAGGGGAAAATACAGCCCTTGGCCTGAAAGTTATTGAACATTTTGAGTTACAGAACCTATAGTTTTGCAAGCGGGGATTACTCTTGTTTTCTTCTGCAAGTAAATCACTGTGCTACTGTATGCTGTACAAATAAATATGATTGTACCATAAACAAATAAATCATTAAGCTGCAGTCTAAGAGATGTAAATGCAGAACTCCCTAAGAGTGTGGCATGAGGTGATGTTTTAATCTTATCCAAATACTAGAGTCTTGTTATGAAAAAGTCACAAATGCTCTTTGCAATTTTCTTGCAGAACCGTAGGAATGGGTCTTCAGTTCTAACCTGGCCTGTTCATTTGTAGATAAAAATTTAAATGTTACCATCTGTTGTTTTGCTGTTTAATGGATATTATAGAGACATAGTAGTCACTCCATTGAAAAGACATTTTGGAAATCTGAAATATTGAATATTACAGTTTCACGTTCTGAAGACTTCTGTTATTAGAATGTCATTGCTTTAAAATGGCTTGGTCTAGAAAGTTCAAGATTGTTTTGTCCTCACTGAGGACTAGTGGCTTTGAAATTTTTTGGAAGGTTGAGTGGTTCATTTTGGAGAGATTCATTATGAACACATAAACCTTTGAGAAATCTCCAGAGTCCCTGGCAGAACTATAAAGTCTGTAGAATTCCCAGCTGGGATTCATGCCAGTTTATAAACGCCACTGGAGCAAGGAGACCCAGATAAGTAGGCTTTGCAGATAAGGCTTAATAGGACCAGAAATTGCTGCCTAAGGTTGGGACAAGAAGCACTTTTGGTCCTGCAAAGCTCCCAGACTTAGTACTGTAGGTGCTTCTGGCATTGTACAGTTGACAAGCTCTCCAGGACCAGGGCTGGGGAATTGTGGTACTTAGAGGATCTCCAGGACTGGAGAGAACCACAGGGACAGGGACTTCTGTGGAGCTGATAAGCACAGAGTGAAGAGAGCAGCAGAAACTGGGGTGAATGTGGACTGCAAATGGAGCTTCTGCAGGGGTGCTGGAACAATTTGTATAATGGGAGTACTGAGAGCCATTCAAACAAATTGTAAACCCTGTACTTAATGGAAACCACTTCAAACCAGGGGGTGTGACTGCACCCCTATTCCAGCACCTATGAGCTTCTGCTTAGTGGGGGTGTTGCTTCTGATAAAGCTTCTATATGCTCCCCAGTTCTGGCAGCTCACCTATGCCAGTCTGTAGCTGGTTCCTTTACATTACTTCCTTCTGCTTTCAGGTGTTGGCTATCTATTGCCGACTATAACTCATATTATATATACACACATATAAACCTCATCGTATTATTGATAAATCAATTACTGCTAATTTTTACAACTGCATTTGTGAGGTTAGATTGTTTGGGAATCATCTCATATGCTACTATAACTAACATAGAGAGTACAAATATTTTTCTTCATTTTTTTTCTACACAGTTTTTTCATGGTAATTATTAATACTTTTAAATGGAGGAAATTTTAGGCTTTAGGGATTTTGTTTTTAAAGGAAAATTTCAGATAAAGACAACCTTAAAAGATCCAAAAGGTGTAATTATCTTTTACTTTATTTTACTTCAATTTAATTTTAATTAATATAATATAAATATGTATTAATTTAAAACATTATTAAAAAGTAAATATAAAAACCTAAACCTGTGAAAGTAAATAAAATTTGGAGTTAATGTTAAAAAGCAGCATTTGAAAATCAGGAAATTTAAAAAATGTTGTTCAAAAGCCTAAATATTAGAGTTTTGCCATTGATTTCAAAGGGGTCAGCATTTCTCCCATCAACTTGAACTCTGCCCTTTACTCTGACCACCCTTCCTTATGTACTTTTCAAGTGCTAACTGTTGACCCCTACTATCAGAGAGGAACCTCAGCACTGTAACTGCCTATGAAGAGCAAATCCATCATTAATCAGAAACTAGAGACTGGTACCTCCCTGCATCCTGCAGCATGGGCCAGAGACCCCAAATAACCTCACAAGCCAGGCTTAATGTCCCTATTTACCTGCTCCAGCCGGACTGCATTTTATGATTTTATGAGTGTTTTATGTTGCCCTCTAGTGGCTGACTCACATAGAGGATAAGGGACCTATTAATGCTTCCATCAAAGGGATTTGTTCTTTATATCAAGTGGAAGATACGTGTGTGTGTGTGTGTGAGAGAGAGAGACACCCAGTAAGTGTCTGCTGTGTGCAGCACATATGTTCATTAGATAGTGTTGCTTGCAAGTTACAGAGGGCCCCATTGAGCTGCTTGGGACTCTAAGCAACTGCTTAGTCTGCTTATGCCTAGTTCCAGCTCTGGTTTGAATGTTTTGACTTTCAAACATTTGGGTTTTCAAATGTTAACTGTGAATTCCCTGCATTGCAATTTTAATAATTCCCTGCATTGCAATAATGTAAGAATACTCTTTTATATTAACAGGTACTTTCTTACAATCTTAATTCCCCTGTAAATAAAGTTTTTTTGTCTGAGATTCTTTGCAAAAGAAAGACGTGTTTTAAAGGGAAGCACATAGCATGAAAAAGGTGCTAATTGAGATTAAGGGGATAATAAAAATCTGCCTTTTTCCTGTTGATATTCTCTAGTATATTTCTGAAGAAGGACAGAGACAAACATTTAAACCAATAATTTCCCTTAATAGTTTGGGGGATATTGTTATTATTCAAGCAGCATGAAATCCTGGGGGCTGGGGAAGTTAAAAATTGCACTAGTAACTAGAAGGGAGGCATGATGCAAAGGGGCCATGCAGAAAGACACTGAAGTTCCTTGCATGCCAGGGGAGGCTGGAGGAGGCAAACTGGGCTATGCTCATGGCCAGCTGGTCCCTGACCATGCAGATCCACTGGCAATAAACACATGTATGGGCTGTCCATTGGCCCCTGAGGAGCTAGTCCTGCCCATACCCTGCATAAGCAGCTGCAAGCTACTACTGCAAGTTGGAGCAGAGAATTCTTTCCTTGGCTTCGCACATATAGGGCTGAGCATGTAGACCAGGTACTTGGGCTGTGCACTCCTCTAGTGGATTTCATATTTACTGTGTGACATAAATCCTTTATAGAATGGGTCAAAGAAACTCCCCCCCATCATCCATCCCTTTTTTTTCACTTATGGCAAGAGAGAATGGGTGGATACTTATCTCAGCTAATTAAGTGCAGAGTACAATTTCTAGACAGCAGAGTTAGAATGAAATGTTATTAGAATTCTAAAGCATATTAGATTTAAAGAAAAATCAGAACCAGAGGTCCATTTTCTACAAAGAGTGTGTGTGTGTATTCACGCGCGGGCACAAAAGAAAGCAAGCGAGCAATGAAATTCCATTAATGTACAGATGGAAGTTTATATTGATTTCAGCAAAGACCAGAACATAATGGTAACATGAATAACAGATAATAGCATCTGGCACTTTTAACATTTTTAAGCCCTGAAATCTTTGGAGAACTGACAGTTGAACTAAACTGACAGCTCTGGTTATTTCTCGGTGCTTTCCTTTTTAGAGAGATGTTGAGCTTTTTCCAAATTCAGAATTTTTTTTTTAGGGGGCATCTGGACAGGCTATTTCACTAAGAGAGAGAAAGACAATATTTTCTGGAAATTACCACCAAAATTAAGCAACTGTTGTGCATATGAACCAGATAACAATGAATTAGAAATAGATATTATCATTCATTTGCTTTGCATGGGGATAACTGCCAGACTTCTACTTGCAAAACAGAACCATTGGCCCTGAGACCATTGGACACGTCAATGTTCTCTGGGAGCAGAAGTGCTCAGAGCAGAGGTCTTGGGCCAGATCCCTGATTAGGGACAAATTGCACACAATGCAGTCCATTGAGGTGGTGGGGTGCAAAGATGGCTGTATACTCAACTTTGTGGCCTCCTCAGTGATGTCACTGATGCTGCTTGTGCAGTGCCTGGGGCCAGTCCCCACACCACAATTGGCCAAAACTGCAGTAGGGGAACAGCGTGGCATAGGGGTGTTCTATCCGTGCCTTCTTTCCTCTAGCCGTGATCCCTATTCTATGTTACGCTGGCAGCAGGGAGGAGGAGTGGCATGAGAGCTCTTTGCCAGGTCTGCAATACCAGTGGATTCCCTGGCAGTGGGATAATTTTCTCAAGGCTGGCTATACCTGCTGGCAGTGCAGCACAAAGGGGCCATATTGCAGGGAAGAATCTGGTCCACTTACTCACTACATAATTTAAACCACTCTCCAGCCACTGTCTGTCTTTTCTCAATAAAAATTGTTATTCTAGACGCTTAACCCTGGGTTACAGATCAGCATCAGCACAGTAGGGATCACAGCACTTAGCTCTCCAGGACATGACAGCTACCATAAGACCACCTAACACGTGGCAGCCTGTCTTGTGGAGTCTCGTCATGGCAACTGCCTGTACCCATCCTGAGAGTTTTCTATTCACGTGACTGATACCCGTTTTGTTCCAGGCATTTTGAAATACCAGAGGTGAATCCCCATCCTCAGCTCTAGGTGGATCTATCCTTGTTGAATATGTTACTTTATTAAAGTTCACCAAATTCAGAAAAAAACCCACTTCTATAATAACTACAATGCTAAAGTGCTACTTTTCTACTTCATGCAAATACAAATGGGACGGCCATATAATTGACCCTGAACTAAAACTCCAGATCTCAACTATGGGGAACTTTGGGGCTGGAACAGAACTGTGCAACTCAGGCCCATCTCTGTCCATTACCAAGATTTCATTTAGTTAGCTGCCTATGCATATTCTTCACCATGATAACAAATCCAACCAAACCTTCTCTGCACCCTATTCTGGCAGTTAAGTTCAGGAGAAACATGCAGCCAAAAAAAGAAATAAGAAAACCAAAGGACACTATGCTGCCAACAGTCAATAAAAAAAATACACAAAAGGGGCAAAACAAAGACACATAAAGCAAGAAAATTATCAGCACTTGGCTCTCCTGGACACGACAGCTACCATACGACCACCTAACACCTGGCAGCCTGTCTTGTGGAGTCTCGTCATGGCAGCTGCCCGTACCCATCCTGAGAGTTAGTTTTGGGTGATTTATTTAGGTTTTTTTATTTTTTGGCTATTTATTTCAGTTGATATTCCCTAATTCCAGCAATATATTGGGGAGTGTGCATTTCTGGAATTTTAATCTCTGGACCCTGAAAGACTCGCAATAGGATGTTGTGAGCAATGCACACCTGAAATGTGTCAAAGAAATGATAATACTTTGTCCCAGTGAAAAATTATTGTAGGATTTCATGCCTGTATTTATACATACCCAAACACAGAGATGTCTGGAATGCACAAAATAATAAAGTTGCTTGGAAGAATTACATTACACTTCAAAATTATAAGGTTACTTTGACATTTTTAAAAAGACCAAAAATATACTACAGTTAGGTCGTGACCCTCCAGCCACTGGAGAGTAGGGATACATTTTCAGAAATGGGTTCTAATTTTGGATGCCTTAGGTTACGCAGGTTGAGAGACTTGCATGCACCATTATTCCGGTTAAAATGAACAGTTGCTTTACAAGTGCCCAGCAGTTCTAAAAGTAAGGCCTTAGGGCCAAGATTTTCAAAAGTGACTAATGATTTTATGTGCTCTATTTGAGACACCACTAAAATTGCCCTGATTTTCACAAACTGCTGAGTACCCACATTCTGCAAATCAGTCTTCGTTAAGATGTATGAAATTGGGTACTCCAAATCAGTCATCACTTTTGAATATTGAGGCCAGGATGTCTTAAGCTGGGCATCAAGCACCCAAGATTAGAGGCCACTTTCGAAACAGAGGGCTTTAGTGTCAGTTCTTCAACTGCTCTAACTGAAAAGCTGAAAAGATACCTCTTTCTCTTCCTCTTTCCTGCCATGTGTCTTGCTATAGTTGATTGGCGTATCCCAGCCCTCCTGTTCACAGAGAGCCTGGTAGAAGGCCGCATTTACCAGAATGCTGCTTGTTTTGAAGGGAGAAGAGGAAGGAGTGGGAAGTGCTGCGTTGGAAGAAGTTAGAGGCATAACCTTGTCCTGGTTTCGGTTCTTTTTCATGCTCAAATCCAGGGTGCCATTTTCATCCACTTCTATCTCAGCTCCCTGATATATAACAGGAAATAGAGAAATGTTTAGACAATGCACAGTTTGAGGCTGCAACATAGCCATGTGGTGCTTTTAACGGATAATTGTAAATGCACGCTTTTATTTAAATTTATCTGAGTCTAAAACCAGCTTTTGGATTTACATCAGTTAATGTTTAATTCTTAGGCAGACTTAAGTGTAACCTCAGTAATGCTCTGCAGGCTTCTGAGCTTAAACACAGTAAGTAGCATTTAAATAAGATGCTTCTAAAATGTAAACTATACATGCTAAATCTGAGTTTATTTAAAAAAAGTTTAGCTTTAAATCTTCTTGATCTTTTTACTCTTAGAGAGAACTATGATCCCCATTCACAGTTAAAAGCATTAATGCACTGCTTAGTTCATCATCAGCATTATTATTACATTTCCACCATCTCCTCCCTCATGCCCCGGAAATATTACAACATCTGTAACATGGGGGGCAGAAATGTGCTAAAACAGATGAAGGAGAATTTTCCCCTGATGTTTCATAGATTACTGAAAAGAACATATTGCCTTAAGCAGAGTTTGACTTGGAAAGCACCTTTAAAAAGATTTACTACAAAACAAGTGCCAGATTGTGCCATTAAGGAGCAGGGTAGAGCTACACAGGAGCAGGGTAGAGCCACACTGGCATAGGGTGAGCTCCAGGAGGCACCACGTACGATTCCTCTCAGAGATCTCCAGCATACAGCATACACTCTCCTCTTCAATGGGCTAGTTCTGCTGGCTGGTACGTGTGTGTATGCTATGGTAGGCCTCATCCTTGCCCCTCCCTCTCTCCTTATGTCGTCTTGAGCCCTGGTAGCAGGGGCTGCTACTGCCTCTCTTATGAGCACAGGGAAGGGAAAGCTCCTTGTTCCCTCCCCCTCTCCTTCCACAGCTGACCATAAAAGTGAATATAAGACAGAATTCTTGGTCTGGCAATTGTGTCAAAGTGGGACTCAGTAACAGAGGCTACAAATATACATCCTATGTACTATATAATTTAGGCAGGGCTGACCCTAGGTTTTGTCAGTATCTGAAGTAACAATCCAGCTCTCCCCCTGCCTGTTGGGTTTCCTCACCTCTAAAAACACATTACCCACACACCTGGCCTGTCTACAACCTCATTTAAGAAATTGCAAACCATCTCCCTGTCACTTGTTTGTGGAGTTTCCACTGCCTCTGGGCATCCCCATCCCCTCTGCATGGACAGAAAAGCCATGAGGTGGCGCCAAAGGGCAGCTCTCAAATCAAAGAGCAACGTTATATGTGTGTGGATGGGGGCAAATTAGAAGAGTCAGCTTTTGCCACAGCTCACAGTTATTAGTCAAACGGGACCATGGAATGAGAATCTGGTTTCAGGCTGTGAGTATGTATGGCTTTCTGGCCTCTGGAAGAGCAGAGACCTATGTAGTCTTATTGCATAGATTGTCCGGTCTTAACAGGCCAACACTGGCTTTGGGGTTATGGGCTGACATCAGAGTAAAGATGACTTATCAGGCAGTAAGTACAAAGATGTCTGAAGTTAACACTATATGTTCCCATTGTTATTGTTTTATTATTTGTATTGCAGAAGGGCCCAGAGGCCCCAGTTAGGGCTTGGGGCCCAAATGTGCTAGGTACTGTATAACCATAGTAAGAGACAGTCACTTCCTCAAAGAGCTTACAATCCAATACAATGGAATGCGGAGTTCTGCTTCAGTGTTGATGGTATGATAGGCCACCCTGGCTGGACTCAGATGGCCACAGGCACCATCCAGGTAGCCATGTACTAATCCTTCAGTGGCACCATTTTCAAAGAATAAATGAAATCACAATGCCCATTTAACCATAGGGTGACTTCCACATTGTGATCCACTTCAAATCATGGTACCAGCAGCAGTAATGTCATTTTACTGAAGGAGGCCAAAGATTTGGTAACATAATTAGCAACTTCCTGGCCTTTATAAGCATTTAAAGACCATCCAACAATTCAGTGTTAGTATCGCCCAGCTAGACTTTCTTCAGCAAAGGAAAGCAGTTTCTTCAAGCGTATTTGTTGGCAGGCTGCGAACGCAGATGGTAGCCAGTGATCCTGGCCTACATTTTCAAAAGTCATGAGCGATTTGGGGTGGGTCAATTTTTGGGTGCCCAGCTTGAGACGCCTTAAAGGGAACCAATCTTCAGAACTATTGAGCACCCGCCTTCTGAAAATCAGGCTTCTGGGAGGTGCCTCAAGTTGGGCACCTGAGACCAAAACATACAAAGTCACTGGGCATTGCTGGAAATGAAGAACTTAATGATCAACTCTTGCTGTGGGGCCCTCACGCCATTGACCAGCCAAAAGCCTAAGAGAGAGGCACTAGCCTAGTTCCAAGGACTACTCAACTAGCTGCTTGTGCACAATTTAGAAACTCAAAGGCACCTCTTGTATTTGTTTCTCTTGCATGACAAAGTTCACATTTTCAATCACTCAGCTTAAAGAGAGCTATGTGCTATTATATTTATGGGAAGTAAATACACTTCTAATATGTTCATACTAAGACGCTTTGGTTATATCTTTCTGCCCCTTTTTAGTAAATAGTTTAATCTCCTGTGATAGTTTTAAGCCCTGAATTTGACAGTACAGCTTATCCTGGATAATAACTTAGTAACCACAACATCTTATGCCATCTGTATAATATCAAATACATTTTTATACCAGCATTAATAAACCTTAGTTACAAAAATCCAAGATATTAACTATATCACTGCCAAGTACATTCTCCAGGATCCGACAATATAGCTTGGCCATGATTGCCCCAGCGTTTTTTGGCTTCACAGTTGATATGTAACTATAGCAATGAAACAGAGCTACAGTAATCAAGTTTAATGACCAATGTAAAGTAAAATGCTAAATATTGTAGTTGGTGACATTTTTCATAATAAAAAAAACTTGAGTTAAGTCTGCACAACCAACATTCACATAAAATTCCAGACCTCTGTGACAGATGGCTTAGGAGAAGAAGCCATGTGACTGGGCTGCAGTACTTTTATAGTGCAAAAAACCATAAATAGTGCAGATTCGCTGTCACTGACAAAATATCAACTACTCTGAAGGCGACAACAACAAAAAATTGAACAAAAACAGTCATAGTCCTCCCAAATTAAATTGCAGATCGCAAAATGTCAGGAAATATATATCATCTCTGGAAATAGGGCATCATTCGCTGCACCAATGAGATTTGACTGATGGGAAGAACATCCGAAGAAGTGGGTATTCACCCACGAAAGCTCATGCTGCAAAACCTCTGTTAGTCTATAAGGTGCCACAGGATTCTTTGCTGCTTTTACAGATCCAGACTAACACGGCTACCCCTCTGATAATTTACTGATGTGGCTATTAAGAGATTTTCCAGTGCTTTCCCAAAATTCACACAGAAGTTGGGTTGTGCAACGCGCACCAAATTCCAACCAGAAAAAGCATGGATTGTATGCATTTGTGAAGCAGTGTACAGATGGGGTTTAAGTGAGCTCACAGATGCACACAACAATTAAATATAGTAATGGAAAAATATTCCCTTTTGCTCATAGTCGGATGGATCACAAATTTACAACATGGCTTTTTATTCTGAACACTCTGCTGCATTCATTGCAAACTCCAAATGGTGAGGAAAAAAGGATGGTCACAGAGACTGTTCCAATTTTCTTTTCTATTTTCATCCTACTTTCCTCTGAATATGTCTCCTTTACTTATTTTCCCAGTATTTATTTTAAAGGGGAATTAACAAGACAAAAATGCCAAAAGTTTTTGTTAGACTACAGCTACGAAATAAAAATAGAAGGAACATATATTTGACTTGTAATATTTGGTTCCTGTTCTAAGAGCAGTTTTGACTTCAGTAAAGACCCAATTTTGATCCTATTGAAATTAATGAGGGCCAGAGCAGGACAGTTTGGTTTCACACCATGACACCTTTCAAATAAGTTCACCATAGCAATGTAAAATGTACAAGTTCTTAGCTTAAAAACTGAAGTATATAAACTACAGAAGTATAAAATATATCTGGCCAATGAAGGCTCACGTGCCTGATTCTTCCCTATATTAAATCAGTAAAGGGCCTGAGTCTGATCTTATTTATGCTGATGTAAACCAGGAAACAATTCTGTGAAGACAATAAAGTGAAACCTGTGCAAAACCAATGTGAGAACAGAACCATGCTAATGGCATTCAAGCTACTCCTGATTTACTCCGATGTCAATGAGAGTATAATCACCCCCACAGGTCCGAGAAGCAGCTGGAAAAAGGAGTTTAGAATGAAAAATGAGAGAAAAATAACTAAAACATATTTCCCCTTTTCCCTAGGATCTGTGCAGTGAAACAGATACATCAGAAGTGCCACGCTAATATGAATACCACAAAAATTGTACACAAAAATTACTAGCCACTTCACAGCAAAGATTTAATAGCTAAGATTAATAGCTGAGCTTTGTCGTGAGGTCTCACAATCTGACTTTATAAAATATATTACAGAACATTTCCTAGTCCACTATGAAGTATTGCCATTAACCATTAAAACTGAACTACATTAATCTACTAAATGAACAAGGTATGGCCCATGTATGATGGATTTATCCCTTGCTTTTGTGTTTGTTGGATCATTTGGTAACTCACAATATTTAATATTCTGCAGTGTCTCTGAAGTAACAATTCCAAGTTAGGCCTTTACACTACAGTTTGATCAGCATGGTGAATCATTGTTTCCGCATGATTCTCATTGCAGAACTGGGGTCTTAGGGAGGTTCTACTGTAACATGTAGGGCTTTCTATTGGTTCTTTGATTGTCCAGAGAAAGAAAAACACCTGTTATTTTGTTTTCCCACTGTGCAATAGATGCACTTGGAAAGCTCAGTCTGGTTATTACTATTCTAAAATACTCTTCATTTTCAATATAAGAAATATCTCTGGAACCAATAAATCTATAAAATCACAATGAATTATTTAAGTGTGCACACTATATTACTCTTTGAATGGATGTGATTCCTAATGTGCCTGCATTCAAGGCATTATGCTGGGGGGAAAGGGTTGCTAACAATTATTAAAAAAATGTAAGCACTTTGGTCCCGATTCTGCAAAGACTTACACCCATGCTTAACTTTAAGCATGCAAGTTCTTCCATAGAAGTAATCTGGAATACTCAGATGCTTAAAGTTAAGCATGGGTGTAAGTGTTTGCAAGATCAGGATCTTATGCTACCCTTGACGCTGTCTGAGACACACACACAAAGACAGAGTCCCTGCCCTGAGCAACTTGCAAACTAAAGAAAGAAAGAGAAGAACACTGCAATGATACAATATTGCAGCTGTGTAACAATGCAACAGCTAGAGCTAATTCAGTGTGTTGTTTTTTTCTTCAGAAGGTCATGCTAGTCATTGGCCTTGTTCTGCAAGCAGATTGTTCTGTATTTAGATTTTAAGATGTTTGGGGTAGGGGCTTGTCTGGTAAGCATGCTGCCAATCAACTGCATTATCTACATAACTGATGCAGTCATCATCATCATCATCATCATCAATATCCAAAAATGGACAGATGACATAGTTTGTGTTTTCGGGTTTTGTTAAAAACAACAACAGTATTTGAACTTCAAACATTTCAAGCAAGTGTCATTTTTTTGTTTTCTTTCAAGGCACTGTGTGCATATGCCATTTTGTCTAAACAGGTGGGAAAAACACCAAAACATTCAACAGAATGCTTGGCAAGCAGCAGTGATGAGGATAAAGATAGACTGTACTGCGTGCTTCTACCTCTGTGAGTGGCAGCAGTGGTGACGGTTGTAAAACAGAGAACATTTCTGACAGGACCTGCTATGTGCACTTGCACTGTCCTAGAGAATATGGGCCTGACCCAACTTCCAATGACCCAACTTCCGTTTGCTTCAGTGGGAGTTGGATTGGGCCGTAAGTGCAGACAATTATGCTGCGAGACTGCGATGCAGTGCCTGATTCGTTTATTTGGGTTGAGGACTGTATCTGTATCATCTCTATATTTCAGGGACCCAGCACAGCAGAATCCCAGGTGGTTTTATCTAGAAACCAACTCCAGCCCTGTGAATATCACAGTAATAGTACCTATTTTTAAAAACAAACAAACATTGTAAAGGTTTCCAGGATGGCCACTATATTTTGTATGCAGTTGGCTGCAAATTAATTGGAATCCAAATTAATTTGGACTGAAAGTAAACCCAGTCCACCATGAGATAATTTTTATAGTTATATATGGTCGATCCACACTGTACATCAGTTGTCACTGTGCTACTTTTCTGGCCAAAAGCACTGCTAAAAGTATAATGTGAATTTTCCCCCTTCCTTTATTTAGCTCAGGCTACTCATCTTCCTTTCCCCCTGAAACTTAGAAATGCAGGAAGTTTTTCCAACATAGTTGAAGATATTCCAAATTCACCAAAAAAATGAAACTTGCTATTTTTTTAAAAACAAATGTAATTTTCCCACTTAAGTATTGGATATTTTTTAGTGAAAAATGACCCATTTTCAAGGCAAAAGGGCAAATGCTTACTAAGAAATGAACAAAGTTTTAGAAACCAAGACACAAAATTTGCAGACGTGAAATAACCAGAAACAGCACTGGGAAATGACTTTTGTAAAAATAAACTGTTCAGATATATTTACAGATATGCACTTTCAGCTACTCTTTGAGAAGAAATCCTGCCGCTGCCTCTGCGGACACAGAGTAACCTGAATGCAACAGAACTGGTGCAGATCCATCCACCCATATCACTCACAGCAAGGTATGCCATTGTGCAATGGTGGGACAATACTTGAAGGCCATGCAGGAGGTAAACACCCTTGCAAGTCATGGAGCTTTGATCTGCAGTGGCGCTGTCTGTGCTGCTTTATTTTATTTTTTTTGGCAAATGGACAGGGTGTAGGAGCAGGGCCCGGGGATCTGGAGCTACACAGTCCCAAATTAAGCCCCTCACACAAAAATGTTCAGGTGTGGCACCTATGTGTATTGCTGAGAACAAATAAAGGAAATAATTAACAGTTGTGTCAAATGAATCTATTGCTGTTATTGTATTATTTGTGCCAAAATGCAATATACAATAGATAGAATCCTTAGGATCTTTTAGACAATTTGAAAAATATGTAAGATGTGCAAATAGTTAAATGTTCCCGTAGCAAATATCCATCACAAAAAATCAGGAACATTTAAAAATAGTTGTAGGTATTTTTTAAAAATCACTTGAGTTGTGGCATATTAAAATAAAGATAGTTCCCCTTATTGGAGATACAGTTTCCTAGAGAGTCTATTTCCATATTTTCCTCTAAGAGCCCAATTTGCTAAAAGTAATAAATCGCTAAAACCATATAAAAAAGGGTTTTGTGTGGTTTTGGCCACTGACTCAGTTTGAAGCTTACTTACCTCTGTTCTGGCAAGAAGCTAATTCTGATTCTTCTGTCACATGTTTTGTAGCACTGGGCTGTCACTGTGTCCTATTGAAAGTCTGGCAAAAGTGGAGGCAGGCAGATGACAAGGTATGCAGATGATTTTTTTTAGGCTGCTAGTCCTGGGGCTGAGAAAGGAATAAACTGTGTGCCCCAAGTGTCTCTGAGTGTTGTACTATTATGTTCAATTCCACTCAAACCTACCATGATTTGGCAAACATGAAGCAGGTGTAGAATAGAAAATCTTTGGGTTTTGCATGGTCCCTTTATTGCTCTTTGCTGGCAAGAAAGGTCTGTTACTGAGTTCAGCCAAAGGCTGGGGCAGCAATTTAATTCAACCATTGGCATCAACCTCCCTCTCAACACGACAGGAAACCTCTACTGAAGTCTGGCGTAAGAAGCTCTCTGTGGCTAACGTCAGAAATGGATCTGTCAACTAGGAAAGAATCTACTAACAGACTCTGGGCTCCTGGTAAATATTTCTCTGGGCTGACTGACGCCTAGCTGGGTGGGTATGAACATGGCCCCACATTAGAATGTCTGCTTAGTGGAGTCCCCCAACATCAATTTCAGTACCCTGGCTGTGACAAATGGAAATCAGACTCAGCAAAATAGGAGATTCCACTTTGCAGGAGCGCAGAGCTCAGAACACCTAAGGAGGTGTTACACCAGCTGCTGGACAGAAGGGATTCCACACAAAGAATACCAATTCGCCTATGTGATTGTGGAGAGCAGGAGGGCCAATGAACATTGTAGGCCAACAGATGTGGGAACTCCTTCCAGACAGATTGAGCCTGGTGCCTAAATAGGACAGTGATGAACATATTAGAATGTGATAGATAGATAGATAGATAGATAGATAGATAGATAGATAGATAGATAGATAGATAGATAGATAGATAGACCCTGAAGGCCCACACCAAGTATAAATATAATATTTGATGTATATAACCGTTC
This sequence comes from Platysternon megacephalum, assembly GCA_003942145.1. Taxonomy (NCBI): domain Eukaryota; kingdom Metazoa; phylum Chordata; order Testudines; family Platysternidae; genus Platysternon; species Platysternon megacephalum. Next base: position 9,452,574 of record QXTE01000033.1, on the reverse strand, counting down.
ATCTTCTCTTTAGGGCAAGGATATATATTTGTACAATTTCTAGCACAATGGGGCTGCAATACAAATAATAAACAAAAATGCTTCTCCTATTCCCACGAAGGAGGTCACAGCAATGTATCTTGACTAGTTGCATCAGCAATGTGGTTCTCTGTAATATCACTTAAAATAAGGCCACTAAATCATAATGGTGACTCTTGTGAATCACAAAGAACAGTGAGACATCTTAGAGCAAACTGAAAACATGACTCCAATGAAACCCACACAAGGAGCTACTCTTATTAGGTGGCCTTCAGTCTTAAAGAGACTTGTCCGAAGTATCTCCAAACACAAAGGGTTTGGCTTTCCTCTCACTTACACCAGTAAAACTCAGAATTAACTCCACTGAAGTCAGTAGAGTTATTCTACAACTGCTGTAAGAAAGATCATAAGCAAACCTAATGAATATGCTGCTGCTCCACCTTTCTTATAAAACCTCTGTTAATCAGCTGATTTTTATCAATAATTTGAATGGTTGCTTACCACAGGTTTGAAGATAAGGAAAAATCCTTCATTAACAGACCCAGCTCCATTACCTACCAAAAAATTATTTGATTTGGCGTTTCCTCCTCCCTCCACCCTTCCATGTACTTTGGATCCAGTTATGAAGATCATCAAAACCTAATTCCTGCAATTTTTTTTCCAGAAGCAGTCAGTATGTTACTATTTTTTTCTCTCTCTCTTCAAAAGAGCATGCAAACAGAAGCCTCCTTTTTGAGATTTAATGCAGTCACTACCAGGAAAGACAGTTTATGCACATATTTCAGTAGCTAGCACACCCTCCAGGTTCTTGGACTACCCTACCTTGGCAGCCAGACTCTGCGGTTTGCTGGAGAGGATCTCTGCTGCTTCCCTGCAGCGGGTGGAAAGGTTCAGGATAGCAGCAGCTGCTGCTATGTGGGTGTCTTCACTACATTGACCGTAGCTATAAGAGTTGGCATGACAAGGGCTCTGTGTGTGGGCGCTAGCACTAGGCAGTCGATTAGAAAATTTCACTGGAAGTGAAAAATGCTTTGCTGTTGAAGAGAGATTTGATTAGCAATTGCATGTATGTGGTTTTCCCCATTAAACAGATTCATTTTTCAGGTTATAATTTCATACGTTAAGTTATGTGAAGAATAAATTAAAAAACAGCCCATTTTCTATTGGTTACTCGGGATTTGCTCTAAAAAAAATAGGCTCAGGGATCAAATTATTTGATTTTTGTCACAAGAATACCTTTAGTATTTACATTTTTACCACAAAAATGTGAAGGGATAAACTCTGTGGTTCTTACTCAGGTTTTACTCACTCCTGAGCAAAGACTGAGTAAAAATGAGCAGGGATCTCAAGATTTGACCTCAAAATTGCTCTTGCAACTTACTTAACAAACATATTGGGAAAAATAATCAAATTCATAAGGGATTTTCATTCTTAGAGCACCATTGTGTCAAAATAAGATGGAAGTGTGAAGACTTAGGTAAAACAACATTAAGGCTATAGCCTGCTTGCCTTACTTCTGTGAGCAGCCCCATTATTCAAATGGGATTACTTGGCTGAGTAAGGTGAACAAGATTTGCCTCTTGGAGAGGCTGGGGAAGTAGAATACAAACATTACCCCTTGAGGACATGTGCAGTATCATGTTAACGAAAATCCCAATATTTAAATGTTAGACTTAAAAAATACAACCAACGAACATTCAGAGTTAAGGTGGTACTTAATTCATCTTGTTGTTCCTCTTATAGCTGGGATCTTCTGGAATATTATGTAGGTACCAGACACAATGAGGTCAATTAAGAATGAAGAGATTGCCTTACAGGTGAATAGAAAAGCTATTTTACATGTCAAAAATGGAGTACATGGTTCTATTTTTTCCCCCCATCACTAACATAGACTCTAAAGCAGAGCAGGGAGGTGCCCTTCTTTGCTCTGTGTTATATCATTGACTGTGATAGGGGAAACCTAGAACCATAAATTCAGGTCTTCACAAACAATAACAATGCATCCTTTCATCTGTAGCTCTTAAAGTGCTTTACAACAATGTGTAAAAGAGGAAACAATATTCAGCTGTATTTTAAACAAATACATATCTAGAACCTAAGCAAAAAAGAAGAAATAAGCAAAACCATAATTCTTTATCAGCATCATGAACATAAGAACATTGCTGCACATAACCATGTGTTTGTTATGTAGCTGTGGATTGAACTACAGCAGTTGGGATCCAGCTATCAATCCCCAAGATTAAATTCCCTTTGGATCTAGGATTTTGGCCCATTCTACATTTGAGGGCTACATAAAAAGTTTAGGTCAAGATCCAAACTTCCCTAAAATTTTGGGATGCTTTGATTAAAAGTTATAGGTCAGACCCAAAAGTCATATCATCCCCAAAACAATATTTCTTTTGTACACTGACTACAATTGAGCTCTGTGCTTGAATGTTTCTAAATATTGGATCCATCTAGTGAGAACTGAGACTGACAGCCCAATTCTGCTCTCCCTTATACCAGTGCAAATTACTGTAAATCTGGAGTGTCTGGAAAATCATACTATAAGTCTATGCTTTTTATCAGTTAGTTCAACTGGTCTGAGTCACTGAACCTACTTAAACTAGAGTTTGATTTAAGGTGCTTCTTCCATTATCCACTTCAAAGATACCACCAAAAAAACTATGTTACTAAATGAGCATGTGTCATGTGTCAGCAGGTCAAATTCATATATGCAAAATCCAAAGAGTACTAATAATGAATTTCTAGATTCTTATTTGCTTAGGCTGCTGAACAAAACTCTACACAATTGCTTTATTATTCCAACCCTTCATGCATCCCCATGTCTACTATATTCATGCACTCTTACACTTTTGTCTTTGCATTGTAGTAACAGTTGTGTATTGTGCAATCTTCGCAAGCATGATGTTAGAAAATTCAATTAATTATATGATGTTCTTTTGAAATTGTATAATGAATTTATTTGCATATATATGCAAACATTTCAAATATAATCACTTCAAATGCAACTGTTAAATAGACTTGTGCATGTGCAAACAAATAACTAAAGGAGCATGTCCACTTCTGTGCACAAAATTAGAAATTGCTCATGCAAGTGCCCAGTAACACACAAATCTGTTTGTGTTTGAGCATGCTTATTTTACAGGCCCAACTTAGGTTTCTACATTTGTAAATGTGGCCTTCAGATACTCCAATATAAATAGTCTTGGCAGGATTAGATTTTTATCAGTCAATGTCAGTAAACATCATACAGACACAAAATGATGAAAAAATATTTCCATTGATAATAATTGAAATTTACAGATAGGCAAAGTAAGAAAAATGCTCCTTGAGAACTTATTAGAATTTGATTTAAGGATATTTACTTTGTATATTTTGGCATGTGGTGTTGACAGTTTGTGTTTTAACAGTTGTAAAGCTTGAACTTTTTGAATCTCAACATCTACTGTCACTAAACAATTTTTGTCTGACCTCCTCTATTGTCCGTCTCCCACATAATTTCCTGCCACTGTGAAAATGTATATCAATAAAAACTGGAAAAAAATGTTTTAAAACAAATATCAATATTGTCTGTCAACATAAAAAATCAAAATCAAATTGTGCCATACCTAAATATATATATATATAAGCTATTAATAATTTGAGAGCTAAAAACAGGGTCTTCTTTATTATTATTTTTTAATTGCTGCTTCTCTGTTCATCTTAACTATGACTGTCCTTTCTTTTTTTGGACTATGTGGGCTGTGTAACATTAGGTTATTTTTTTCCATCTTCACTTTCTTTGGTTATATTTTAATGATAGTAAACAAAACAAAAATTAAGAAATACTTTCATGGCCATTGTTTTGGATCCACATTCTTTTGAACCCAGCTCTGACATGAAAGAAACCCCCTTAGGATTCTTCCATTGACCTCACAGCAATGGCATATTTTGCCGAGATTTTGTGCACACATTAAAATAGCTGTAACTACAGTGGTGTTATTAAGGGTTGACGCAACAGAGCAAAAACTTACTGCAGTTATCTGTGTAGATCCTACAATGAAGAGGATCTATACATGTAATTACTCATAACAGTGTGCTAAATTGTGATACCTTACTCACACTGAGTAGTAGCATATTGCACAAATAGTCCCTTTGGACATATCCTCAGCTGCTGCAAATTGGCGTAGCTTTATGGATGTCAATGGAGCTATGCCAATTTATGCCAGTTCACGATCTGATCTCTAACTTAAATGGGACTATTCACGGTGGAATAGTACCACATGAATATGGGTATCACAATCTGGCCCAATACGAAAGCGACAAGTCAACTATTTTCTTTTTTACCATGGAATTGCTTTTAAAAGAATAATTAACAAATAAGATGTTGTAGTCACTCCAGCAGATTTTCAGGTATACTGATCACAACGGGTTAAAGACATTTGCTAGTGTGCATTATTTCCTGAAACAAGAAAACTCTCAGATAAATAATATTTTTCTTTCAAGAACGATGGGAGTTTCAAGCTTACATTCAAGGAACGGTGGGGTTTTTTGGCCTTGCATTGCTGGTGCCATTGTGCGTTTGCCAAAGACTTGTGCATCAAAGCTGGCATAGTCAAATGGTACTTTCCCAAACTTCTCTTGCTCTTTTGTCAGGGTGGCTCTGGGAGAGGTGGCTGGCTGTGCAGTTCGGTAATTGTACTGAGATAGCTCGAGCTGCTTTGCTAAGTTTGTCCTGCAGAGACTGCCAGAGGGAGAGTGAGAAAAAACAGAAAGGACAAACAATAAGAACATCTTTTTCAGTACCTTGCATTGAAAGATAGGATATAGTGGGATGGCACCTGCCAAAATGGATATAAGTAAGGATCATAAGCATTGCCTTGATAGAAGCCTATTTTAGGGTGTACACGTCAGTTACAAAAATATATTTTGTGGCTGATCTAGTGGTCTAGCAATCCTGTAACTTACTAACAGAATTACTGTTCTGTTTATAGATTCACTACCGTAGGATGGTGTTTCCTTTCTTTAAAAAAGGACGAGATCATGCTTGGTCTTTTGCACATGAGTCAGCAGGGGCTTGTAGAGCTGTGGATAACTACCATCATTCTAGAGGTGGGCCTTCTGGGCAAATAAATATGATAGAGCATGGTCCAAAATAATTGTTTCTGCTATTTGTGAGGAAAGAATAATTAACAATGTGTTATTCCATTTAGCTACTGTGCAGTAACTACTTGTCTTCAATAATTTCCTAAGGACTTTTCATACGTAGAGTTAAGGCACGTGCAGTTGGCAGACACATTGACACAATATTCTGTAATGGCTCAGAAGGAGCCATTATAGCCAATCATGTCAATAATCCACAAATTAAAGTGCCCCCAAATAGGCCTGAATATAATAGGCCATGATGGTGCTGATGCCAATGATGTGCAAATTATGGAAGTCTACAGGATCAATAGGACTCTCAGACCAAATACAAGCTCAATGAGAGATTTTTTTGGTTAGGATTTTTTAAAGCACTTTTTTGCTACTGTAGTATAAAACATAAATTAAACTGAGTAACTGCATTACAGTAAAGTAACTAGATGGGTCAATCAGAAATCTGTTATAGCAGAGAAATAGAGCAATGAGAGTGCTTAGCCCACTTAAATACTACTACACTTACAATAGTTAGATGCTGCTGTGATTGCCAAGGGTTTCCTTTGCAAAGGATCTCAATATAAATCAGCATGGAATCCCATGCTGCAAAAACTGGGATGAGCTCACGAAGCAACAAGATCTTTAACCAATCCTCAGGAGCCAAAGCATTGCAGCAGAGGGACAATTTGGGAAAGCTTCTTAACAAGTAACTCCAGTCTAATCAAAATAGGAGGCTGGTTAACACTAGGAAGGCACTCCAGAACCACCACCGAAATAATGTTTTTGTGTTGAAATAATATTTTTTAGAGTTTTTTACTCATCTTTCAAGGACATGCATGTAGTCATTTAATGTTAGCTGAACACATAGGGACCCGCTGAGTGTCCTTTGGTTATCACAAATCATAATCAGTTTCGCTACCCACATTTTTGTATAGGGTCAGCCTGCTACAATGAACTAGGCTCCCTCGGTAGCTCAGAGTTAAAAGCTGTAAGGAACGAAATCCCTTACAAAATAAAGCACAGCATTTGGACAGAAATACCTGTGTGAGACATGTCATGTGAGACTCCTACCTGTGAACCTGAGCGTGGCACTGTCCAGTTTTAGGAGAATCATGCTGATTTTTTTCCTGGGACATTGCCAATTTTTCAGCTGCAGCAATTGGACAGCCAGAAAGACTGTTTAAAAAAAGAGTGGCATGATTTGAGTTACCAGAATATGAACTTATCTTTCAGTCCTAAAGGACCTCAGAGGATTTCATAAATTACAGATGGCTTCTCCTACCACTGAGTTGTAGCCACCGCTGGGATGAAATGTGGCAGCTGTTTAACAATGCACAGAAAAAAAAAATACACACCAATTTAAGCCAAAAAGCAAGGAACGCTAGAGGGTGAAATTCATTGGGGTTCTCGAGGCTCATGCAGGCCTTTCATGCCACTGTTATCTCAGAGTGTCACTGCATGTAGGAAGGCCATGGGTGGAGCAGCTGCATTGGGTGGCCTCCTCATTGGTGCTAAACAAGCCTGCACTGAGTATGTGGAGTTTGAAGCATGTCAAAGAATCTGTGACTACCAGGGCCCAACGGGCCCAACTCCACCTATCACCCCCCTCCTCCCCGCCACACACACACACAGAGTAGAAGTAGCAGCTGCTATTTCAGATCCAAATTTGGCTGTTTGGATCCAGATTTGGGGTCCATCCCACTATGCAGAGATGGGTCAGATGTGAAATTTGTATGCTTTTTGGGTGAAACGTTTGGAAGTTGAACCAGGCTGAAAGTTTTGGGCTGTTCAGATCAGAGGTTCTGGGCCAGGCAAATCTCTATTTAATTTTTAAAGAAATAAGTCTATTTTGCCCTCAATGTCAGGTGAACTATTGAATAAACCCTATTACAGATTGATAGGAAGGCGGACTTTGGCAGAATATTTTTTTTTTTAATCTAGCGTATGATTGTGAAATAGGTACATATCCTGTATCAAGTTATGTTTTCTCTTTGCTGCTGATTTCCAGTTTGCCTCAATTCCTATCCATTTATAATTAGCAGTACTGATTTATAATATAGTTGGTCTCAAAGGGGCTGTAAATGTGACAGGGGTTTTCAAACAAGAAAATGACTAGAAACATTTCCTTTACTGTTCCCCGTTCCCGACTCCATCCCCTTATTGTTTGTTTATCCACCTGTCGCATCTTGTCATAAACTGTCTTTGTTTTACTCTTATGTGATTTTGGCTTCTCCAGGCAACTGCAATATAACAGTAAAAATAACAAGAATTCACTATGTATGCATACAGCATGTAGGACAATGGGGCTCTGATTTTGGTTGGGGTGCACATCTATTTATTTAATAATATTTCATTTACATGATTAAGTTTCACATATATTTTGTTTCATTACTGTAGTTTGAAATCTCATCTCTGAATTAGGAATCATGGATTCTGTCATACCTGGTACTGGAGATAATATATTTGATACCATACTGAAATTTAATATTTAACACAATTGTGTAGATTAATTGCTTGATTATAAATAATGTTAGCTATCTTTGTGGTCAATCAGTGTTTGCAGTACATTTTATTGTTCATATTCCTGAATTCCAAATATATGTGGCAATTTCCTCCCAGCTACATATTAATTTGAATGGATGCTAACTGATCTGGATTACCTTCTGTGTGTGTTGCGATTGCTGTTGACATGTCCTCTTCCAGTACATCCTGGAGTGGGGCACTTTAAAACATTTTCATGCATGGCAAGAACTAAACACAAAGAAAGAGTAAAGGGTAGCAACATACATATAGTAATCTCTCTCTCTCTCTCTCTTTCTCTCTAAGGAACATTTTCTTCTAGCAACATAAAAAATTCTCAAGTGTGATGCACAAAAACTTGTCTTCTGATTTTGTACCCTCTAGCTCAAATGAAACTTACAAATTCAGAAAAGGTGGTGCTGAGAGGCCTATGCTACAGTTTCATGTTGTGTCATCCGATGGCTCCTGCCTGGTTTAAATCAGTGGGCGGGCAAGCTTTAAATGACGTCAGCACTTTTCACTCCTTATGCTGGAGTAAGAAGATGATATATGAGTGCAAAATCCATCTGCCCTGGACACACCCCTTTTGGCTCTAGCCCCACCCACTTTAGTTTGCATCCCTTACTCTCTTCTGCTCAGTATGTATGTAAATCCACCTTATACCAGTGGACCCTATCCCCAAGCTGTAGTTTGCACATTCAGGGATCTCTGACAGCATTTGTGCCAGTAGTGAATAGGACCCGTTGTATGTACATTTCTCGGCTCCCCAACCAAAGTAGCTGTTGTGGATCTGTATTTATCAAACGTGAAGTAAAACATAATTCTATAGCTTTGTACATCTCCCTTCATGCTGTCAGCTCTATGCTATCCTTTTAGGTGTACACTGCTCAAAAGATTGCCTGATTGTTAATCAACTGGGTTGTTCTGTTAGTAAGCAAATTTTGATTACAGATAATCATTTTGCACCCAGCAGAACAGTACTGAGCTGATTGGAAGTGTGATAATTAACAAAGACTTGCTTTTAAAAAAAGTTAATGTTGTTGAGGCCTTCCAACTGCAGCAGCCTGGTTAGCTCAAGAGATGTTTCCATAAATACAGATTTAAAAAAAGAAAGCTACAATTAAGAAGAGGACACTGGTAAAGTGGAAGTATCCCTTTAATTAGTTGTTACGAATGCCGCTACAAAAAAGAAAAAAAGAAAACCAGTCAGAGTGACTAAGTTGTTCAAAGTAATAGTTTCACATTCCATTTTGGCTTATTATATATCATTTCACTGCATCATGTCAGAAGACGACATACCCAGCACAAACCAACGTAATCAGACTGGCACAGCGAGAAACGAATGGGGAATTCAGGCTGGGCTGGTCACACATAGGTTAGTGTAATACAGTCATAGGAGAGAGGCATGCTATGAAGCAACTGCCGGATTCCCTCTCCTTGGCTGGTGGAGCTGACCCGCTTGGTCTCAGTGGGAGAGGGGCATACCAGTCACATAGCTGAATGTGCACGTCTGAGCCTCCAGTTATTTGAAATGGGAAAACAGCACACTCAGACAGGGCTATGTGCCAGCCCAGCTATAATGGCCAGTGAGTGTGTGGCTATGACCTTGTTCTTCCTCTCCAGCCCCTTCAGGGAGGTTCGTGCCACTACAGGTGCTAGTTTTAACCAGGCCTTGAGCACCACAAGTGTAAGGACTGGGATTGCGACTCTATTCTGCACAGGAGCACCAGAGTGGCAAAAGCTCATCGAACCATCTCCTGCCTTGTGCATCTGCACAGAGCTAGCTACAATCCAGCCCTGAGTGTTTACACTGAGTGTCCAGTATTAACTCACATGACTTAGAGACTTAGGCCTGATTCAGTTGCTCTCTGTACTGTAGGATGATACTCACTTTCTAGTGGCACTCTGACTTTATGCGGACAGCCCGAGAGACTGCGGTGATGCGGGTACAGCCCAGTCACATGCCCTGTGCCATCACATCCAGGGATGGGACATTTGGTTTCTCTTTTTTCAGGCCTGGGTGAATCTGTAGAGAAATCAAATAAGGATTTTGTCCGGTTATGGTTTCCTGCCTGCACTCAGCCGAGTGGTCTTAAAAGTGTGAAATAACTTTCCTATATTTCAGATGCAATTTCCTCCTAAGGCTTTAACTTGGACTTAGAGTAACTACACAATCTAAGCATCTCTTTTGATTCTCACATTGTTTCTTTTAAACAATGACTTTCACCTCCCAGTATGCCATTGTGTGCTAAACATATGCAGCTTAGGGATTGTGATGTCACTTATTCCATTCAGAGCCTCAAGCAGGACACAAGCCACATCCATTAAGCCAGAAATTTGGCAATAGCAACCAACAGAAAGATGTAAAAAGGAATAAATATTGAAACAGAAACAATCTTTTATACTATTAATACCAGGTTCCAGGAAACTGGGATCACCAAATAAAAGCTGAGGGATGAAACAAACAAACAAAAAGCATTGCAACCAGGAGCAGTTCCTTAAATATCACAGATCTCTAGGTTGTTGGTCCTTTGTTAAGAAACTGAATACATGCCACTTTACATCTGAGAGGCTAGGCAGGCAGCTCCCTCTGGTACATATGGCAGCACTGCTCTGCAGATCAGCCCACAATGAGAGTGCAAACATGGAATAACTGATACCCTTTCACAGGGCACTGTCTCAGCCCACCCTTATAACTACCAACGTACAATGAGGCAGAGGCTGGCTCCTTAGTGCATTTTTCAACTTCCAAGGTACTAGCAGTGTGCAGGAAGTACCGATTAGAAAGTGTTTATTTTGATTTTGAATGCAGAATCTAAAAGGATGAGAAGGGAAGTAATTCTGATCCAGAAATTCTCTTGTGAGAGGAGACAGACAGCAAGTGGACATATAAATTACTGAGGATGGTTTCAGATCAATCTGTGATTGACTGCCAACAACATGGAGTTGAGGGGAGATAAACAGCTGTAGTCAAAGACAGGTTAAAGCCACCTAGTAGGATATTTTGCTAGGCTACGATGTAGAACCAGAAGCAGCTGCGGGGTTAAACTTTCTGGCAAGCCTTTAGATAAGAAAAATATGGAGGAAAGAAAACAGAATGAACATCAACAGGGAACCACAGTGCCTGTTAGAGTCACAGCAAATGAGAAGTAAGAAGTCACTGTAGGAAATTGTTTACAGCACTAACAGAGAACAACGAGTGTCCCTAAAACAAAAAAATCATTTATTTTAATCTTCCATTAATCTGAAATCTAAGTGCACGTTGTGTAAAAAATTAAGTGGAAAGAGTAGGATCAGTATAAGGTAACAAGTACATTTAGCTGGCACAGGACCCCCAAAAAAAAGAAAGAAGAAGAAGCTGAGAAGGATGTGGAATTCCCAACACAATTGGTATAAGAAATACTGGCCATAGTTGGATTTTGTAAATGAAAAAATTCCAGGCCTAGTACTGTAACAAAAAGCTGTCAGAGCATATGGAGCACATGGAGAAGCAGAGTGAGGGAAGCTCAAGATTCTTTTTCTATGAAGGTTATCTCTGAACCAAACTGCAAACTAAGTGTTTGCTTGAGAATAATCAGGAAGGACCAGATTTTGCCATTCTTACCCACATTGTGTAGTACCCTACTCTGCAAGTAGTCCCATTGAGTCCAATGGGACCATTCCTGGAGTAAGGATGAGTATTCCACATGAGTAAAAGGATTCGAATCTGGTCTGAATTGATTATGGTTATCTAAGCAAATGAGGGTAAGGATAAGTATATGAAACTTCGGAAGGAGGTTGACTAGCATGTATGTACAGTGCTAAGGGCATTTTAATCGGTAAGCTGTACGTGACTTTCCACATAAGAAGCAGGTAAATGCATACTCTAGTTAAGCAGTACAAGAGGGATTATACAGTGGTAACCCTTAAAAAATTGCCAGTTATCTTAGATTCTAAATGCCTTAGATAACCGGTAAATAACTTACTTCAGCATTTGCAGTAAATATTAAGACGTACTCTAGGGAATACTGCATATATCAAAGGAATCATATTTGTTTATCAAGGGCAAAAATGGCAACTTTTACAGGGTTACTACTGCTTTACTTTGTATTTATAAAAGAGAATTCCTGGGAAAGATTAAAGTGAGTGTAAAGTGATATCTTTTGATGTTCCATAGTTATTCTCAATCCATTAATTCCATACCAAACGTGCCCAGTTTGCCAATCAATACAAGATCTTTTTAATCTCTGGCATTACAAGCCTGACTTGGTATCTGAAAATGGAACTGTGTTCTCTCTTTCATAGATTACCACAAATCATCAGAAACAATAAAGATTTTGGAATTTAGATGGCAATTTTTCTGGTGGTGAATGAGGCTGAAGAATATGGCTTGTTCCAGAATCTTTACTTTTGACGTAACATCCAGTTCAAAATTGTTTACCAGCTGTAGAATAAATGTTTGAGCCAATATGAGTAATCAAAAATATTTCTTACGTTTGTTATTATAGATTTGTCTCCCACCAATGTCAATAACTTTGGTTTGTCTCCTTTCCCCAGCTAAATGCTCCAAAAGAAACCTGTCCAATTCTTTGTAGGTGCTGTGAAATACATGACCTTGCTCTGCCTGCAGAGCTATCGCTTGTTCTAGCAAGCTCAAATTCCCTTTTGTTTTGTCCAGGTCAACTGACACGTCTGTAGTTTCTGATAGGCACTCATCATCTTCCTCGCTTTCAGGGAATGGATTCTGAATTCTCTTGTCAAAAGGATCAACATGAGATTCTTGCAATTCTCTTAGCTCTGTTTCTGAGTCACAAACTGTTTCACAGGGGCGAAATTCTGCTTCTTCAGTCTTAATTTCTGGAACTTCCAGAATGTCTTGTTGGTTACATCCTGCAATATATCTCTGAGTTACATGGGGCTTTATGCTAGTGTCTTCTGAGAAGTTTGAGGAACTGTCCCATTCATTGTCCAAAATTTCAGAGCTACTTTCATTGTCTTCAGATGAACAGTATTGTGGGTCGGAAACACAAATCTTTTCTTTTCCTTCCGATGAGTTAATCGTGTAACATTCATCAACATCATCACTTTCTGTTTTTAAGGACTGGATGCCACTATCATTTAGGTTCTCAGTCACCATTTGAACTGGTGCATCTTTTGCTAGTTTTCCCATGTTCATTAAAGATTTGACCACGAGGTCCTGGTAGCGGGTGTAGTTGTCCTTCGTTTGATTGGAGTTTTCTTGCCCACCTGCATGAGAGGTTTCATCAGGTAATTTTGTAGTATTTTCTTCTATAAGGAAAAAAAGCAAGAGAAAAATGAATGCTTTCTATAGAGAAACTTAATCTTGATCTAACCTGGTTTCAATCTTAAATGGGAAGAAACTTATTTAACAATCACTGTTTATTTACTCAAGGATACTCTGAAAATCCTTAAGAAATAACACCCCCTTTTACCAAGACAATATCTGAAATTACTGCTAGTATATAACCATAACAAACCCTTCTAAGATTAAATCTGTGTAGTGTGGCTGCAGAGCTCTTTGAAAATAGAATGTTTTTGCATTTTTCTTTGTTGAAGATATAAAATTCCTTTGATCTATTTTCACTCTCCTCCATGTCTAACATGCCCAAATATTTCTCAGAATGGGTCCCCAATTACTTTTCAAATCACTTCAGATTGTACGAAAGACCTTGACTGAAAAGACTCTATAGTTTACAAAGGGCAAGTTCTTGGTCACCATTACAGTTGCCACACTAAATGATACATCAGGTCATGCACAAGCAAACAGAAATGGTTCTTATGAATAGACTCTTAAAGGACTGCTAAAGACACCATTGAAATACACCCTGTGTTAATAAACATCTTTCTTTGGACAAAAAGCAGCAGCCAGCAGGTAGTAAAGGCTGCGTGTAGGTAAGGGTGTCAATGTTGGAAGACAATATGCCTTTTGTATCTCATTTAATTTTTTATAAAAACATTTGCTCTAACAAGGACACTCAAAAATACATCTCCATCATCTTTCTTTCTGGTAATTATCTCTCTAAAATCAACACTGGTTTGCCAGGATCAAGTAAATATTGCCATAGTAACTAAAAGCATTTTTGGATGAAGGGAAGAATTTAGTCACAACACTAGCCCCTTCAATAATGCTGATTATAGGGTGCATTCTTTTGTTGGGATCTATTCAACATTAACTGAAAAATTTAACATTTTACTTCCTAGAAAGAAGGATGGATAAATAAGCATATAATATTTGATAAGATGGACCCATCCTCTCCTGAATCAGAGGAACTCCAGGTTTAAATAATAAATTAAACATAGTCTAAAATGCAAATGAAGTTTCTCTCAATAACACAGCGAGCTATTAAGAGAAAGTGTAAAGGGTTATGATAATTTTAAAGTATTATGAACGACAGAAAACAAATAAAAAGCATTTTCAGTGAATATGTCCAATTCATTGAACTATTCTCTCAATCCACTTAACTACCCACATGTGTACAATAATGATTTATAGACATTATACCTAATTATGCATATTTGGGCTGTGTTAGAGTGCCTAACAAAAGCTCTAGAAAGCAACAATTACCTCTGTTGCTTAGCTACATAGTTTAAAATATTCCTATTAAGTGCAGATTATTGTGGAGGGGAAAAGAGGGACAAAAATGCACATGTGCACCACAATGCATTTCACTTTGCTGCTGCCAAACTGTTAGCATTTTGGGTTATTTCCAGTTTACATAATTGTTTGGTTCAACTGTTTGTTATATGTTAAAAGAAAATATTTATTAATTCTTATTCTTCTTCAGAAAATTGGACTCATATGGGGAGAGGTGGCCTCATGCACTATGTGCAGATAGTTGTGTGTTTTGGGTATTTTTTTTTAATGTCTGCAAAGCTCGGTGCAACTTTTAAACCAGCTCATCTCTCACTATAGACTTTGAAGTCATCTGAATTAAAAAGTTTGCTATGTTTTCAAAACATGGCATCTAGTAATGATGATAGTGATTCCTCGTGGTTCTGTAATGAACCTCTGACAAATAAGTGTCTATGATTTAATAGCTTGTCTCTCTGCTCTGCTTGGAATTACACATACTCCCATCACCAGGCCATTTTGATACAAATGGCTCTAATTTTTTTTATGAACAAGTATGCTTGATACTAACATGCCTTTCATTAATTTACTGGGTAAAAGATTGTACTAACCATATTACCAACAACAAGATTAAAAAATCGTGACTCAGGCCCCCCAAAAATCATGAGATTGGTTTAAAAATTATGAGATTTTAAAAATGTGGATTTGGGTTTTTTTAATTGCCTTCTGTTTTTTGAGCCTTTGTGGTTCACATGTTTAAGTTTTTATCTGTAACCACAAGGGCTTGAAACTTACTTTAACAAATTAATTAATGCTGATATTTCTTGAAATTGCATCACTCCCGGAGTTGGGGCATTCAGACAAAAACCAAATATCGTGAGAGTCACAATAAAATCATGAGAGTTGGCAAGATACCAAAAAGTGATTTTAAAGCACTCTAACTCTATACCATGCTGTCTTGCTCTCAGAATTTTACTGGAGTTGTACAGAAGATAGACACAGGAGAAAGTGTGCACAGTTATGAGGAATAAAACACTGAAGTTATGGAGGTACAGCCTGAATCAGCACAGAAAAAGTCAGTTAAAGCTTTTTGTGAGACTGCTGGTATTATGAGATGGAAATACTCCTAGGAGGTCAGAACAGCCACGAAATCAGCAGAGTTGTGCTTGCTTCAGTAAGTTTGGCTCAGTGGTTACATCAGAATGGGCCAGTCAGTGCACAATTCCCTACTAGTTTAAGATATATTTTAAAAGTAACCTCCCCTTCAGCCCTCCTCAGGAACTTGCAAGATGTACCCAAAAATCTGCATTGCAAAAGAGACTCCCTGATAGAAGATTGACCAAAAATAAAATCCTGGCCCCACTGAAGTCAATATCAAAACTCCCATTGACTTCATTAGGGCCAGAATTTCACCCATAGTTCTCTTACCTGGATAATAAATTTGGCTTTCATTATAGACATATAGGTATACACTCCAGTTTTGTAACAGCTATATGTACCGGAAATGTAAAGGGTATTGGTTTTCAAAAACGAAGATTATTCTAAGTAGACGTGGGTATAACTCTAGATCCAAAACCCCCTAAAATTTGGGAAACTGCATCAGAATCTGGATCCCAATTCTGGGGCTTGAGGACAGCTTCCTCTTAAATAGAGGTACCATTACTTTTTCATACTATGTATGATTTCAGATTATCTGCCCATTTTCCTTAGATATTGACCTTTATAACCTATTGATAACTATTTTCTTTTTAACAAATGAGGTATTGATTCCACTGAAATCTGAAACCACTTTCTTAAGTGTTGGGCTGACAACTTGTGCAAGGCTCCTCAAAGAAAAAAATAACTGCCAAATTATTCTGAAAAGTGTTCCATTAATTTTGAATATATAGTTGAATGGTGAAGGCAGAAAACATACATACATAATTTATATTTATTTATTTATTTATTTAAATATATATGTGTATTATAAATATATCTTATATTCTCCCCCCAGCAGTCACATTTTGTAGCACCTGCATGGTAGAACTTTCTATAAATTGTTGAGCATGTTTGGGTTGGGTATTATAAATACAGTGCAGAGTCTAATAATCAGGTTAAATAGAACACAGATAATAGTCACATGAATAAAATTGCTTTGCTAAATGTTAAAGTCAACATTTTGTTAAGCAGGTGGTTGCCCCCACCCTCATGCTGAATATATTAAAGTGAAAATCCTCTCTTTACAAATGTGTTTTTCTAAGTAGTTAGTTTTTCACTACATGTTTAGCCTCATTCTTTGACAGCCCATATTAAGAAGCAGACACCATTCCTTATCTGACCTGAAGTGATGGCAGGTCTCTGTGACCTACACAGCATTAACGACCATAGAAGGAGCTGTTGTACAAGGTCCTTGTTTTTGAATTACCATATTTATATCTAGATTGCAATGTATTATCTCAAATCTACTCCGAGCCCAAATCATTCTACATTCTTTTTGAAAGCATTCAGTTTGACAGGCCTCTTTTCTTTGAGGGCAGGGAGTTTACATTAATTTGGAGCCATTCTTCATTGCTACCTGTAGCAGACGTGTCATTTGTTTCGAGGACATTGACGTCCTCCTGCAACTCTGTTCTGTCCTCATTTTCTTCTCTGCATTCCACAGTGGGACTGTAGTGACGGGGTTTCATTAACAGGGACTTCCTTTTATTGACTGGAACTCCTGAAATCTGTTCTTCAGCTTTTCTCTTCTTAGCCATGGAGCATTTGTAGGCACTGCATTGATTTAAAAATGGCAATAATGAAAACAAATTGGACATTATTGAACAAACAGCACTGTCCTATATTTTAATTTCAAGTAGAAAAAATGAGGCTGGTAAAATGCTAATACACTTGCACTTCCAGCCAGCTGTGTTTAGAGGATGTTTAGTTTTAGCTCTTGGATCTAGAGAGCAGGGCACAGACAAATCCATCTCACCGGTTCTCTTTCACTGCTACCAAAGTCTGGTTATAAAAAATCCTTAATCCCAAGTAAACATATGTTAATCTAAGCTCTGTCCTGCACTAGATGAAATATAACCAGAAAGGGATGAGAAAAGATTGATATTGGTTTGCTAATCCTGAGAAACAGCTAATGTGAAAAGTATACCACCAGTTACACTGCAGCATACTGTAACTTTATGACCCTTCTACTTACATGGGTCTGGATATGTGCTTGCTTCTTTTGCGTTGCTGCTTGTGGGTTTGGTTTTTTTTGGTTTGTTTGTTTGTCTTTGATGGGTGGGTGAAAGTCCATTTTAAGATGAATGCATTTTTTCAGTGCAAAGACTTACATATTTAAGGGCTTTGTGTGTGTGTGTGTGTGTGTGTGATTTATGAGATGAACTAAACAATGCCAATGTCTGATTTTTCTGGTCACCATGGCCTAGATTCACAAATGTACTTAGGTGCCTAAACTCCAGACTTTTAGGCACCTAAATCCCAGTTTTAAGCTCTACTGAAATCCACAATGTTCTTACTGAACCCTGTAGGCACCTAAACTCCCTTTTGCGGTAAAAGATCCCTGGGGGCCTATATTTCTTCCCCTGAGCCTCCATTCAGACACTTAGCTCCCACCTAAGCCTCAGAGTATTTCACCAGCCAGGAGAAGGTAGGTGTTTGGCCACCTATGCCGTGTGTGGGACCTGATCCAGTAGGCTCCCTCGCAGCATGCTTACTGGATCTGCCCCCTCAAGCAAGTTCACACAACACAACAACAGCTGCTTCCACCTCATCACTTTAGCACAATGGTTTGTATATTGACCTAGGATGTGGAAGGCCTCCAGTTCAAGTCCCCCCTCTTCCAGAAGGGGAAAAGGGATTTGAAATAGGCTCTAAACCTCTCCGGTGAGTGCCCTAACCACTAGGCTATGGGATATTCTGCTAGGAAGTGCCCTCAGGCTATGTCTACAAGCTAGGGTGTGTGTGATTGTGCTGCTTGTGTACACATACTCGTACTAGCTTTCATCGAGCCAGCAGAAGGATAAATAGCAGTGTAGCCACGATAGCACTGGAAGAGGCAAAGGAGGCATGGCTTAGCCATGCCGAGTACAAATCTGCCTGAAACGGGTGGGTGCATACTCGGCATGGCTAAGCTGTACCTCCGCTGCTGCTGCTACTCAGGCTACCACAGCTACACTGTGATGTATACTCATGCTAGTTCAGCCAGAGCTAGTGCAAGTACGTGTATGCAGGGAAATCACACCCCTAGCTCATAGTGTAGACATAGCCATAGTCTCTTCTGTTGAAGCTGTTTCACTGTGGATAAATAATTAAAAAGTTATTTGAGCCAAAGAGAGACAACAAGCAAGAGAGACAGCACAAGCATGAGAACAACTCAATAGCCCGGTGGTTGGTGGTTACAGTACGCACCCAGGATGTGGGAGACCCAGAATCCCGACCCCTTGCTCCCTGATCTGTACTCTAACACTAACCACTGGGCTAAATGGTAGAAGGGGGTCCTCCTCTTCATTGTTGTAGTGAAAACAACACAGGTGCCTAACTCCAAAGGTAGTGGATCGCAAATAGAGATAGGTGCCTTTCTGCAGATCAGACTTGGGTGTCCCTTCTGTGTGTATATATGTGTGTGTGGAGGGGCCTTGGTACCTAACTCAAGCTTTGTGAATCACAGAGTGCTCCTGTGACTTTCTAGGCTTTTGAAAACTAGGTGCCATGACACTAAGTGTCACAACACCCTCACTCCTTATGTGAATCCAGGCCTTTTCATTTAGGGAAGTTTACACTACATTCTTGCTATTGATTTGTATAGATCGATACACATTGGGATCTGTCCACAAGAGCTGAAATCAGATATACTTCTGGCACACGTGGTGTGCCATATTCTCCTCTCCATTACACTAGTGCACTCCCACCAATGCCAACGGGATTGCATCAGTGTCATGGACAGTACAATGTGTCAATTCACTGTTTTATCTATGTCCATATATCTTGTCCATTTAAGGTTTTTTTGTGGCTGCCCTATGCCTCATTGTAACTGAGCAAATTTCAATAGGTTTCCAAGTCACATTTCTACAGACATAACATGATGTGCATGGAATGCTGATTACTACAACATTATCTCAAGGGAATATGAAAACAAACTTTGGTTGAACGGCTCAGCTAATGTGCATGACCAGGAACTACAATATATACAATATTTGGTTCCTATAAAATACTACAAATAAATAAGTAAATAAATAAATATTTTCCGTACATATCATAGGCCAGATCCTTAGACTTTATTGGTGCTGTGCCATTTACTAGCTGAGAATGTAGCCCTGTAACTTGATTATAACTTTTACCTATACCTATATATAGGTCCGCAAAACAAAAATGTGTGTGAAATATGCTATACCTTTCACAACAGGTTGAGTAATGTAACATTTTGTGGTGGCTGTTTCACATTTGTGCAAGCTTTTGGAGTGGAAGGTTAGCAGAAGATCTAAACATATCTTTCAGTTGTGACAAGACCTGAATATCTATATGTCTGTCAGCTATCTAGTATATCTATGTATTCAATATAGCCCCCACCATGCTAGCATCTGAGTGGCATGACAATCTAGGTCAGTGGTGGGCAACCTGCAGCTTCCCGCAGCTCCCATTGGCCGGGAATGGTGAACCGTGGCAACTGGGAGCTGCAGGCAGCCATGCCTGCAGACGGCCAATGTAAACTCTGTCTTGTGGCCCACCAGTGAATTACCCTGACGGGCCGCGTGTGGCCCCTGGCCGCAGGTTGCCCACCACTGATCTAGGTGACACATCATAGCTAAGAAGTCAAAATGTGACACTTCACTAAAAGATCTGCCTCACAACACAATATTCTTCAACCCTTTTCTCACTTTTTGTATAAGTAATTTTTCATTGTGGTCATTGTTCTCTCAGACAGGGGAATACAGCTATGTAATATGACTAATAGCATTCATATTATATCTGTCACAGATGAAAAAAACTACATTTATGGATCAATGTAATCCACTCATTGGTTTCTAGACCCTAGGGAGCATCATAAATCTACACAATGCCCTTGGGTACTGGATTTCGTATTTGGCTCTCTGATTTAGCTGCAAGATTTGCAAAAATCCATGTCTCCAAACAGCTCCCTATTGGTTACACATATTACAAGGCGCAACAGCATAAATTAATCCTTCCAAGATATCTTATGTGTGCTAAATTGGCTCAAGTTCTGATTGTTTTGGATGGTAGCATGTGACTAAACTTAAGCTTTTTGTTAAAAAAAAATCCATTTCTGGCCAAGCACCTTTTTGGCAATCCACCACTGTAAACATGAAGGATATGGAAATATGAAGATCTGCAATTTTAGGAGATGTTAGAATGTTACCACTGTGCATCTTAAACACAGTGGATGCTCTTGATCTACTGAATGCTAAACTTACTGTGAGTGCCATTAAAACCTGGATGTTAATCACTTGTAGTAGTTAAATGTATTATGAATTTTGTGGTATTTCTCTTTTTGACAATAGTGCATACCACAAATATCACAGCACAATAAGTGTCCCTTTTGGAAATGGTGCCCCACAGACACTGACACAGATAAACATACACATACACAGACACGTCCACCCACCCACACCAGAGATATGCAGTGTGGATTGAAGTGCATAATGTACCCTGAAAAAAACTGCGTGGAATAGTTTATTAGTCTTTGTTGCTGAAGTTCTGCAATATTGTATCACTCATAATAGTCATGGTGTTGCAAACAGGCTGGAATTACGAAAAAGAAATAGAAAGAACCATAACAATGCTTTATAAGCCAAAACTATCAAAGTTTACTTTTTAAAACTTTTTCATTCATTTGTCAAACTCCAAATTTACCTCCAATGGATATCATGAGAATTTAGGAATTAATACTGTCCTCATTTCCATTAATAAAGCTGATTCCCACACAAGCTAAATTAATACATTTTTAGGCTAGAAGTGCCCATTACATCATCTAGTCTGACCTCCTGTGTAACACAGGTGATAGAATTTCACCCAGTTACTTCTATAATGAGCCCAATAACTTGTGTTTGACTAAACTGTATCTTCCAAAAAGCCTTAACTAAATGGTCCACAGCTAAAGTGGGGGAAAGAAGGAAAGCAAGATGGTCATGCTATTGTTAAAATCTGCTGAATTCATTTAAGCAAATTGGGACAATGTATTTCCCTAGTTACATATTACAAGCTCACCACTGTGATTTCAGCAAAAATGTCATGAAACACATTTGTGTATCACAATATCCTAAAACGTAGTCAAACTCAGACTTTGGCAGACCACAGGCAAGAAAGAATACCAGAGAAGGGTCTCCTGCCTCCTGGAGTTTCACTCTGGGAACAAACAGCAGGAAAATCCCAGCTGATTATAACTAAAATCAACTGGCATCAGGGGAGATGCAGCTCTGATTTACATTCTTCACATGACTCCACACTCCCCTGTGTATGATGAATCAACACGGAACCACTTTCGGAAGCAAATGTATGATAACTTCAAGTTCTGTTTAATTCAAATTTTGAGGCCAAATTCTGCTCTCAGTCACATTGCTGTAAATCCAGATTTTAGCCCAGGACGCCCACAGATCTGACTCTTCTCAAATGTGCTGTAAGCACATCTTAGAGCCAGAGGGCTTTTCCTTTATGAAGCAGTGTGATGCATTAGTTTGCCCACATCATATTCCTTTGTCTAGTGCTGCCAGGCTCAATCAGCTCTCCAATAGAGTTTCCTCTTCTCTGATTAAAATAAATATATTTTATCAGAACCAAATTTATATAGGCTTATTCCTGACACCTTTCTCTGAGAATATAGGTGCCAAAGATTGCAGTGATTGACTCTTTTTTAGGAAGCTCAGCTTATTCTTCACAGGCCAGGAAAGTGACTAACATTTTTAACTCCAGTAGAAAAATCCTCCTGCCTTTGCTGTTAGTGTCCTTTTAAGTTGCTACTTCTGAATCTTGAGTAAAATCAACCAGACGTGCACAGCCAGTTCAAATAATTCACCAAGAACCTATTCTTCTTCTTACCCTCAATCTTATATTGTCTTCAAGGAAAACCAAAACAAAACACCCTAACTTTACTACATGTAGTTGTTTCATACTCTTGATTTTAATTTTCAGTTCATTGTAGTTGCTGACTATTGATCTTACTACAAATTTCCTTATCAAAGTAAATTTCTTTTGATAGTTTGTGCCTCCTTTCAAAGATTTGCTTTTTTAAATTTGTGATAGTATGTATGTATACATATGCACCCACAGACACGTTGTCCATTTGTCTCTAAATGTAGATGTTTGATAACGGGCACCATAGGAATTTGAGACTCAGGCTAGCATGTAGATATTTGTGTCTATCTATCTATCTATCTAATCTATCTATCAATCAATCATCAGCTTAGATATCAGCATTCATGAAGTACCCATTTCAGCATTGTCTTAAAAAGTTTCTCTCTCTCTCTCTCTCTCTCTCTGTCTCTTTCACACATACACGTTAGCAGAGATCTGTCAGGCTGTAGTTTGTCAAACAGTAAACCTATAATTTAGCTTCTCTATTACTCATCTCATAAATTCAACATCTAATAGTTTTGTTGCTATTTATCAATGGTCTGCTTGTTGTCATGGAACACTGATTCAGCTGTCAAGGTTATTTGGTAATCTGAGGCTCATAAAATGGGAGAAGATTTTTTTTTGTTATGAGCCCAAAGCCAATACATGCTTTCCCCCAATTTAACTGTACTTAAATGTTATGAATAATAAATCATTTTAGTACTGCCTATAATGAGCAGATTTTTTAAGCAAATGAGTCAGCTACTAAAAACAATCCTGTATCAGATATCATAATACAAGCCACGAGGTTAAAGGATAAGACAATTGCTTGTGTTAAAAGAAGAGCCTCAAGTAAAGTTTTGATGCTTATAGGACACATGCATTTTTGACAGTTTTATCCCAAGTGCTTAGGGTCTTCCCTGTCCTTTCTTTCTGCCCAGAGTGTGCCTGGGTGAATGGTGGGGCTAGGGAGAGTGGAACAGTGCTCCACCTTCCCTAACCACCTAGTGGCCAATTTGAAGACAGTGAGAAAGTCAAATGGCTGCAGTGAACTCCCCTCCCCCCCATTAAGAATTCCAGGGCACACAGCAGCCATTCTTGCTGCTGGAAACTGCCCTGCCTGCCCTTCCCCATAGGTGGAATGATTGTTAGTGGAGGATTTCCCACCTTGCTGTGAGTCTAACGCTTTTGGGATCTGGAAGGAATTTTTTCCCTCTTGGCAAGACTGGTAGATATCCGGTTAACTTTTTCCAGTTTCCTCGCAGTCTCCTGCAGACTGCCATGGGTGAATAAGAGAGTGCATATTGTTTAAACAAACAAATAAAAGAGGAAGAGAACACTGTCACACTTCCAGTTGGTATCCCAAGCAAGAGGCTTCAAGGGGCCAGCTCCTGGGGTAAACCTCAGCACAGGAGTGGTGGAATCTGTAAGCTTGTGGGGCAAGAGAGTGTCTTAACTCTTCAATGACTGAGTTCCCCTTCACCTGCTCCCTCATTCCTCCACACTGGGCGGTGGGATCCAGCATCAGACTGAAGCATGAACAGAGTGACATAGCTTCAGTGAAGGAAGTCAACCCTCATTCCTTGGCACCAGGATCTGAGGCGATTTAACCCCATGCCAGACCTAATTAATGCTTGTTAGTTAAAGGATGGGTCAGCCTCCTCCTCCTCTAATATTAACTTTAATTCAGTTGTAGGCTGCAGCTTTAAATCCTAATAAAAGTTATAGTCAATATTTTACCTTATAGCAACAGAACAATTGGAAACCTTTGTTATACATTTGTATCATGCAGATACCCTGGAATACACAGTGACAGTCAAATTCTACTTTCCTCTTACCATTGTCTCAGCTAGGTTACACAGATCCTCCTTTCTCACAAGTGAATCAGTGGCAGTAAAGCACTCAGTCGCTGCCATCTATTACATATATTCTGTTTTTCTACAATGAGTTTTAAGGTTTTTATTTTATTCCATTTTTAACAGTGCAAAAGTACTGAAAAAAGCAGAAATGATGAAGGATTCCTTCCTCAGCCTGTCCATAATTTGCAGTCTTCTTCTATGGCTGTTTGTTGGTTACCTAGGAAACGGATGCGGATGGAATTTGATTGGCTGTCTTAACAGAGTGACTGTGAAAGCTATAAGCAAAGTTTTAGGTTGTAGATGTGTGAGTGCAACACACAGCAAATGTACATTCTTGAGAATTACATAAATCATATTTCAAAGATGGTGATGGGTGGGACCAATTGGTAACACCTAGTGCACAAAAGGAGAGGGCGCTCTCTTAGGGACACATGATGAGACTGATCACATGGCAGTTGAATGGACACTGGCTCTGGGCTAGAGATTGATTTTAGTGGTGAAATCAACCAAATATGTTGAAGGTAAATGCAAACAATGCAAGAGATGCCAATGATGGAAGGCAAAAACTTAGAGCAGCTAGCCTGACTAATACAATGGACAAAGAGAAATAATACTATTAATAGAACAGCATTTGATGGAACACCAATAGTTGGAGACCAGTTTCAATAGTGTTAAGATGATAGGCCCTACTATGCGACTTAAAAAATTACAAAGACTCAAGGAGCATGTGTACATTTTGTAGCTCCATAGAACTAGAGTGCCCTGCCTGGGCTGCTATCAAGAGGAAGAGAGACAGATCGATGATATTACTATGATGTTTCTTCATAAATACAAGATACAAATTGGTGTCTTCACAGGAGTGAATTGGAACACTCAAGTCTCCACTGAAGGTCAAAATTCAGGGATTTGTGTGGCATTTCTAATTCCATGCAGTTATTTACTGAATGTGAAAACACTCAGCTTTCCTTACTATACTCAAAGATACATCATAGAAAGTGGGCCACTGTATATTTCTCTGACTATAATTGACATGGCTCCTCCATAGACGTTCATATGTATTTAGCAGACATTACTGTTATTTGAAGGGGGGAAAGGTGATGCAATTTCTGGCGGAGAATACTAATTTTGTGGGGCAGCATGCATTGCCCAGTCTGAACTGTGAAGCCTGAGTCCCTACCAGGTTTACTTCCTTGGGAAGTAGAAAGAGGCACCCAAACAAGGCGATGGGATGGGATGGGATGGGCTAGTAGCCTGGGTATGATTTGGCCGAGACCATAGGTAGGTATTCAGGGCGGCTATCCTCTCCTGCCACCACAGCTACACTTCTCCTATTTTTCATGCGCTAGCTCAATCAGACCTAGTGTGGGTATGTGTTTTAGAGCTGGGATTTACACTTCTAGCTCTAGAGTAGACATACCCTAAGAGGTGCAGCACATAACTTGCAGCCCAAGAGAAGAGGAAGCTAAGGTGCCTTTGCACCCTCCCAATCCAGGGTTGTTCTGTGTCCCCTGTGTAACACAGACAGATCTGGGGACCTTTATAGGTTACACAACCTGGCCCATGCTGCCTGTGTGCTGCAGAGGTGCCCAGAATCCTTGTAGCCCTGTATCCTGATGCCTCACAACAAAACACAAAGAAGGAGGATGCAAGTCCCTCCTACAACCCTGCCACAGCACATCCACTATGCCAGGGCTTGCAAGGGGATCCTCAGAAGACAGACTTACAGCTGTCTACCACAGTGCCTGTACTGGGAGAATCTTTCCTTGGCCAGACATAGGGCTTGTAGTAGACACTTTGACTAGGCTAAAGAAGATGAAACAGATGTGAAGATTTCACCCACTATGTTTATCATCATGGTGATAATCATGCTCCCTTTGAAATTAAGGGCAAAATCTCAACTAACTTGAATGGGCACAAGGGTGAGCTCTAGTTAGCTTTTACTGTTAAATATTTGTGAGGAAATAAATGTATGAATGGGCTAACTTAACTGAAGGGGAAAGCTGGTTCTAGTTGCTGTGTGGAGAGATTTTTGCAAAATTGAGCATTTGTATACATTTATTTTACAGCAATACAAATACTGAGAATAATATTCAGATGTAGAAGTTATTTCCAACTAGGGCAATGGTATGTGGAGATAGTGTGTGCCCAGTAAAAATTACATTATTTTACAAACAATTCTAGTCAGTCACATGTTGGATGATATTCTGAGGTCTTCTAGCGGTGGGAAAGCACATTCAAGAAGACTGAAACATAAAGATAAACAATTGGATCATTAACCCAATTAAGACTCATTTAGGCACGAAGAAGGACACTTGAATTCTGTTTTTCACTCTACAGTACTATTTTTGTGCGATAACAAGAACCGCCTGACGTTCAGTCATGGATGACTTGTGACTTTATGCAAGTGTTAAAATAATCTGTTCAGCTAGCAGGGAATCCAATGTGAGATATTACTTATGAGAAAATGGGTTAGTTCCATTGATTTGTGATTGGCTGACAAGATACTGAACACAATTTGCCCTGACTGCTAAGTTGTGGTCAGCATCATGCTATCTAAATCAATTATTCACAATTGTGTTCAAACATCACAAAATTCTGTAATGCAGATAAGGCCTTAGCAACTCAGAAACCAGTCTATAAACATTCAGATCCTTATTCCTATTAGAGATACAGGGCCAGATTCTTGATTCAGCTCTGGCAGTGCACAGTGACCAGGTTCTGGTTGTAAATGGTCAGCAAAGAATCCCTCCAGCGAAGGCTAACTCCCTCACAGTGTAAAGCTGGCAGAGCCAGTTCCTCCCACTCCCAACATGAGGATAACATTAGGAGAGGGAGGGAGAAAGCAAGGAAAAGGCATGATGGAGGTCTGATTTACTACAGAGATTCTCCAGTGGCTGATGGTCCTTTAGAGACCGTGTTCCAGTGACATATGTAGGAGCAGCTTGTAGGCTGCTGTAACTCAAGCTGGAGCTGAAAAGTATGATTCTTTGATGGTTCCTTCCTCTGCCCTGTACTGAATGGAACACAGACACAGGGGGAGCCCACCATTTTGTTTTTCATGAACGAGACAGACCTTCCATCAGGTTTCTTAAGTACATATTTGAAAAGAATTTAAATCAATAAACCATATCAAGGAAAGTCAGGCATCTTCTATCAGAATTGGGGAATTGATATATTCTTTTGAAAGGCTTGGTAGACAAGTCCCATTTGGAGGACATTTTGCACTTGGGGCAGCCTGGGACTGCAAATCAGTGGAATTACTCCTCCTTTATACAGGCGTAACTGAGATCAAACTCTATCCCGATTTATACAAAATAAATAGATAAATGTTATCTGCATAACAGAGATGTCAGACTGGTGGTATTCCTGCTCTCCCATTTGCCTCTTTCCTTCCTCCTTGGACAACATAGTGATGGGTGTGGTATGAATGTCTTAGTAAATCACTGACCAGATAAGAGTGATTATTAGATACAGTTGCCATTACTTGGTAACAGTCATTGAGCCAAATTCAGGCTGAAGTAAGTGGGGGTAGCTCCCAGGGGAGTCTTTGAGCCATATCGAGCAGTGACTTAAATGATGGACCATAAATGGGATGGGTGTAAGTGCTCAACTAACATATAGAAAGTTGCACTGATTTGACTTTCAATAGGTTTGAATGTTATTGAATGTAACTTACCAATTGACAGGAGGGAAAGTAGAGTTTGGAATGGGAAATTGTACCAGGAAACTTTAACTAGTGTTTCATCCTCACCTGAACTCCTGCCATCAGATTCAGACCTGGCATAAATGGGTGCAACTCCACTAGACTTTAGGGGGAGTTACACCCACTTATGCTAGGTCTGAAAATACCCAGCACACTAAATCGGAAGATAATTTTTTTTTACTAACACCTGTTTGACCAACTTACATTGTTGTATTACTTACACAGCCATTATACTAATGCTGAATTTGACGTGCTGAATTTCTCTGGACCTTTAGCACTAATTCTTTCCCACCACTTACTTTCAAAAACTTCATTTTCCTAAGTCACTGTTCTTTCTGGTACCATATCATTTGATACATTTAATTTACCCCTTTGATTTAGCAATATGTTGATATGGATTATTTTCTTCTCTTACTTTTCTTGACTAATCACTGAAATTAATCCATGGACAGGAAAGAAGAAAGGGCTACTAAAGCCGAGGAGTAGGGAAGAGGACCAAGGAGTAACTGAAAAATCGGAGGGAACATCACTGAAGGATGGTAGTGTGGCAAAGCTTCACATAGTGCCAGCATTAGAGTGGAGTTGTTTGGGGGGTACAATACAGATTGGTGAAGGTTGACAAAAGGGTTAGAAGAAACCCTTGGTGGGTTAGAAGAAACAGCTGAAAAGACCAGAGTCCTGATTTTGTTCTCCCATGTCAATACATAATTCGATTCACTTTGATAGAGTTACTCCTGATTTACTCTAGAGAATCAGGTCCCACGAAAGTACTGGAGAAACAAACGAACATCATGTTCGGGTTGGGTGGATGAATCAGAAAGAACAGGAGAGCAATTGAAGACAGTGTGAGGAGCAGGATCTAGGAGGACCATGGTACAACCATGAGAATGGAATGAGTGGGATGAGAGTGCTCCCTCAGCCACCAGGTGTGCCGCACTGCCTGGTCCATTTGCGTGGTGTCTCATTCACAAAATACACATGGTCCGTTTCTTTTCCCTGTGTGTGCCTTTAATTTTTAGGTTCCAAGCACTGCAGAACACAGCAAAGGTATGTGTCAGAAGGAGCCTGCCACCCCACCATAACAGACTGATTCCCACTAAGCTTGCAGTCTTCTGTGTAACACTATTACCTAAGTGATCAAAGTGTTATAGCTAGCACTCTGTCAGACCTTGGAAGAATGATAGGTTAGGCGTGGGAAACACGAGGAGCTGGGAAAGCCAAAAGAGCATCAGAATGTTGGCATATAGCGGAGAGAGGGTGGAATTTCTGTGAATTGTCTATTGTGAAATCTCCCCCTCCTCTTTTAAATGACAAAGATATCTTTCTAGTCAATGGACTTGAGTGTAAAGGGGACTGGAATCAGACCCAATAAAAATAAGAGCCATATATTGAGCTCAGTGGAGTGATGATGATTTATCCCAGCTGAGGATCTGGCAATATATATATTTGTATATATATTTGATTATGCATTTATATACAACAATAGAGTGGATCACATCTTGGAAGGTGCTGAGTATCTGCAACTCCCATTGATTTCAGTGGTATTGACAGATGCTCAGGAGCAGTCAACACTTGGTCCCGTAATATAATAATAATAATCCAACAATAACAACATTTATGTTTCCCAATTTCTACCATCTCACACAAGGAAATAAATGTATTTCTCCCCATTCTGTCTTCAACAGATGCATCTACTTGGCTCACAGCTTTTATTTGTGAAAGGGTATGAAAGCAGGGCGTTTGTTTCTGTGGGTTACTGGAGAATATTTTGGAGTTGAAGGGACCCATACAGATAGAAAGGGTTGCCACTGAACAAGGCCAATTTTCTTCCCATAGCAAGAAGTCATAGGAAGAGTTCAATTTAGGGCTGCATGAGGGAAGAACGAGTACATAGACTGAACAGAGATGAAAGGAGTGCACAGAAAAGATGCGGAGGAAGATAAAAGGGAAATAAGGATTTATGGATACTAATATAGAGGAAAATAAGCTCAATAACATGGAGGTTATTAAAGTTACTATATATATACAAATGAAAGGTTTAGCAAAGAAGAAAATAAGAGCGCTCAAGGGATATACATAATGATATAGAGAAAAATATATCATAACTAAAGTCTGGCTGGAATGTGATATTAAAGGATATAGTTTATTTTAAAAAGACAAGCAGGAAAAGTAAATGAGGTGGTATAGCCTTACTGGTGAAAGAGGATTTATTAGCCCCCATAAGAGGAGATTGGGGAGAAATGGGTAATGGCGTTGAGTCATTATACATTGAAGTTGGCAATGTTTCAGACAGTAAACTAATGTTATAGGCCACTTGACCAAAAGGAACAACTGGACTGTGAAATGACTGAGCAAATAAAAAGAAGCACGTAAAAAGATCAGAGTGATAATAAGTCAGCAATAATTGAGGAAAAGGCATGCTGTCATAATGAAATCGACACATGCCTCAAGCTGATTGTGAAGCATGAGGCTAAAGGCCAAGTACCTTCAGACCCCAATATGTACACATATTTTAGTTAGACCATAGGCCCAGAAGTACATTAGTGTGCTTCTATAATGGCTTTTTCATTTTTCTTTAAATACCATGCTCATGTAATGTAATATGACTTACACAGAGGACTCTCCACCATGAAGGAGATCATTAATAACAACAGGACAGAACAAAATTATTTTTTTCACTACTTTTAATTTTCTTACTCATTTCAACTCTTTGTGAAGCATGATGCACTATTGGTATTACAATCATATAAGAACATAAGAATGGCCATACTGGGTCAGACCAAAGGTCCATCTAGCCCAGTATCCTGTCTTCCGACAGTGGCCAATGCCAGGTGCCCCAGAGGGAATGAACAGAACAGGTAATCATCAAGTGATCCATCCCCTGTCGCCCATTCCCAGCTTCTGACAAACAGCGGCTAGGGAATATAGTAGCCTAAAGAAAGAGAAAGTGCTGATGAAAATATTACTGGAACCCAAGCTACACTGATCTACGATGCAACTCTGCAGTCCTTGTAAACAAAAAGGGGAGTTTTGTATCCATGAAGGCTGCAGATTTGGGCCCTTAGCAAATGGACAGTTTAAATTCAACAAAGGTCAGTTTTGGGAACATTATTTTTTTGTTGACTGGACCCCAAAAAAAATCTTCAACACAGTAGTACAAACGGAATCAAGGAAAAAGGACTAATGACCAAATCCTAAAGTCCTAAACCAGTTTTCAGCCAGTCCCTTACTCAGGTGAACTTCAGTGGAACAATTAACTTCATTGGGAGCCTGAGCAAGAATTTGGCTAAAGCTTTTAGAGAACAAAACAGTCAAGAACATCCACATGATTCTGGGGTGCCCTACACATGGTAAACCACACAACCTGGCTCTGCAGCAGGGTGTGAGGTTAGCCTGCTACATACAGTGAATGCTTAAAAAAAGTTACCTTAGAAAAAACATGTTGAGCAGATCACGTTTGTTGGAGATCTTGTGAAAATCCAAACCTTCCTCTTTTGTGCACTCCAGAGGCAGTGGGAATTTAAGCTGTCCACTTGCCAAGGATCCAAACCTGTTCCATTGTTGCTTTTGTCTAAAACCCTTGTCATAGCTATGCTGGTCCTGTGGGTTACTACAGTTTTATAAAGCTGGAATAATATTTAAAGAGTGAAAAATATCTCCTTGGAATGTTGAAAGAGTCCCTGTCATATTTTTTTTCCCCTTTACTTGACATCTGCAGGTTATCTAGGGTCCTCTCCAACCTGCTCTTCCCTGGTTGAATGCAACCCTAACTTCAGCCAAGGGCAGCAATTTAACTGGTGATTCGCCTCTATTTCACAATCAACATAGAACAGGCAGAAGTCATTGGCTGACATGAAAAGCTCTGGGTGGCTTGCAGTCATCCATAGAGAAAAGACCAGCCATAAAAGTAAATGACCATGTGGGGCTATACAATTCTGGGAGTCTGTCATTCAGTTGGAGACATTAGGATGTTTGGGACTTCCTAAGCATACTCAGGGTTAGTATGAAAATACTTATTGTATGATGCAGAAAACTGAAGTTGTGATGGAGAAGACAGTAACTTGTTAGCAATATAAAATCTTAGAGGAGAAGGTGCAGAATAAAATTAAGAATGCAAAAGTTTTTATTTACAGTGGATAGACAACATAGAGACATGCTCTCATGTGGCACCAACTGCAAATAGTCTATATCTACCCATTAGAACATGGCAACTTGGGTGTAAATGACCTGAATTTGGCCCATAAGATAAGACTACAGTTACAGAAACAGAAATTGAGAATAATTAAAGGTTTTTAATTAAATTCAGCATTTGAAGGGAAAAGACAAAAACCAAAAAGATATGATGTTGGTGCTGGGGAAGAAGCCTTAAAGATGACTGGCTAGAAATAAATATAGTAGAAATAAAAAAATCATCTAGGAAAAAGGAGGCTCATACTGTGTTTATCAGTTATTGAACATATTAATTACTGACAAAGGAAGTTACTACATTACGTAGCTAAAAACATTTAAAAATAAAAATGGAGATAATATATCAAATAAAACAAAATGGAATAGGGAGATAAAACATAAAATAAACTCTTTATACACTGTAAATAAATCCAACACATAAAGATAGGCAATACTAAAGGTAGCAAAGAATAAGCATGGAAAGTTAGGGACAAATGAGCCTGAATTCATTTTGCATTTTAGTATTTACAAGACTTAGTCAAATTATTCATTTTAAATATTATGATTTTCAAATGCAGCCATACAGATGCTTAAATATAGTATCAGATGCAGATCCTTAATTCTGCTAATTCATTAAGTGATTTGTTGCTATCCACTAGATAGTTAAGGCAAACAATTGTCAACCTATGAATTGTTTGCAAAATATTCAGTTCATTATTTGTTGTTTGTGGTCTGTATTTGGTCATCAAAATCATGTGATATTATTTCTGCTCCCTGATTGGATGACAAACTTTTAACATGGGAGGATAATGAATAACAAATAAGGAGCTCACATACATGCATAAGGAATTGCTCACATACATTCATGAATATCCTTGTTTGCATGCCATTTTAGGTGTTTGTATGAAGAACAGCCATTCTTTGAATTTGTGTGTGAACAAAAACTCATTGATATGAGTATTTGAAAATGGAAAATTTGGGGCACAATCAAACAGTTAATTTAAACAAATATCCTTGTTTTGGTAGTAGTAGTAATTTTGCAGTATTAAAAAAAAGGGTAAGGTAACATCCCAGAGATGGGGTATATTTTCCTAGATTAGAGAAGTAGTGAGGGGGGACTATGAAATGGGTAAAAATGTTAGGTCCAGCAATGCACCAAAGCAAAAAATCAAACAGTTAGAATTATGAAAAGTTGCCAAAGCTGTAAGCCCAGCCTTTTGATGGCTAATTAAAGGGGGACTGGAAGATGGAGAAAGAAACAAGGGAGGATCTTAGACATCACAGACCTGTAAACTGGGCTGCAGTTATGTTTTATATTTATAACTTGTTTTATTAGTGGTAATGAGAACAGTTGACATACAGGATGTAATAATAAGGATAGGTGAATTTCAGCATTAATATTTTATTAGTGCTGTGAACAGCATACATTTGCCTCATTCTAAACTGCACTGCATACTGATCATTCAGCTTTTTGTACTTTGGTATCAAATATCAGTGAAAACAGAAACAGATTTTTTTAATGTCAATTTTAGTGAGAGAGTTCTCATTGATTTTTAGGAAAAAGTTCTGGTTTAGCAACTTACCCCAAATTCTTTAACATAATCATAACATTGGCAGAAGGGGACCAAACAATGGACAAAATGTATATGGGTTTCAGGAAAGTGTGAGAAAATATTGTATCAGAAAGCATGGGATAGCAAGAAGAGGATGGTCATTTTAATGGCTCTCTAACCTTCTAATTTCTAATAGGCTCAGGATTGGGAGACAGGATGAAAAAAATCTTTCCCTGAGTAGAGCGTGAACAGTACACAAGCATTACTTGTCTCTTTGTCCTCAAAGGCAAACAAAAGTTTAAGACATTGGGTGTGGTGGCTCTAAGCTTAGAGCTCTTTAATGAAAGATTGGATTTCAATAAAACCAACATCATTCGTAACTTTGTCTCAGATGATATTCATGAATTTAACTACATCACTGAAAGCTGGTTGAATGACAATGGGGCTCTACTCTGGCAGAACTTGACCCCGCCAGTTACGCAGAACATCATGATCCTAAAGAAACCTGAGGAGGAGAACTGGCAATGTTTTCTACATCCAACCCTCAACTGCGGGAAGGACCTCTTGTCATGGACAGAATAATCTGAGAGCATGCTCCCAATATGCAATTTCCTGAGGCAAAGTCAATGTAGATATCCTTGCAGGGTATATACCACTGTGCAACCTAACTGGCTTCCTCTCAGAATTTATGGAGGTGCTATCAAGCCAGGTAGTAGATTCACCATGACTCTTCATCTTGGGAAATACATTAAAGATTATTAGGTGCTTAAATACTACACTATAAGTATGATAGACAGACAGATTTCAGTGTCCACATGGTTCATGCCCCAAACATGATGAACGTGGACTTTTCACAGGTAGTCTCCACATCTACACATCTTTACCTCCAAAATACAAGGGGATACAATCTTGACCTCCTCTTCAGTTTGGGAGTTATAACTGGGAGCATAAGAAATACTGTATTACAGTTATATCATTGACTTCTTCAAGCAAAGATAGGAGCTTTCCCATCTGTCTGGAGGCAGAATAATTTTGCCAGTCTGCTTTTGGAAACTATCAAATTCCATAGGTTTCTAGAACTCCAAGCTAGAAACTAGTGATCAGCCATAGGTCCAAACCATCAATAAACCAGTAGGACACTGTAACCCATCTTCTGTCCACAGCTGTTTAGGTGATGGCCCCTAAACATCTCCTCCCCAACATCATTGCGCTTCACTGATGTCCTGTAGCATATAAAATGGGAAGGAATAAGTTTTGAACTACACAGATGAAGAAATAAATCTGAATTGGACTGATGAATTAGTATAATCAAATGCTACTGAAGGAGACTATTAAATTCCTTTTAGCATTTATCCCTATTTCTGCAAAGGCTGAGCTAATAGAATTGGTCTGGATAGTAGGGTGTTTAATGAACCCAGAGCGTCTTCACATAGTTTCAGACTTAAATACTTCTAAGTGTAAACAGTTATGCTACTTTGCAGAAAAGCTCAAGTGACTCCAAGACTACCTCACTCTCTGGGAGCAGAACTGGAGCCAAAGGGGGAAACCATACTACTTTCCCTAACTGAGTTTAGGCCAGTAACACAAGCTGTGGTTCTAAGGGTGCTGGGGAAAGCCTGAATCAGCAGATGCAAAAGGCATCCTTGCTCCTCTTGGTTAATCAAAACCAGTAAGGAATTGACAAAATCTGCGTAAAATAGGGTACCTACCAGGAATTCAGAGCATGAAACAGCCCCGTGCAAACAAGAAACCATAACTTGGTGCAACCAGCCTCAACAACTACTGCCCCACCTCTAATCTGTTTTTTTTTTGTTGAGTAAGATCACCAAGAAGGTAGTGGCTAACCAACTGAAGCCACATCTCAACACTTATTTTTTCACCTCATTACACCCCTTGTCTGTGCTGGGATATCAGTCTTTGCCTCATTTTTCTACTTTTCTTACAACCCTCTCCATGCTGCCCCCTCTGCATGGAAAAACCCTTCTGAGCTGGTCTGCAAGGCTACTGCCCTCTTCTCATGCAAATCCTTCCCAGAGACCAGCTTCTCCCATGAAGCCTATGAAAAGTGAGTCACCAGCAATTACAGTTATCTATTTTTATATATAATGAGAAAAAATGTCTGCTTCATCATACACTAAAATTTTCTGAGTAGCTATGTCATCTACCACTATAAATCTCTGCCCTTCCTTTCTCCACATTTTCTAGACTATTGTTTTGTTATCACCTTCAATCCATCAATGTCTGAAA
The DNA here is from genome assembly GCA_003942145.1 of Platysternon megacephalum. NCBI lineage: Eukaryota > Metazoa > Chordata > Testudines > Platysternidae > Platysternon > Platysternon megacephalum. The sequence goes on along the minus strand of QXTE01000033.1, from coordinate 9,416,775 downwards.
TTTGATTGTAAGTTTAATGGGGCAGGGATCATGTCTTCTCATCTGTACTATGAGGCACCCAACATGCTACTGAGCACTGTAAAATAATAATAATAGTTTAGACCCCTTCCAGTATGACTTCAGAATGCAGTTTGGCATGGATACAGCATTAATTATGCTGATGAACTATGTCTTGAGGGCTCTGGGCAAGGACCAGACTTTCATGCTAGTGCTGCAAGACACATTGGGCTCCTTCAGCATTTCTAATTATGATGTTGCCTACTGGCTTCATTCCTTCCTATCAGAGAGATAGCAGAGGATGTGATGGGCTGTTGTTCCTTCTCACCAAGTGAACATCCTTGTTGAATTCTATGGAGCTCTGTCCTATCATTTCTCTCTTGCCACTAATATGTTGATAATATCCAGCTCTGTCTGTCTCTCACTCAAAGTGGACAGATCAGCCTTTCTGTTGTTCTAGAGTGTGAAGGAATAAGGGTTCTGCATAACAAAAAAGAAACTGGCTCAAGAGGTGATCTGGTGGGAAGTGAAAGTATTGGTAGAAGTAGCAGAAACTGTGACTTCATCCTCCATTGAGGAAATCTGCGCTCCATTTGTCAAGGTAGTTTGAAATCTTGGGATCCTAGTGGACACTTCACTAATCACAGATATTTAGATAACAGCAGCAGCCCAGAATGTTTGCTTTCACCTTCAGCTAGCCAGGAGATTGCACCCCTTTCATTTAGATAGGGACCTAGCCAAAATGATTCATGATTTTGTTATTTCAAACCTGGATCAGTCCAATTTGCTTTCTCTTGATCTGACCCAGATGTCAGTCCCTAAAATACAGATGGTTCAGTATACCATCTATCCCATCTGTCAAGTGGAGCAGACTAATGAGAATATATCACACTAATACTCCCAAGTCTATAGCTTTCAGTCCAATACTGAACACAATTCATGATCCTGGTCCTTTAAATTTGTAAGTTCTCTAGGTTCAAATTATCTTAAAGTCAGCCTCTTCTTTCTTTCCATTTCAACACAGCAGCTGGTTTCAACAGGAATGCTATGACTGAGAGATACCAGATTCAAACATGAATTAGTTTCTTCTCCTGAAGGATTGTTGGTGTCTTTTTTAATTTAGGAAATTATGCTTAGATACTACAGTATCTAACATCTGCAGTATCTGAATAATGATGGGAGCCTTAGAAATGTGAAATACTAATAAAATAATAGTAAAGATGATGCATGCGGAAATCAGTTCAAAACAACTTAGACAGTTTTAGAATTTTGGGTACCTAAGTGGATTGCAGAGTTCATTGTAAAGAAGTTCAAGGTGAGTATATTGGGGATAAAGAGCACTAAAGGTCTGATTCTCCTCTCATTTACCCCAATATAAATTAGGTGTAACTTCATTGGAGTCAATGGATTTACATCAGTATAAATCCAGTATGATGAAAGGAGAATCAGGCCCTTGAGTGAATGTCTACATTTCAGCTGGGAGGTGTGATTCCCAGAAGGTATAGAGAGACTTGCGCTAGCTTAGCCTGAACTAGTGTGCTAAAAATAGCAGTGTGGATGTTACAGTACGGGAAGCAACTTGGGCTCTCTGCCCAAGGTCAAACCCAGGGGGCTGGGCAGGCTTGGAGTCATGTGGCTAGCCTGAGTTGCCATCAGTGCCACAACATTCACACAGCTATTTTTAGCCCACTAGCTCAGGCTGAGCAAGCGTAAGTCTGTGTATTCATGCTGGGAATCGCCCCCCTAGCAGCAGTGCAGACATACACAAAGGTTTTGTCTACACTGCCCTGTAGCTTGGACTATGGGGATTTGAATAGCAACAGATGCCAAAGTGCTGCACAGTAACTCTCCTGCGTAGACACTGCGGGCATGAAGTAAAAAGTTCCTAGTTTGCATAAATGTCGTCCTGTTTGAAGAGGACAACATTAATGTGAATTAGGAACCTTTTAGTTCATGCCTGAAATGGCCACACAGGGGAGTTACAGCACAGTACTTTGGTGCACACTACTATTCACAGCCCCATAGTCCAAACTCTGTGTAGGCAGTGCAGATATAGCCTAAGAGACTCTAGCTGAATGAGAGAATAGAACTCGGAATCCATAACAGGAAACAGACCAGAGGGTGATAAAGGATAATAGAAAAAACCCTCACAAATCTTCTGCACCATGTTTGGCAGCAGTGAAAGGGACACATTGGCCTTGGGGTACCTTACAGAATATATATTGGCAGAAGTTATTCTGGCACTGTGTAAAGCTTTACAGTAACTAGAGTTGAAATAGCATGTGTGATTCAGACCAGTCTATCATAGGAAGGATGACGTAATTAAAGGAACCAGTTGAGAGACTAATTATGTGTTTGGGAATTAGGAGGTATGTAAAAAGATGCAAATGTTTGGCTTACAAAGACTGAGGGGGAAAAAAGAGGCAAGAGGATCAGATAAAGTGGTATAAGATTCTGAAAAGAAAGGAATGGGTTGATGCTATAAATTATTTGATGTAGTAACTGGTTCAAAACCAGTCATGAAAATAAAGAGGAAGAGGGTGTCAATATTTAAAATAGCCAGGCAGAATTTCTTTGTATAAAATATGGTTCCTAGGTCAACTGATGAAACCTGGGGAAAGGGAAAATGTTCTGCCCACTACATGGGTGAAAATCATGGCCCCACTGAAGTCAATTGAGGTTTTGCCATTTACTTCAATAGGATTAGAACTCCACTCTATATTTCTACTCTGCTTTAGAGATCTTAGACTTCTATCATGAAGTAATATCTTTATGAAGTTGGCATTCTTCTTCCCTTTCTGGAGTGTTTAATCTTTGGACACATGAAGCCTGTTTCTTCCATACCTAACCTAACCACTGAAACAGATCAGTCGGTCAGAGCGGGCCCCAAAGCTTTAGAGTACAAACCCTTTGAAGCTGACTGATGATGAACTTTCTGAGCACACACAGTTGCACTGGTGGCAATTCAGGCTAGCCACATGACTCCAAGCCTGCCCAGCCCCCTGGGTTTGACCTCGGGCAGAGAGCCCAAGTTGCTGCCTGTACTGTAACATCCACACTGCTATTTTTAGCACACTAGTTCAGGCTAAGCTAGCGCAAGTCTCTCTATACCTTCTGGGAATCACACCTCCCAGCTGAAGTGTAGACATTCCCTCAAGGGCCTGATTCTCCTTTCAACATACTGGCTTTATACTGATGTAATTCCATTGACTCCAGTGAAGTTACACCTAATTTATATTGGGGTAAATGAGAGGAGAATCAGACCTTTAGTGCTCTTTATCCCCAATATACTCACCTTGAACTTCTTTACAATGAACTCTGCAATCCACTTAAGTACCCAAAATTCTAAAACTTTCTAAGTTGTTTTGAACTGATTTCCTCATGCATCATCTTTACTATTATTTTATTAGTATTTCACCATTTCAGAGAGCTCAGTTTTGCCACTGACTTCAGTTAAGAAGTCCTGAGCACCCCTGGAGTTCACATGAAATAGATTTTCAAGTAATATCACATTTTCTGGGTCTAACTTATTCATATAACTTCACTGATTGTAACCTTTCATTTAGCTTCATTGTTCATTTAGATAACTTCTAAAATTAGAATAGGGCAACAAAAGATGTAGAACCAATCAATGTTATGAAATTAATAGTAATAGAATTTGAGCGTGTAAGCTTATGTAGTGCCTTTCATAAAGAAGTATCCCAAGGCACATTAAAATAAAAACTCAATAAGAAGTGAAAAAGTGCTCTGTCAGATGGGATAAACCAGGGAAAAGGGTAAATTAATTAAGCTTGGATTTAAACCAGTCAACACACCATTTTGAATGTTGGTCAGAACAGAGATAGGTACCAAATATCTGTTTCTAAAACCCAGTAAATTAAATGATATTTTCAATCTTGATTTCCTGGGGAGGATTTGCAATGGTTCTTTTATAGTTTCATAGGTAAGAGTAACAAGACTAAAATGTATGCACTACATTTTCAAAAAGCAGTCTATGCCTCTCTCATTATATATAATTTTTGCATACACAATTTTTTGTGCTCAAATGTTTTTGTTATCTGATTTGTACATACACATGGCAATCTGACTAGACACCAACTATCTCATTTGCATGTGCTAATATTGGGTTTTGTTGTCCCAAAATTCAAAGTATAAAGAGGCTGGATTAAACCCTGTTGAATATTTATCCCTATATTTCAAACAGGTGTATGTTTCTTCATGCTCTGACAGAAAGACTAATATGTGACATGGAAGTTGCTAAGATAGTATGTGTTTCACAGAGAACACCAAAATTGCTTGGGAAAACCTAGTAAACTGGTAATGCATAAATTATAGCTTCCCTGGTGTTGAAGAAACTTACACATCTTCTATTTTTCAAACATTTTTCTCTTATGAACACATGGACCATCCTCATTTTTGGATGACTGCCTCTTCGGATTAATGCATCCTTCTGGTGCATAAATTAGGGATGCACAGAGGGAAAAGGAGACACGCTAAATCTCAGGAAACATGAAGCAATACAGAAAAATGTGGTAGAGTTGAGTGAATAATTCACAATAAATAATTCATCTGATAAATTAGCCTTTTTTTCTGTTCACGGAATATCTGAAAGCAGTTTAGGAGTTCCTGATATTTACTCATCATTCAAGTTTATTCTACAAACATTTGTTTGTTATTCTATGGAACAATTGCAAACAACTTGCTGTAATTATTCTTCACTTAGCATTCAAAAGTTGAGCTACGTTGCTTAGTTGTGATTGGCCAGATAAGTCATGTTGTAGTTTCTGTTCTCTGGTTGGATGAGAACACAAGCAGTTATTTTCTACATGTGTCAATAAAACTCACTAGCTCACATGCCTTTTGAAGAGGTTTGAACTTGGCCATATTGAATTCATTAGAAAACTCCAGTGAATACTGTGGAAGACATTTTGTAGTATTTACCCACCTACTGTTCTGTGCTCCTTTTGTCATAATTGCTGACAAAGCCCTAAGAAACTAATGTAATCTCCTGACAATATTTTTCATGATGGAACCTTTGCATATACATCAATTTTGCTACTTGCTTCTATCTGAAGTTCTAAAGTTCTACTCCTAATGTTGAACCTGAATTGATTGTGCTTTTCTTCTGGGGAAGTTACTCTTCAAGAACTTGCAGTTATTCCATATCTCGTTCTGAGAGAGATTTTTGAACAGTTAATGGAAACTCCACTACACATTTCTTAAAATACGTATGAATTTCAGAAAATAAACATTAAACAAACAGTTTATTTCAGTATACTCAGGTATTATGATTAAATGTATAATTCAGATATTAATCATTTAAGAAATTATTGAGGATCAGAAAAATCCCTGTCAAATTTATGTTTTTGACCAGATCGTCATGGTTTATGGAAATATGGAAAAGATCAGCCTTATTTTGTACTGCTTCAATAAAATACAAAACTTCAGCAGGTAATAAACAAATAAACAAATTATGCATGTTCAGCTGACAACAATTTACAAAGCCTGGCTATTTTGCAAAAGTTATTACCTAAACCTATAAAGGTAACAATATTTCACAGAATGCTCAATATAAGGATCCTGAGGATTAACTAGAAACTTAATAGGTTCTGGGTGCTAAAGTCATGGGAGGTATATGCAGAGAATACACCTCAGGAGCATGCCCAATTTGTATTAATTTTTAATTGTGATGAGAGAGAGTTTATTGATAACCCTTCATTTTTACTTTTGGTTCACTTAAAAAGGGAATCTTCATCAAGCACTCTTTGTAGGGTAATTAATATATCACTATATGAATGCATCATTTACTGAATTCCTATTTTATCCAATGTGCTGTATATAAGGAATGATCAATCAGTATAATCAGATAATGAAGCTAGAAAATGTAAACCATGTGAGTTCTTACCTGAGCTCCTGAGCTATAGAGTCCACTTGCACTGTTAATAAAAGCAGAGCGAATGAATGAATTAGTTTACATTTCCAGTCCTGTGCTTTCTGCAACCTTGCACCTGTCCCTCTGTGATGACAGAGGAGTGGCTATCAAAACACAGGTGATTCTTTATTTCATGCTAACCGCAGGATCGTAACTATTACTGGCAAATGTTGACCAAATGTGTAATTCCCAGGGTTATTTTAGATAAACCCCACACAAGATGAAGATGATAATCTTCAGCACAGCAAAGCAACTCAGGCACTTTTTTATTACTGGGAGAATGATGAGAAATCTTTGTTTTTCTGAGTGTTAATTTGATTTGGGAATGAAGAAAGCTGGTGTTTACAAATACCTGCCCACACAAGGGTACTCAGCATATTGACAGAGCCAACAGGTGGTTCTAAAGATTACTCATTTTGCACAGGCAATATCAGTTGTTCCACTTCTGGGAAAATGCACTTGCTCTATTAAGCCTGTGTGTGTGTGTGTGTGTATTTACACTGAATAGAATATGTTAAATGAGACCCAGTCAATCAGATTATAGTTTCCAGCAGTCTTTGACAGCTAGAAAAGCCACACTAGAATGTTGAGATGTGCTGCAATAACTTCATTACTTTTTGGTAATAACTCTGTTTAGGGCCTGATCCTAGTCCTACTGAAGTTTATGGGAATTTTGCCATTAATTTCAATGGGAACAGTATTGGGTCCAGTTTTAAAAAGTTTTACATCAAGAATTAAGGGAGATTTTTCTAGCCATAGTCCTCTTTATTTCTGGGCAAGGGATGGCATTGTTTTTAACACATCTTTGTCAATGCACCTCAATCCTGACCTGCCATCACAGTCCTGGGCTGAGATCCTGATTCCATTGAAATCAATGGCAAGAGTTCCATTGATTTCAGTTTCACTACCTGTCTTCTCATGAGCAGAGACCGCCAATTTGCAGTGGTTTGGTGATGTGCCACTAGGGAATTAAAAAACCCCACTAACCTCACTTTCACTTTTGGTCTCAACCACAACTTGATCTTGGAGGTATAAAATTAATGCATTTATCCCCTGTGTCAGGTAGCCTCATAGTAACCCAGAACTACTGAGCCTTGACAATGAATCAAAGTACTTAATGGCCTCTTTGTCACAAGTCCTGAGCACACAGAATCTCCACTGAAATCATGGAGAGGTGCAGGTGCTCGGCACCTCTGAAAATCAGGCCATAGGCTTTATAAGCACAATTTGCTTAGATGGCAGGCAAAATTTTATGTTTATTTGTGCGTATGTTCACTTTCCACTCACTATCAAGGGTCACAAAAAGCATTAGGAATTAAAATGCGTCGTTGTATTGCTAGTCAATCATGTTTTCCTGGTGTTTAGATCATAAAGGGCCTGTTTACTTTGCAATATTGCATTCCCATCTGCTCCTTACCAAAAGAGAAGGGCTAGCAGTAAGTATAACTTTTTATCATAATTTTGCAGAATTAAATATAAAAATCTACTTTTAAAAAAGCCCAGTAAATTCAGAGAGAATAAACAAACACCATCCTTTCATTAAAACTAAGTTTGCTTCTGTGCCACTCATACAGGTCATTTATAGTCAATTGATGGCAATGAACAAACTGTTCTTTTATCTGGTTGATAAAGTTGAGCATATTATTCGGAAGACATCATTCAACTTCAGGCAACTCTACTTCCTTTACAAAACCTTAATTTGCATGATGAAAGGCATTCCTTTACAAAGTAAACTATATCCTTTACGTGCCTTCATAAATATTTGTATTAAAATATCATACATTAGAAAAATATTTCCTCTTTTCTTTAAATCATAGCTAATAACATTTTGCTTCTTAATGCCAGCAGCCTGTGTCCTGGCTTGATTAAAAAAGCTGCCCTAAGGAAGCCATATACACTCTGACTACACATTAGGGGCTGTACACAGGAACTATCATATTTCATGGTGTGATGGATATAGGGTCATCAAACGTGCTTGCTAACTCACCCTTGGTTCCTTTTGAGCGTGTGCGCAGCTTTTTATCTTCACCATCTGCATCCATCTGTAACATTAACACAACATCTTTAGTATCAGAGGGGTAGCCGTGTTAGTCTGGATCTGTAAAAGCAGCAAAGAATCCTGTGGCACCTTATAGACTAACAGACGTTTTGCAGCATGAGCTTTCGTGGGTGAATACCCACTTCTTCGGATGCAAGACATCTTTAGTTCCTTTTTGCCACTGAGAAAGAAAATCTTCAAAATGTGTTATAAAGTTTCCAATGCCCAGACAGTAATGGAAAGGAGAATAACCATGCCTTATTAATCCTGTCACAAAGATAAAAACTCATCTCTGAATATCTGATAAATAATCTATAGGAGATAGTTGCAATGATGACATTTGTTTAATCAAGCAACTAGTAAGAGTTACTCTTTAAGATTTGATGCCAATATCTACAGGTGTTTATTGCAGATGTAAGATTAGACACTGTGAAATACTATGCTTGCTGCTTTCAGGGTTTGCTACAACAGAATTTTAAATTTAAATCTTTACTAGAGGATGGGAACTAGAGAGTATCTAGTTAGTATTAGCACCTGCAAATACCTAGTGCTAATGTTGTAAGTTAACATTTCTGAGCGTCTTCACCAGAACTTGAGAAAACTATTTCTTGAGCTATCAAAGGCAAGATATATCCTATCAACTGTTAAAATGAAACAATCAGCAAAATGTTTTTAAGACCGCTCTCTAAAGCAGTATTAGAAACATCATCACTATGTGGTATTCTATTTTTTTCACTCAATCTGCAGTAATAATAACATCTTAATAAGATTTTTACCCAAAAGAATCTCTGATTTCACACACACAGGCATGCAAGCATACACACAAAGAAATACTTTGCCAATGAAATGAGCTACATCTTGGGTACTAAATGGGCCAAGGAGGCAATGCACAGATTTGCATGAAGGACAACATAGAGCTTGGGATTCATATTTGATATTGAATCAGGGCTAGAGTTCAGGTTTTGATTTCACAGCACTTAAATATTGTGAGCTGCTGTCCTAACATTTCTGACTGAAATAACAGAAACCTCATAAGACCAGCTGTTCTCTTGACATTTTTGGCTACATACAAACCAGAATCAGAAATACACACCTTTTGGTCTTGGATCTAACTCAGAGCCAAAATTGTAGGGACAGATTTTCAATCCAAGGTTTTATTACAAACCCCTGAAATTCTAAAGAGATGAAGATTTGATGTTTTGGTGTGGAGAGTCACAGTGTAATTTTCACCAAGGATAATGAGGGAAATCTTTACTCTTTCCAAAAATACCATCAAACGTTTAGGGTATGATCTTTCAAGAGGAGGCTTGGTGTAGAAGACTATGCAAAGGATTAGGCACTCCTACATTTTTATTCTATCTCTGTTAGTGACTCACTGTTTGTCCTTTGCAAGTCACAAAAATCTCTGTGTGACTCAGTTTTCCCATCTCTAAAATGGGGATGATAAAACTCACTGTGGAAGAATCCATTGTTCTGCTGATTAATCTCTTAGGCTCAAATGCAGATTCCAGCACCTAGTTCTGATATCTGAACCAGGAAGTAGGGAGATGTGTAAGACCTATGGAGACCACTTCAGCCCCAATAGTTGAAGTAGCCTATGCATGGGCATTTGTGCACTGCTAGCTACAAAAAGTGGCAAGATAAAAATCCATGTAGCAGTGGATTCCCTGGCTCTTCCTTCCCTGCTGTCTCACTGTGCACTGTTGTGCAGGGGGCTTCATACAGGAGGGGAGGGAAGGGATGCTCAAAACAGCACTGATTTTTGCTGCATACAGGCCCTCAGAGTCATGCAAGAAGGGGCTTACCATTTTCACAATGCTCTGAAGATGTAAAGATGCTTTAATGTTAAGTTCATGGAAAGCAGACAACGGAGACATTTTCAAGGTCTTCTCTGAGAGGCCTATAGACAGTAGGACTGAATGTATCTAACTTAGAAGGAGAAAGGGCTGAGTCAACTCTTTTAAAGGTGAAAACACTTTCCTAATCTGGCCCTTTTCTAACTCATTCTTACAGATGACTACACATGACATGTGCCATATGACCTCACACTTCTTTACAGGAGAGAACACAGTCAATTACTTGAGCAGATATTTGAAAATATTAGATAAATACTTGAACAGTTCTGTTGCTTCTACCTGGTGCTTGGGAAATCTGAAACTGAAATATGTATTGATCAAATATGCAGCAGTAAAACCAAAATGTTACATTTCATATGATTATATTTACAGACTATCATTGTTAGGAGTAGGGATTAAAATGTTTGGGGTTTTTATTTAGCAGTGGCTGAAGGCTCTCAGTAGTTGTTACCATTCTCAAAACCTGAGAATGAGTGGGTTGCAATGTGACTGCAATGGTAATGGGAAACATGGCTCTGTTCGCTGATGCTGAGTTGTGATTGAAGGCACTGACCTGCCATAGACTTATAATAGGGGAGCAGGTGTGGCAATGATGGACTTTAATTTCCTTTAATAAACCTTTTATGTGCCACACTTTTACTGCCATTCTACACTCTCCAAGGTCCTGCACATAATAGGTTCATTACTTTTGATTACTGTAGTCTATTGAGACAAACAACTCCAGAACACACTATATATTATGTTCAGTTAAACCAATATAGACTATTTATCCATTGTGCATTATTTCACCTGCAACTCTACAGACAAAATTAACAACAGCTCCTCTAAGCTAAAACTATTAAAACCACTGGTACTCCTTTGTCATCATTTCATAATAAATACCACACCAATCACTGTGCTGCTCTTTTAATTATGAAACAAAAAGTGTCCACTGCTTCTACTGAACAGCAGTTACTTGGTTTTAAATAGCATGTTTCATGGTGATGAATATTTAAAATCCACACAATGAGTGAAAATCAACAATAAAATCAATGTAGGTTATTTTTTCTATTGCTTTTCTTTCTTTAAAATCATTTGAATTTATGACAGATGTTTAAACACTTTAAGATTAAAATGGTTAGGCCTGCTTAGGATGGGGCACATTGCATTCAAAAATCATCATCATCTTGCGAGTGTGTCTGTTGCATATAAAGTGGTTCGACTCGCACAAAGTTCCCCCTGTTAAAGTAAAAATTACACTAAAATAAATATGGATAAAGCTGTGAAAATAATTAATATTTTGCAGCTACCTTCCTTCTCTAGCTGAAAATTTCAAGGTGATGTTCCAGTGAAGATGTTTATTGTTTTTTGATATTTTTTTTCCAGAGACCATTTGAAATTGGCAAAGGCAAATATAAAAAGTTTACTGTTTCTTACTTTCATGTCTTCTGTTTTTAAGTGGAAGAACACAGTCAACAGATACTCAACCATTCCAGCCTTTTAATCAGCTATGGCAAAAAATATGAAATGATGTTCCTAATGCGAACGTCTGCCCAATAGCTTTAAAGCCAACTTTTTTCTCTGCAAGCAGTTTTGAGACATATCTTGCTATTGCTACTTACACTAGGCCTGTTTCTTTACGGTGCTGAAACCAATGGGAGTTGAGAGTGGTCAGCTCAGAAGGCACTCATGGCCACTAGAGCCAAATGGCCAAAAAAGCCAAAGAAAAATTTTATATACCAAATTATATACCTGGCCTTTACGTTTTAAGGCCAAGGTTCTTGTTTTGACCTTAACTAAATTGTTTTCCTCAAAGTTTGTTACAGATTGCTAATTTCACTAACTTTTTTTTACTGAACATGCAAAAACAAAAACAAAACTGGTTTTTGTTTTTTTGTTTGTTTGTTTTTTTGCATCTTATTGGTTGGGACATACAGTTATTTGGGGCCAGTAAATATGCTTCCAGAATACTGACCTGGGTTACTGACCAGTACATCTGAATGCGAAAGGGAATTCATTTTTACGAACAGACAATTCCACAGGGTCGAGAATCTCTCACTTTATTAATGCAGTAGCAGCTTTTGCCCTTACTGTTCAGATCGTATCAGTGTTCCTGGTTATAGCAGTCAAATCCTACTCAATTTACTCACACAAGTCTCAGAGAATCGGATTACTTGTGAGTCGATCATGTGAGTACTTCATGAGTGAGGCAACAAGGATTTGGCTCCAGTTTTTTGAGAGGGTTATCATTTGGTCCGAGGAAATAGCACTGGGCTGAAATGTGGTATATCGAATACAAAGACCTCATCTTGAAAGCAGTTTGTTTATTCTTTACAAATGTTAATATAATACTTTCAGAACTCCCGAAAATAGTCCCTCCAGTACATTAGTTGGGAAATGAGAGCAGGTGGGGAAGCTTGCATTGCTAATGTAGGTAAAGGATGAAATTCACCTCCTGGGGAGAGCTAGCTCAAGGTCTATGCATCACTTAAGTCCTATTTTAATTTCTGCACAAGGATGAATTTCACTGAGAGAGCTTGAGACTCCTGGCGTGGCAGTCTGCAACCTTTCATCAGACTATAGTTAATAAAATAGGAAAGAAAAGGAAGGAAATCATCCCCAGTTTTAGCTGTAGTCCAAAAAAATAGAAGATTCTCAGAGATCTTTTAACTAAAAATACCTCTGACTTTGAAAATCAAATTTGACAAACAACTAGAGCAAGTTTTCATTGATTTTGATATGTTTGAAAGAAATAGCAGCCCTAGAATTGTCTGAGTATTAACTATTTGCCTACACATTTTCAGTGTATATTTCAATATGCATTCCAATTCTCATATCAATACATATGCAAATAGAGCTAAAAGATTTATTATTACTTATTCAAAATGTTTGATAAATATGCTTTCATACAACAGACCACTAGGATCCATTGGCGCAATCATTTTCCTATTAAAAAAGAGTCCCTCTGAATACTTTTAAGAGAGTCTCTCTCTCTCCATTTTTTGATTTACAATGGTGACAAGAGCTAATTCCATTCCTGTCACGATATTTTAAAATAGGAATATTATTTTTAGGCAATCATGCAGTGTTATCTCTCATGAACTTACTAGCAGGCGGGCTGCGAGTATTCTCATGAAAAGTCAAACATTACAAAGTCAGACTCTGCAAAGCACTATGACCCATAGCATATGTGTGCAGTATTGTGCCCCTTGGTGATCTAACAAGTGTGAAAATTACTCATCCTTCCACAATAAATAATAAACTGTGACAACTCTGTCTTGTCAGTGCTCTTTGCACTGAGGTTGTGTGTTTCTTTCTTTTTTCTTTAATAAAAATGACCTTTTAAAGCATACAAACAAACGGGAAATTATTATGGCAATTAAAAAAAATAAAACAAAACCCAAAGCCATTAAACAAAACAACAAGAAAATCCCAAGGGAAAACTCGGGTAGGTTGAAAACTGAGCACCAGCCTTTGACTATCTTTTGTTTTTTTAGGTTTGTGTCAGTCTTACTATCATTTTAATATAATTTCTGATGTCCCCCCCAATATTAAATTCTAGAGAAGCTTACTAGAGATATACTACTCTCTATGCAGAAATCTGATTATGTGCAGTGAAAAAGAAACATTTCATACTTTAGAATATTGCTAGAGTAGATACAATTACATAATTTTCAGGGATGTGCCTGTATTGAGGCCTAATCTCAGGTTGATTAACCTAACAGAAGAGGACTTTTTTTAATCAACAGGAAGAAAAAAACCACACACACACACACACACACACATTAAAAAGTGCTTTTCAAGACCATTTCAGAAGGCATGTGATTACTCCTTTCTGACATCATGTCCTTGATTTTGACACTGTTCATGTTCCTTTACCTTACAATCCTATCCTTGATTCCTCTATGAGAAAGTTGATTGGCGTGGAAGTGATTGCTTTAAATGTGTTCCTCCCACAATAATTAAAATAAATAAGTGCAAACAGTAAATCTAAAGCTGAAACCACATTCAGTTGCAGACTACATAAATGAAATCCATCCAGGATACAGAATCTTATGGAGAGGGCCAAATGCTATGTATGTTTTTGAGAAGTAAGATATTTTTCATATGGGACTTAATACTTGAAAATGAACTGCAATGAAATAAACCTTAGACCAGAGACAAGCTTGGATAGCTTGGTAATGAGGATGATTTATTTTGATTCTCACTTCTGATTTCTGAGTTGTCACTGCTGTTGTATACTTCATCCATGCAACTTTGCACAACTGGCAGTGCTGAATATAAACCAAAGCCATATGTTTATGTCCTTTTGCCAAACGACTACAGCAAATAGTTCCATTATTCCCTTAGGTAACCAACGTGTGCCAAGGATTTCTATTAGTCTGCTTTACCAAGGCATCAGAGGGCAGAGTCACAGCTTTATGAAATTAAGGGGCAACTGCCAGCTTTGTATTTTTAGCACAAATTTATAAAATTTATCCTGCATAAAGATTGCTTGATTCGAGTTGAAATGTGATGCTATTTTTTCACATTTAGGAGCTTTTTAACCTGAAAAATGTTGAATTTGATATCTTCCTTCTATATCTTAGACTACACATGGTGGAAAATATACTAAGTGTTAAGAAATTGTTTCTTTTAACAACATTGTAAAAAACTGTGAATTACATTGAAGAGAAAACTACTAAGATACCTGGCAAATGGGACAAAGCATGTGCCCCCATCTTATAGAAAGAAGGATTTTAAAGAAAATTAAAATCAACATGTATTATCAAATCAGATGTTTTATCAACATAAGTCATCTCTTTCAAGTGAAATAAAAATGGTATGTTTTAAAACATCTTTTCAGTGATGAAAGGTTTGTGGAGATCTGAAAATATTTCTCCATCTTGTCAATTCATAAAGACAGAGTTGGGTTCTGAAACTAAAGAGCAGAACTTTTGCTTCTTTAAAATGTTCAGATATTTGACTATGGACAAACATTGTTATACTTGAGTCTTGCACACTGGTATATTTTAAATACTAGCCAAAATAAACACATCTGCAATGGAAATAGCCATGCTACAAATAGATCACATATTTTCCTGAGCTTAATACAGAAACATACTTTGACTGAAGTTCATTTTCATGAATGAATTCTCCCACCTTTGCCTGCTTCCGGGTGAAATTCTGTGCAGATTCCAAATGACCAAATCCGTCACTCTGACCAAGATACCTTTTCTGATTTAACAAACTATCCTGAAATTCATTCTCTGAAAGAAAGAATGCAGATACACTACATAAAACACAGATGAAGTGGGACTGATTTACATCAAATAGGGAAAATATGTAGGTGCAACACTTTCTAGCATAGTATTGTCAAGTTACATTGTAAACACACACAAAAAGGTTTAATGCTGCTGTTAAAAGGGGCAAAATAAAAGTCAACTCTTTTTTTTAAACTCCCTTTGGTTACAGTGTTAATGCACTCCATCAAAGCTTAAGAATTTGACCTACAGCAAGAAAAGCTTCCCATTTGACTATATTTAAAAATACAAATCCATGCATTTTCATCACAGAAGCATAATGTCTCTTCAGATATTTCTTATAACTCCTTGTTAAGCAAAACAAAGTTTTGGTACCTGGTGTGGAATGGGATGTATTCTAAACTACTGCAAGCTTTAGTTGTAAGTTTGCTGAGTGTTAGTTAATTATTTAAAAGTGCTAATATTTTAAAATATTTGCATTATGACAGTGTTTCCTATATAAATGAACTGAACAAAAGGAAGGAAGTTTCCCTGATTCTGATTTTACAGCCTTTCTCTGAGCAAATTCCCCCTGAAATCAAGGGAAGCTCTGAGTGAAGATGCGCTGCAGGAGCAGGGATATGTGGATGTACAGTACTGCAAGCCTTATATTCAAAAGTGCTGAAAAACCTACAGCTCCTGAAGACTTTAGTGAGAGTTCAGAGTACTGGTGCCTATGGAAATCAAGCCCTTTGTGTTCAGTTATTTGCATACAGTCTATCACTGCCACGTCTGCCCCTGGTGACAAGAATGACGTCATTTCAGTTTAGAAGCACTTGAAACTTCAGAGTTCCCTTTGAAATACTGTACAGTGTATTTAGTCAATACATGCATGATTAGCGCATACAGTACAGCCTGATGGCAAAATTTATCCTCCAATGTTTGAAACTTCAAGCTCAAACTTTGTCTATTCAGTTGACAAAGTTTGATGAAGCCCTGTCAATACAATTTGAATATGTCATTTGAAAAACTGGAATGCTGTTTCAGGGTGACTGGGATTTATTTAACAGCTAACTTATGTCTGACTCTCAGTAGATCAAGTCTTGCCTTAAAATCCTATCAATTGCTTTCATTAAAACGAATAAAACTTTATCAAGTAGCAAAACAGACAACAAAATAACATAGCGGGAGAGGGGGGAATGACAAGTAGCACAGCAGCTAAAAGGATTTTAAGCTATTATACCCAATAAGTTGTTGGAGAAAGTGTTGTTTACCCTGAGAAGCCTTTTTTCATTATTCTAGTTCAACAGCAGTTTAAAAAACACAAGAGTTTTAAACCTTCCCACCTGCCTTTTCCTCTTTGTTTGCAACACACGAACCTAAAACAAAAAGATCCCTGAAAACAGACATATGCTGGTAAATAAAGCTCTTTCTAAAGCCTGAAACTTAGCAGCTTTTTGTCTAAAATTCTATCATGTTATGTATTTATTAGCAATACATTTTCCATTTATTTTCTCAAAGATTGCCAATAAAGACCTAAATCACATAAGGGAGTAGCTGTAAACCCTCTGAGTTCCCTAATGTCAAACTCATTAGCATCCGAATAACCACACAGCAGCACATCATCTGCACAATTGCAATTTTTTACTACTTTTAATAGCGTTTCTCAAAGGGCTCATTTTCAACTTTCTTCAGTGGTTAGTTGGTTCTCAGGGGAAAAGGAGCTTCCTGACGCTCACAGCTTCCACTCAACAACCAGGCCGTTTGCTGTCAGATGCATCAGCCCTCTGCCCTAACCCCATCTGCTGTCTCTCTCATCCTGAGGGACTGAGAGTTAAGACAGCACAGCTGAGATCCTCTTGGCAAAGTGCACAAAGGGCACAAAAATATATAACTTTTCACATTTACTTTTACGTAATAACTAACTATATTTAAAAGAAATCTTAGTTTAAAAAGGACTTTGTGGGAAAAGTGCATGCAACAGTGCAATTTTCTATTTGATTCCTATCTGCCGTGTGTTATAGATCATCATCTATCTTTATAAATTAGAAATTATTAAAATAGGATAACAAGAAGACTATAAAATGCACAACAAAACTCTCATAAGTTTTAATTACAAATATAACTTTATCAATAAACAGGGTGACCAGATGTCCAGTTTTCAAAGGGACAGTCCCGTTTTTTGGGACTTTTTCTTATATAGGCGCCTATTACCCCCTGTCCCGTTTTTTCACAATTGCTATCTGGTCACCCTATCAATAAATAGTTTTATATGTGCTGGCCCTCTGTTTGTTTCAGATAACGAGGGACTAACCACCTTACAGCTGATTCCTGGGTAAGCACACACTTCTGGAGAAGATATGATATTTCTTTAAAACAGTAATATATTGTAATGCAGCTGTCACATTATCAACAAGGTATGTCAGATTACATGGTGTCATGGGATGTGACATACCGAATGCAACGTGATGTGTGTGTCATCTGTGTCACCAGTCCAAAGAACCACTTATATTTCAAATACAATGCTAGGTAGGACCAGATATTGCAGGTAGCAAATTATTTCTTTTATACAAAGGATGGATTATGATTTACTCCAATACCTAACTATTCAAAAGTAATTTGGTGAACAAAATATTTATTTCACTATAGAAGTGTAATCAATAGCCTTTTTTAATCCACTAGTTCTAAGAAAATTAACTATGGGCCAAATGCTGAGAGACAGTGCAGAGCCCACGTAAAAGAGCTTTAGGCTGCAGTGCAGGTCTGAAAGATGATATCCTTCGCCCCAACCCATTAGGCAATCTCTGCAGCTGGCCAGCAGCCTCTATTGTCCATCCATGCTGGAAGAAAGACAGGAGGCCACAGATATGGATGTGGTTTAATTAAGCTGAACTGTATTCACTTATAATATCTGGGAGTACCTGGAATATATAATGAAAATGTCCTGTTAATCTGTTCCTACAGGTTGTTACATCTATCACCATAGTACCCAAGCATCTCTTAATGAAGGGGTCTGGCCCAATCGATCCAGGCTTTGCATGAACCCACTGAACCAAGTCAGTGGACAGCTGCGGAAACTTATCATGGAGATCCCCTCCATAATGTGCACAGGACTGGAGATCTACTGCATGAGGTCCTCACTACTGTCAACACCACTACTACCCATGAAGCTGACATAGCATTTCTAACTGCATATGAGCCTTATATACCAGAAAGGATATATGTCACAATAAAGGGCAAATGGACACTACAAATTCAACTTGAATGGCAAAATCTACACACAAAGAATATGGAAAGAATATTTAATTTCACTTGTCATTGCTACTGCTCCAAGCTGAAGCAAGTCACCCTGAATCTTTGCTACTAGTCTTTTTGTTTATGGCCACTTCAAATGCAAAGCACAGCATTGACTCCAAAGTCCAAACATAATAAGATCCATGATTCATACCATAATGCTGATAGAAATAACTGATTGGACTCTGATCCTGAAATCTGATCCCTTGGCCCCTGCAGTGTCTCACTGATCTCAACGGGACAGTGTAAGTGGGTAAGGATCCAGTCCCCTGGATCAGATCACAAGATCACGCCCTTCATCATTTCTAAAAATGTAGACTCCTCAGAACTTTAATATGAAGAATAAATATGCTGAAAATGTAGATGATTTGACTATAAAATGTGAGTTTGTTTTCTCTGTCAGTATAGGCAATGTAATACACAAGCTGTACGATATCAGGAAGGAAAATATTCCCTCTGAACATCAAGATTAGTTTGCTACTGATGAATTTGATTTTCTTTCATTTACTGCAACCCTAGATGATCAACTGTAATGATGAGAGTATTAAACAAATTGTCATTTAGAGCAGTTTGTGAACATTCAACCCAGAATAAAAAAAATACAAAAGGAAACAAAGCCCACCACATTTATCAGTGCAATTTAAAAATCATTATTCATATGTACAATAAGTGGCAATGGTTTCTCTTTGCACAAGTAACACAACATATTCTAAGAAATTTAAAGATCTATAAATACCTCAACCGTAAACTTGAAGAGACAAAATGCAACAGAAAACCAAATTCTAATCCATTTGATTTATTCTGATTTAGGCCCTGGTACTGCAAAGGCTTAAGCATGTGTGGAACTTTACACAGGGCAGTAATCTCATTATCTTCAATATTATGCACACACTTAATGTCCTGTTTCAGCAAGATGCAGAACCATGTATCTAATGTTAAACACATGAGTAGGACTGGTGGTTTCAAGAGGACTACTCATGCACATCAGTGTTGGCAGGATTGGGACTTTAGATTGGAATGTTCTTGGGGCAGAGAATTTGTCTTTATCCTAGTTGTATTAAATGACCAGCGCACTTTTGCGCTACATAAATCAAAATCCATTCTAATTACATTGGTGCTTTATTTCCAAACATCAGGCTTAACTTTGTTTTACCTATTACTGCATTGTGATGAACATGAGGTCATTTTGCCTGTGCTGGAAAGCCTTCTAACACCAGCATTTGTCCTTTCAATACCTGTAAAAATATACCCTCAGCCCTCCTTCTCTCTCTCTTTTAAACACTGCAGTAATTCCAATGCCATGTGCAAGATCATATTTCGCCTCGCAGAAGGGTTTAACTTTCACCTGATTTAAGCAACAAAATATCCCTCAAAGATGCCTGAGGCCTCACTGTAATTAACATAACTGCATTTAGATGTTATTCATGACTGATAATTCCAACACCTTGTGCAAAAAAAAAAAAAAAGGTTGCATGCTGTAAACATTATAAACATATTCAAATAAGCTTAACACAATCTGCCATGCTTATTTCTGCCTAGATCATGGACCAGTGAAATGGTTAATGCAAATGGATTTATAATTTGCTTTGGGGGGCCAGTTTCTTCTCCTTATTTATTAGCCCAGCTGATGGGGCAGATTTGATGAGGCACTTCTGGAATAATTGAGTCATCACACAAAGAAGGCTGCTAGCATTCAGAGTGGTTTTATCAGCAGCAAGCAGGCCTGATTACTGACAATTACACTCTGATCCGGTGATGGAGGAGAAAGAGCCAACGAGTGGGAAATGTCCGTGTTTCTATCCAGGAATAATTTCTACATTCATTTTACATGCTAAGTGTTTCCTATCTCTGCATAATAAACTGTAAACAGGAATAGATGGCACAATGTCCCTTAATATTTCCTGGTAATGAAGACACAAATGTACAGTGAGTGCTGATAAATATAGATGAAACATAAGCTATTCTCTGAGTCTGTATTGTTACCTTTAAAATAAATTTATTTTGGAGGTAAAAGCATAATCATAGCTAATGCAAAAAAATGACAGAAGATTGAAGCTGTCCTTGTAACTACACAGAAACTTTGTAAAAGTCCTGTTAATCACTGCTGCTTTAGAGGTTCACAAGCTGAAGGTGATGCACAGGAAAGTACATCATTTTGTTTCTCAACAGTCAACTATGTAAGAACTCTTTTGGTTAGACACAGTAAAGGAGAGCAACAACAGTGACCTCCATTAACACTTCAGAGAGAGCACATCTCAATGCTAAACTGAAAAACAATGAAGCTGGCACTAGAAGACATCTTCACTATGATAAATTCCCAATTCCCTCCCATCAGGCCTTTAAGAAGAGAGTGTTTATAATGAATAATAAAGTTAGACCTTAGATTGCATGAGTTGTTATGTTTAGCAATGTATTACAGGTCTGTCTCATCTTACACGCATTTAACATGCGCGATTTCGGCTTTGCGCGGTCGGCAAAAACACACACACACAAAAAAGAGAGAAAAAAAGCAATTTATGTACTGTGTCTGTAGTGCGGGCGATTCCGCCCGCCATTAAAGTCAATGGGATTTTGACTATACGCAGTTTTCGCTTTACGCGCTAACCGCGGAACGTAACCCCAGCGTAAGATAAGACAGACCTGTAATGTCTTTAGGGTGATTTTTTTTTTACCAGTAAGATGTGGTTTATTAACAAAATTCTAAAGCAGAGCCTTAGAAAAATCTGTTTCCTCCGTGACTCAGAACACAGAGGCAAAAGCATAAAGTCAAGAGTTGAAATATGATTTTGTATTTGTTGATGGGCAACTATGGATTTCAGCTGGAAAATGTTAATACCTTAATCTATCCAGAATTTTTTCTTTTTTAGAGTTGGTCAGGCATGAAACACTGAATAATAAACTTCTACATGTTTGTTTATTCTTTTTCCTCTTTTTAAGCTACTTCATAACTTCAAAAGGACTAAAAGTTATTCTCTGTTCTCCTGTGGTAACTATGGTAACTATTTTCATTAAACTAAGCACTTAACTTCAAGGCTTGTGTTATGATGATATGCATTATTTTGAGTAAAACTACACCATAACAACCTTATGATTTCAGAGCACTTTTCATACAAAGTTCAAAGAGCACACGCCATTGATTCTGTAACATGGGGGTGCTTTTATTTTAAAATGTATTTACTCTTTTAAGTCTATGCAATTTTTCCTTCATAGAGGACTCAATGCTGCAAGGTGCTGAGTGTGAGGAGCTGCTGCAATTGATTTCAGCAGGAGTTGACAGTGCTCAGCACATCAAAAGGGGGTGCTTAGCAGTTGCAGAACTGAGCCCAAGGTGAAAAGCCTGGCTTATACAAAAAACTCTGGTCAGTTACATTTGATTCTTATGTTTTCAGTTACATAGCGGCAGCACTCATACAACTCAGGAAAGAATTGGGTAGCACTATTCACTAGTCCTGCTACTTAGGGTCCAGTGCTGAAGTTCTTGCATATGTAAAATTCACATTAAATTTGATGGGACTTAGTTGACTCCCAGGGGAATTTTGTGTAGCACTGAGCTGTTAAAGATGTGTTAGAGCAGATTAGACTCTGTCAGAACGATCATCACTTCTCAAATATTTAAGGTTTTAATCTCTGTTACTACTTTTTTTGCCTGTGCTTTCTGGCTGTCCTAACCACATTTTGGGGGAGTAACTTTACAGCTAGAATTGGTATAAAGAAACTCCTTATACAGTATAAGGAACTGCAGCTAATTAACTTATTTAATTATTGTCTTTTGTTCATTTTCAGACATGGAGCCAAATGGTACAATGAATCTAAAATACAAGTTATTATTTAGAAAGAGACAAACACCACTCAGTGTTCAGATGCATTCATCTTCTTCAGCGGCCTCTCTCTTCATTAGGCATGACAGACGCATTCTAAGGAGTGGGGAAAGTCACACAAAAGGAAGAAGTGTGCCATCCTTCAACATGCAAATCACACATGTTCATTAACTTCAGAAGTGTCATGTGAAGTACAGTCTGTCACCACCTACGAGACTTCAATGACCCTAACTACTAAAGACAATTAGACTTGCTTGCACTACTGCATTACCCTTAGGTTCCCGGGACCATGGTGAGCAACAGAGAAAAAACTTGAAAAACAGAGCAAGAAAGACCATGCATACATGACAACTGAACAGGGCTTTACTTGCCTGACACCAAAGCATTGAAAAGATTTATCAGGCTGGATTCCCTCATGTGGCCAAGATGTGTTCAGCACAGGCCCAGAGTGTGTGTGTCTGTAAGTCTCTGTGGTTTTGCCCAGCAACCTATAAGTTTAAGGGTCCATTCTAGCAACCAGGGATCGTTGGTGTTCAGCACCATTCTGACCATTCTCTCCTTTTCCTGGGCTATGCCAGGAGAAGGCTGGTATAAAACCACTACAGCAGCTTTATGCCACCTTGGGATTGTCCTTTCCCTCAGGAGGCTGGATAAATTGACCCCTTGGTGCTACAGGAACAGTGCAAAAATCTGTACCAGGACCAAGGTTCTGTCACATCATATACAAGAGAGGCACCTTGAAGTGGATGGGGCTTCAGGAAAATGTCATTCCTGCCTCTGACACTGATGTATTTTGTGACCTTGGTCAAGTCATTTAACCCTCCAATAAAAATAAGAACAATGATGCTTATCCTACTTTGTAAAGTGCATTTTGCAGCTATGGATGAAGCATGTTATAAAATGTGCTAAGTATTATTATCATCATTCATTTAGTTTACCAGCACTTCAATAGTCCAGCTTCCTCTGAGACTCATGCTGCTACCTAACTAGTATATTATTTAGGTTTTTTTTTCCAAAAATGGTTTTTCTTTCTCTTCAAACTTTTCCCAAGAAAAAATATGAAAAACAATATTTCCAAGAAGAATGGCGACTAAGGAACAAATGATGTATGGCAAGGTAATTTGAAAGATGTGGCTGGTCCTTTATCTGCCATATTTTTCACAAAATCTGGAGGTTGTTTCACTATCCATACACCCGGACACGTGTCCTGTAAAAGTCTGTTGTGTTAATGGCTTAAATGCTTTAATATTAGGTGTAAATCATTCTCTCAGCAAATATACTTAGTTCTTTCTGATTCGGATGCTTTTTCTCTCATTGATGAAAACATTACAATTCTGTGCACTTTTTTTTGTAAGTGTGAATTCACATACTGTATAGACACAGTAAACACTAAATGGTATTTAAAGGAAACAACTTCTAAAGGGAAAAGTTTTGGCTGAGACGAGTGTGACAGACACAGAGTAAGAAAAGATCTAAACACACTTCTAAGGTTAACCTTGATACAGAATGTAAAATAAAAGGGTGCTTTAGAAACTTACCTACTGTAACTATTATATCCTATTAGTAAATTAATAATGCTCCAACAGTCATTCTGTTATGGAAAATTCAGGGCATCTGCACAGAATATGACTATTTAGGAGATCAAATATATGTATCAAATGTTATTTTATTTGTGTTATCAATAGTTGTGATTCTATACAGTTTACATTCAGATTCACTGGTGAAATCCTGGGTTCACAGAGGTGAATGATAAAACTTCCATTGACTTCAGTAGTTCATATACTTATTGTTTACATTCTGACAGCACTCACATTGTGCTAGGTGCCAGCCACATGTGTATATGAAAACGGAACTCCTGCCTTGAAGAGTTTAGAATTTAAGATGGTTATAAACTCCTGAAATGTCAAACACACACCCAAATGTGGTACTTTTGAAAATGTCCATAGCACGCTTATGACTTTAGTTGATAGTTATATTACTTTTGATAAGGCCTGAATCCTGAATCTGAATATGTTACCATAGGCTGTCCTGTCCTTTGGACCCCACACGAAAACAAGGGCTCTGTCTCTTCTGTTGGCACTCCAAATCCCAAAATATTAGCAGAAAAGTGTAGGAGTTTCTGGCTTTTTTATGCAGGGAATATTCCCTTTTATTTAACCTTTACTTACTCATTCTAACGAAAGGGAAATTTCTTTTTGGGCTGTCTGCATTGTCATTGATCAGAAACATTTTCTAACGCAAAAAGAAGTACATACTCAGGGTAGGTCTACATTACGAAGACTATATCAGCATAGCGATGTCATCATAGCTATACTGGCATAACCCCATAGTGGTGCAGCCTACAATGATGGAAATGGGTTTTCTGTCAGCGTAGGAACACCACCTCTCTGAATGATGGTAGCTATAGTGACAGAAGTATTCTCTGTTGACAGAGCTGCATCTACACTGTGGGTTAGGTCAGCACAGAGGTGTGGATTTTTCACACTCTTGACCAATGTAGCTATGTCAGTCTAACTTTTAAGTCTAGGCCAGGCCTCAGTTAAGTGATAACAACATCCAACAGTGTATCCAAGACCTGCTTTATGTGAAATAACTATTATCTACCTTAAATTGTATATGCCATATATTTCTATGCATTGTCTACAGATTTTTGAGACTGTCCTCACAACAATCAAAGAAAGGGAAATATTTATAAATAAAAAAAACCCTCCAGCAACAGCCAAATGGGTGTGCACTGATCTCTGAACATCCTTTTTAAGACTGAAAACCTTTTGTGCATTAGGTACCATTCTAGGCCCCTTTTGGGGGCCACACCTGAGTGAAAGTGAATTATCAATGACCTTTTTTTAAAAAGAATCAGTGGTTTAACACTAATTTCTAATCAGATCCTACAGAAAGGAACAGCTCGCATGGCAGCTGTACTTTTCCCAGGGTTAATTACCTTTCACTGCTCTCTACTAATGAGTCAGCTGTTCCTGTCATCACACAACTACACTGTGTTCATCTGTAGCTCTAGTTGTGGACAAACACAGTAGCTAGAGCTGTGTTTACATATTGGTGATGTTTGTTGTGCTAAGATTTTGCAAAGCAGTTTAAAAAAAAAAACACCTGAAACTCCTTTCATTTTCATATCTCTTTTCATGAAAATATCTGTTATTCAGAAGGCACTAATGTTTCTCCCAAGGTCATTGGATTAATCAACAGGCCTGAAAAATCAAGCCACCCAAACTAAGAGACATGCATGGGATTTTTTTATTACTAATATAGCACTTTATTTTGAGGAGTCCAGACATCTATATTTATCTGGCATGTCCTCCATGTACTTTGAGTAAGAAAGTTTATTTAAAACATACTGGTGTGTTAAGTGGTAAAACCCTTTGTAAAATATCATTAACTAGCAGCGCAGACAATACTGGATACAATACTATGTTAGGGAAATAGTTTATTTTACTATTGTGACAAAATCTAAACTTTGAATAATCTTTTCATGATATTTTCATGCCATTAAAAAAGTCAGAAACAAGTAAACATGTTTTACCTTGGGGGAATAGGGTCATCTTCTGTATCTGTACCAGAACCTGGGAGAAAATTTTTTCTCCTCTTTTAACCTCACTCCTAAGGACTGGATAAGACTATGTAAGGCTCATTAAAGTTAATGAGAGTTTTGCCATTGACTTCAATGGGACCAAGTTTCAACCAATATTTATAAGCTGTCAGTGTCCTTAAACTATGGTTGAATTCTAAAAAAATGTCTATGTGAAAATGTCTGATTCTATTGACCTGTTCCGTGTGTAGTCGGAATCATATTTGTTGACTTCAGTGACAAAAGTAAGTTTTTACAGCTTTTTATTCTGTTCACACTGGAAACACAACACAACTATAAAAGAGCTCTGGCTGCTGCATCTTCAACAGAATTGTTAACATACCTTTTGGACCAAATTATTTTCTGTGTTATACTTGTGCAGCCCCACTGAAGACAATGAGGGTGACAAGGTGTAACTAGGGTCAGAATATGGCGTGCTGGAAATTTATTACTTGTGACAGTGCAGAACAGAAAGATTTTCCAGTTCCAGGGTTTGCAGGGATGGCATTTAGACTTAACAAATTTGATCTGGAAACTGTTGAGGCAACAATAAACAGAGACTTCAAGATACCACATTTAGAGAGTCACCGGGAATAGCAGAACCACACTTAAATTTGATGAGAGCACTCACTGTTGACCAATATGAGACACTCATTTTCCCATTGCTCCCAGAAGCTCAGTGAGTCCAGGCAGTGAAAGACCAGGAAACGTACAGTTAAGGGCATTCAAAATGCATTTGTTTGTTTGTTTATTGATTTATTTATTTATTCATGCATTGAGAGTGAGTGCTCTCATCAAATAGAAGAAATTCTCACACATAGTTTTGGATTTTAATGTGAAAATGAAATTCTTATACGTTCACTAACCAAGATGAAAGACTCACAGAAACCTCAGATCACTCAGGTTGGCCCAGGGACCTCCTTCCCTACACTATTTCCTTCATCCAATACACTTTCTAGTCTGTCTTGCAACCCCAATGGACCCTCGCACACATTCTTCCTCCTTCCAACGTATCTTGTATTACCCTCCTTTACCCTTAGGAATCTTCTAAGAGATGAGGTTGCCTTTTCCCCCTATCCTGAGAAACTTCAGGCTACACAGGAAAAAAAGGATGGAGTTTTCGGTTCAACTTCCAACCATTCCTGTGGTGCAATATGGTTAACTTGGCACGCAGACTATAGTAAGACTCACTGGTGTTCTATCTGAAGCAGGAGGACTGTTTCTTCTCCTATCGTGAATGGACCAGGGTGCTGGAAGACAATTTGTTCTTAGGCTGAAGATGTGCCTTCTTGCTGGCTCCCACCTTGGAAATGCAAAAGGGAGGAAGCATGCCAGATACTTCCCCTGACAACTTTGGGAATAAAAACCGTGAAGTCACCTTCATGGTTCGAGTTAAAATGTTTTATTTACTCTTTGCCCTTTAAATATTACCAGTCTAATTATGATATTTCTACATTCTAAGGATAAGGAATACCAAAAATCACCATAAAAATGGGGAAAAAAGGCTAAGTTTTGAAGGGCACACACTGGCCCATAGTTGCCTTTAAAACGTTCACATTTACCATTTGAAAATGATTAGTTACTGCAGCATTATAGTATTATTCCCTATACTAAATAAGTAAATATGGGGAATACTTGTAGTATTATTATTTATATAATTCCCATTGAGTTGTAGACAAATGCTGCTTACTGTTAAACAGCATTTTAAAATAGTTAGACATTAGTCTAACATACTCTGGGCACTACATGAAAAGCAACTTTGCTGATCACTCCAGGAGGAGGACAGGAGGCAATGGACGGGGGTTAATTAGGCTGCCACTTTATTCACCTGAAATATCTGGGAGGACCCAACAATAAATTCTACAGTGCAGGTCATCATCCTTCCCTTAATCATTTCCACATAATCCCCCACCAGCTCTCCTGCTGCCTTCCCCTCACAGGAGGTAAAAGGGGGCTGGAAAAGGAGTGGGGGGATCAGCTCCCCACTGTTCCAAATATAGGTGCCCTCCTGCCCCCCTCCCCTTCTTCAGCTCCCTTAAGGGATGCTTGCCTTCAAACCCTTTTCAAATTCATTTTTATCTAATAACCATATCCCTTCCATACTGAAAACCTGCACTGGATGTCCGCTATGAGTTGTATATACTAAGTTGTGACATTATAGTCTAAACCGCCTCCGCTGCCCCACTGAGTCCCAAACCAGCTGCGGGGAAGGCAAAATTCCCCACTCTGAATCGGCTAATTTGGCAGTGATGGAGAAATTCCTTCCCACCACACAAAGGGGCAACTAGCATAATGCCCACAGTGGGTCAAGAGGAAACCTGGTCCTTTTGCAAATTTTGTGGGTGGGCCGGGGTGGGTGCTGCCTGCTCGATCCCATTATGAGAGGACTTTTACATGAATGCACAGAATATAAATATCCCCCACTCTTCTGGTCATCAGGAAGGGCAGTGACCCTCTCTTGACCTAGCGTGACTGCTTCATGCTCTTCTCTTTTTCCCTGCTCCTACTCTGTAAACTTTTCCCCTGTCCCCTCGTCTACCTGTTATAGGGAGAAGGGCCTTTTAAAAGGGGTAAATACCCCTTTTCCTCTGGCAACCGGACAAGTTCTCACCACATAGATGCTGCTGTGAGCACATTTTTAATGGCAACCACTGAAAAGATAAATGAGGGAAAGGTCTGTTGTGAGGAAAGCGGTCATGAAACTTGTTGGTTTTGTCAAGAAACCACTATATTTTGCTAAGATTCGCTTGTAATTCACTTGGATTTTTACTTTAACATTTATCATTTGAAAATGATTAGTGTTACTGCAGCATTACAGTATTATTCCCTATAATAAATAAATATAGGGAATATTTGTATTTATTATTATTAATTATTATTATTATTATTATATAAACAATTCCCATAGTGTTGTAGATAAAAGCTAGTTACTTTTAAACATCATTTAAAAAGAGTTGGGCATTAGTCTAACATTCTTTGGGCACTATATAAAAAAACTTTTTAATGGCAACCACTGAAAGGAAAAATGAGGGGGAAAGTCTATCATGAGGAAAGTGGTCATGAAACTTGCTGATTTTGTTGGTAAACTAGTATATTTTCTAAGATTCACTTGTAATTCACTTGGATTTTTACTTTGAGAGGGAAGAAGTGAATCTGTTGGTTTGTGTTCACTGAAATTGTACAAACTGGATTTTGCACAGCCACAATTCTGAGCACCCTTTTTAGTAACATGTTGGTCTTGATCTTAATCCTCAGACACATCTATGTGTTACAGGAGACACAGAAATCCTAGATGCTTCATAAAATACACCACTATAAAATAAGTATATACATTGCAAGAAGAGGCAAAATGTTAGGGCTGGATTTACTCATGCAGTTGACCTCTGCTTAGAGTAAGAGTCAGGAAAGGGTAATGGGGTGCCAGGGGGCTGGTTATGGCTCCCTGATTCTTAGGGCCAATCTGGGCCAGCCATGGACATGATGTGAGTTAGGGCAGGTGAACAGCTGCTCCAAATTACATCAGTTGCACACAATCCCATAGGGACCACATGGCAGCAGAGGGTCAGCGTCGGGTAGCGGAGCTCTGCTCCACTCTCCTCCTTCTATTGGAGGGGTTCTCAGCTGGACTTTTACAACCAATATCTAGTCCTTGTGCCTTGCCTGAGTGGTGCAAAGTGCCCATATCCTTTCTGAGAAACTGTCCCTATAACTTTAAATACAAATATTCACAAGAAAAATGAAATCATAAAATATTTTAAATATAAGAAATACACTATATAATCCTCAAGACATTAAACATTATATCAGGATAAATACACTCCAAGCTTACAAATATATATTTTTAATTCATATAACATTCTCAATGACTGAAGTCTTAGAGTGCAACATCATACATGACTTCTATAATGTCAGACACATTAAAAAAAAACAAAAAAACAGCCAAAGAAAATTGTACACCCGCCCTTCTCTCCAATCCACCCCACCTACCAGGTAAGAGCTGGAGAAAAGAGATTAAAGTTGCACCATTCCCTGAAGTTCCATAACTTGAGGCTTTCAGACCAAAGGGAGAAATGAATTCCAGATCTGAGGGTCCTTTCTTGAGAACACCCTGCCCACTGATGTCAGATCTGGAGGTTATCAGTTTGAGCAACACATCTGATTTCATGTAGCTTTTTCTACCATGTATCAATATGAATCTGAATCAGTTAATCAGTTGGTAGTTTTCTTTATCTTTTATTATCTAATTATAGGGCAAGGAACATCCTGGGGAAAAAATTCTACTCTCCAAACACAGAACAAGGGCTTAACCCCCATACACTCCAGAGGATACAATAAAGATTAAGGGCAAAATTCTCCTCTCAGACACTTCCAGGAATACTCAGCTTTGGTATCCTGATCCCTATTCATATTGACGAGAGATGTGCACATACCCAAGTTCAACAATACTATGTGTATGAGAAAGGAGACTTTTGACCCAAGTTTGTAATACATCATCCATGCTGCCCTTGCTCGCATGAAATTGCAACAAGAAGTGAGAATCTGTAGGGACAGTAAATAAGGACAACTGTGATGTGTTTATAATAGTTATGGGGGTTAAGGTCTTACTAGAGGTAGACTGCATGGGAGACACCAATACCAATGGCTATATTACTGGGTAAGCAGGTTACAATTTTTAGGATGTGGATTTTGAGCAGCATTTTAAAATAGGGATAGAAAATCAGTGAGGGAAGGAGATTATTCTCGAGAACTAATGAAGTAGTAGCATAGACATCTCAGAGAAGAGGGCGAATAAAAAGGGCTAACTAGAAGAAGGAGTCACTGGTGTAAACGAAAAGATGAGTTAGATGTGGGTGTGGCCTTGAAGAAGAGGACCATGATTTAATACAACTGGGGACCCAGTAAAGGTCTCTTAACTTTGTATGTTAGAAAGGGTAGAACAAGATTGACTCAATAGATCTGCCCACGGAGAGAGAATACCCAAATGACAAAGCACCAGTACAACACAGTGTTTAAGATTAATCAGGGCAGATGTAAATTCATTTGCAAATATTCCATGAGATAGTGCCGCTCTATGAACTATAATGCCCTATTTAATTCTTGTACTGGACAATATTTTAGAAAGGGAATAAGAGTTTTGCTTATGAGTGTAAGCTTTTTCATGTGAGCTCACTTCTGATGTATGGGAAGTACTTCTCTATTAACCTGAATTACAGCAATTGTACCTTCATGGTTGGCTTGTTCAAGTTTAGATCCACTATTTGTGATGAGCTGAGTGTGTTGATTGTGTGATTATGGAGTGCTGTCTATTCGGGAACACTGATGGAACCAATGACAATGCTACTGTATTTTAAACATTTCTTGCCATCCTTACTAGCACTTGGTTTGTTTTCTTCAGTGTGTTCTGGTTGATGCAAGGTTTCAGAAAATACAAAGAAAAAGTGAGTTCCCATAAAATGTTCTAGAATCCAAAAATGCCTGTGTAGTGTACCACAGACATGCATTTTCTCAATCAAGTTTGGTAACTGTGTATACAAAGAAGCATTTCCACAACCAATTACACAATTTGTGTTTGCAGAAGTGGGGTTTTGCAATCACATTCAAAGAACCCTTTTCAGTCTCATTCAATTAGTTGGTGGATTTTGCAAAATAAAGTCTTGATATTAAAATTCACCATATTCAAAGACAGCTTAAGTAAGTATATGAACAGGGGGAAGGGAGACTTATTTCCTGAGTTTCAACAGATGTCATACTTAATTGGTTGTGAAATAAACCAGAGCTGCTCTCGGCCTGTTTCCCTAGTTTCAGCAGTGAAGACATTTTCAAACATGTGCATTTCCCTCCTGTTTGCCATAATGAGGGTGTGGGGTGAGACTCAAACCTCTAAAAGAAGTAATGCAATATGCATGCTG
The DNA here is from genome assembly GCA_003942145.1 of Platysternon megacephalum. Classification (NCBI taxonomy): domain Eukaryota; kingdom Metazoa; phylum Chordata; order Testudines; family Platysternidae; genus Platysternon; species Platysternon megacephalum. The sequence continues at coordinate 9,385,147 of QXTE01000033.1, read as the reverse complement.
TATGTAGGCCTTCAGATATACTAATTAATCAGAAGGGAGGTTTGCATCCTTTGCTCCTGTGAGATATATGGCAATGCGACAATAAGGAAGACAGTGCAAGTGATGGACAATTTGCCTGGCTTAGACATCCAGGTTCCTGTAATAATAATGAACAGCCCCTTAGCCCTCCCATCTGCTCCAAGGTTTTCCAACCCTCCCTAATGCACCCGTGCCTGTCAATGTGTTGTCTCACCTCTTCCATAACTTTGGTGCTGTCCTGCGACATTCTGGCAAAATCCAGTCATTTCAGTATAATTACAGATCAAGTGTCTCCTAGACACTCCCTTTTCTCTTGTTGAGGTTTCCTGTTGGAAGGAGCCAGGGGGCATGACACCTACCAAGTAAGCCAAATGTCAAGCATGACCCAGGAGGGCTAAACATGCTGAACCACACAAGGAAAAAAGAAAGCCATGCTTGTTACTGCCAAAATAAAAACAAGAGTTTACAACAGTGCCCGATCACTTGCCTAAGGGAGGCTAATAATAAATATAGGTATGTGTTTCAGAACGGCTGTGGCAAAGTGTCTTAGGCACCTGTTATATCTATTAGTGTGTGCAGCCCTCAAAATTAAAATGTGCTTTTCATCTGTGTGGTGAAAGGCAAGTTTAATGCTAAATATGCAACAGAGGCTGCCCTGTGAAACACAAATATCATCAAGTTCCAAAAAAGTTCTCTACAAAACATATTCAAACAAAAATTTAACGGGTTTTGTTTAAAAAAAAATGAAGGCCAAGTTCAATCTGTTTAATTCACGTGTGACAACCAAACTGAAAAATATTTGTTCTTCTAGTTTAGACTTGGAACCCAGGTCCCAGTGGTGAGAGGACAGAGCTTTAATCCCTAGAAAAAATTCAAATTCCCAGAGTGCACGATGGAAACCAATATAATCCCTCCTGAAGTCAGAAACAAAACCAGAAAATACTTCCTTTACTATTAAAAACAGCAGCAACCTCCATGATCTCTATTCTTTAATTTTTTACAGGTCTGACTTTCGGCAGATGACCTCGCTTGTTTGTCCCTACATGTTTTCCAAAATATAAAAGTGAAATAGAGTCCCAAGGGCACTGTACTTGAAAGGTTATGAGAGTTAGAGAATTTTAACCATGCCTGCCAAATCAGCAGATGGCTTGTGATTATAATTATATGCATCAATAAAACGAATAATCTTTACAAAATTTGAATTTCTACTAAAGTAAGGGATTTAGTAAGCAGATGCAACAGAATGCATTTTCTTTAACCCTTTTTGTAGACATTGCTGCCTCACACACAAATAATGGGGCGAGCCCTCCATAAAATAGCTTGACCACCCACTTTAGTATTATGATTTTATTCCTTTTGACCAAGTATTGCTGTTGTTCAGATGGATTCATGTGTTCAGCTTCATTTTGTTCATGGCACGTCTGGCATTTATATATAGGATGATTCTCTCTTAGACCAGTATTTCAAAATGACACTTAGTACTGTAAAATTTTAGAGACACAATGAAAATGTTTTGTACTGAATTCATCCAATATGTTAGAGAAACAAAATACCCATACCAGTAGTTTATATCGCTCGGATACTCCATTCAGTTTAGGATTTCCTAGATCTCTACAGTTTGTGTTCTAATTTAGCCAGGCTGATTAAGTTACACTGCTGGGCAGTATAATATTTTCTCCACACCATGGAAAAATTGTTAACCCTTTTTTGTCATGTTAAGTTATATGATGCATAATAGGGTAAGTTAAAATGTATATCATAATCTCAGATTTCACTTACCACAGTTATCTTGCAACTGATTTATGTAACAGGATCTGGAATATGTACGTAAAATCGTGACAAAACAACAAAAATAGGAATTCAAACTTAAGTCTGAACTAATGGTAGAAAGTCAAACTACACTAGAATTAAAAACCAAGCACAAGGAAGTGAGTAAAATTGACTATTTCTGGATTACATCATAAAACACTATTTAAACACAACATTCTTGTTTGCAAATGTCTTTCAATTTCTGACATAATAAAGGGAGAAAAGTTCACAAGGTTCTTAAGTGTAATTTTTTTTTACCTGTGAGAGAAAAACAGTCTACATCAAGGATATAGTGTCATCAAGGATATAGTCTACATCAAGGATATAGTGTCATATTATGTGTCATAAAATCACATAATATATTTTGATTTAGATGTATGTATTTGAATATTTTAAATACAGATTTTTAACCGGCTAAATATGTATTTTGAGAACATACGTTATTTTATTCAATACCATAGTATCTCTGATGCTGAGAGTCCAAAACAGTATTTTGACGCTTTTTAAAAAGTGGATTTTTGACTTGAGGGATGACAGAGCCATTACTCTGTATCCTGTAAATCCTTCTTAGCATAAGGATTATTGACCTGATAGTCCATAACGGTGCCTTTGGAGCCATTACCATTTTGTTGTGCCAATCCAGCTGCTGTACATGTGCCCCAATGGGGGGGGTGTGTCTATTTACCTTTTGATAGATGAGGGGTTTACATAGGTGACTCTTACTATCACTAATGAAAGTTACCGGTGGAAACTCCTTGCAAATTAGGAAGAAAGTAGAACCTTAGGTCTTCACAATATCTGACATTTTGAAAAAGTTTTAAAAACTTGTTTTCTCCAGGTATAGGAGGACAAATAAGTGGCTCAAAATCAAAACTCCTTGGTGGAGGGGAATGCTTATGTAGGTATATAAACATCAAAAATTGCCTAACAGATGTTCTCAAGATCTATTAAACAAATTAATAATGCCCCGATGCTCCAAACTCTTACACAAATGCTTAATTTTATTCCAGTAAGCAGCCCCATTGACTTCAATGGGACCGCTTGCATGTGTAAAGTTAAGAATGCGCGTAAATGCTTGCAGGGAAAGGGCCTTCATAAGTAGTTACCCGCTTGAGAATTAGCAAACCAAGTTATGATCACATAGCAAGTTTTACAGAAAGATTATCAATCCATGTAATGTACGAGGTTTGTAATTTAAAATGTTGGCAGAAAGTTAACTTTAGAAAAACACATACACTTTCATGAGCAAGAATGAGAGACTTATTAACAGAGCAATTGAGATCAATTTTGCTTCAAAGATGATTTATTTAGGTGATAAAGAAAGTTAAGAGGGGGAAAAACCCTCAACATTAAATAAGCAGGATCTTTGGTCTGAAATGATTCAAGATTATTAAAATTCAACAGCACTGTCTGTGCCTACACAAAGTTTACAATAATCTACAACTATATGCACATGAAATGAGATTCTGATCTCAGTTACATAGGTATAAATCCAAAGTTAATCTGCTGATGTAAATGCAGTTACTTCTGACCTACACCAATGTAACCACAATCAGACTTTGGCCCAGAAACTGCAATCAGATCTTGGTCTATTAGGACATAAAGTTTACTATGCATGTTATTTGATACATTTTATGTCATAATACAGGTTGATGTGACGGATCTAAGCCTGAGAGAAGATTCTCTGTAATTGACCTTGGAGAGGCTCAGCTAATCAGGAATATGAGGTGTTTTGGAATTATTAGCTTCAAGAATTAAAGTCACAGGAAGACTTAAGTTAGAGGAGTCAAATCAAATATGTAAGGTCATACAGCATCTCAAATCCATACATAAAACTCCAAGTGATGTAAATTAGAGTTGCACATGGGGATCTAGGACAGTGTATAGGCCAAAAACTTATGGTATCTTATTAGCATTTAAAAACTCTCATATATTATGTAAGAATATGGGGAGCAGGTGGCCAACTTTAACTGGTGTATAAGAAACAACTTTTGCTTATCTACCACCCTAGATATAGAAAAACACCTGAAAACGTAGGGAAAAAGAAATGGAACCATGGAAAGCTATTAAAATTTTTAAATGGTATAGCTTAGACTATCTTATTAATGTATTATTATCTTCATAGTAATATAGCTACACTGTATGCATTGCTTTTGTGAACTCACCAGGCCACACACTTGTATTTTGTAAGGATAATTTCCAGAAAGGCCTGCTGAACTTGCTCCGAAATCTGTGGAGGCGACAGTACTGAATACCCTTTACCCTTGTTGACACAGGTATAAAAATAGCCTGATGATCGCATGATAGGGCTATGTTCTCTTTTAAAGCTGGTAATGCTGCACCTGAACTTGAAGAACTCAAACACCATCAGGCACAATGAGTTATACGCTTAATATCAATTAGCAAAGTTCAAAGTAGAACTGCATCAGAACCCTTTAGCTTACCAACTCTCTGCTGACATAACAATTACTAGCTAGCTACACATTATAACACTTAGCTTAGAAAGCAAGCTTCTTGTCTGACTACTGCATTTCCCATGTTTTCTGGGATAACATATGGAACACATGTTGCTGAGATACAAACACCTACTAGCATATGGTTTAAAAAAATTAAACGGAATTATACTGACTTAAGCTTGTTCACACCCCTCCTTACTCACCTCCCCAGATTTTCTAAGTAGAAGATACAGAAAGATGTGAAAGCTAGATCTGGATAGTTGACATCAACTACAACTTAACATGCAATGATTCTTAACATCCTATAAATATTGTATAATTGTATGTGATCTTTGTATATGCAGATTACCTGTATGTATAAATAGTAATGTCATATTTTTGTCTTAGTTTATGTTAGCTATGATAATATTACTATTCTCCCAGAGAAGAATGTCTCTAGGTAAGTGTTATGTCTTAGTGAGCTGACTTCTGTGGAGTAGAAAGTGTTTTAACTAAATGAACAGATTACTCTGACATGTCAATATAACATCCATTGAGAACTGTTTCCCCAAATTTAATCACTCTCAAAATGAAAAATAAAATCCACTGTAGTACTGGATGACTCCTAATTACATTATGTGAACTGTTTGCAAAGGGGGAAATGTTAGTAAATGGCATTTTTCTACATATTTGAGTATTTTAGAATAAAATTTTACTTAATTCACACAAGCATCTTGTAATAATATTATGCTATCTTGACCTTGTATATGCACGGAGCATACAAAGTCTAAAGTGGACAGAAATCATTTTAACAATGCACACAAGATTTTCTGGCAACTTCCTGTTGCCATTTTCCAGGAATATAAAGAGTCCTGGGCTATTAAGCCTAAACATTGATAGTACAGATTTCATCAAGGGATATACATACTAGCAAATGTTATTATACAGGTTATGATCTAGATTTTCTGCTGTATGTACCAACAAAATGAGTATTTAGCAACAGATCTTCAACTTTTTCTTTAATTTCAGCTTAAGTAAAAAACAAGTACAAGACAGACAGCAACATTTAAATTCTGAGGACACTCTCTGAAAAAATAAAATATTTAACAGCTTTCTGCCAGTATACATGGTTCTAAATACTGTACCATTTATTGAGGACTGTAAATCTTTGGCCAGTAGTTTGGAATATGTATGCATTCATAGCTACACATTTCTATTACACAGATTTTTACAGAGAGGGGAAAAGAAAGTTCGTGTCTGTAAAGTTGATCAGATTTGAATGTACATTTGGGGTAGTGCTTATAGTGTGGCAGTTATGTCCAAAGAATAATTTCCCCCATCACATCCTATCCCACAACATCAAGTTCACTGAACATTCTGTTCCACGTTACTTTTGGAATTCAAAAAACTTTTGTAAGATGACAAAGACAGAGAGAGAGAAAAACCATCACTGATTTCAGAGACATTTTTCTTCACTTCCTGAAGTGATACAAAAAGAAAAAAAAATCCCTTCACTGTGACCTACTTGTCTAGAAACGGACTTTCAACCCCATGGTTAGGCTAAGATTTGCTCTACTTTCTCCCTAGGGCATAATTGTCAGACTGACTTACCGTGTGCCTTTTAGCCTTTGTTCTGCCTCTCACGCTGACATCAGGGAAGCAGTGATGTAGAATAAAGCAGGGGTGGGCTAGGTTAGTCCACTGTTTGTGTCGTTGTGTGGTGTGCAGGGACACTCTGTGATACTCTAGTGAGCTGCTAAGCTTTTTTTGTAGGCTTTGTGTCATTTACTTAACGACCAATCTCATTAGCTGCCAGGGTACAATGGGCTGATGCATTTTCTATGTACATACTCTGCACAGTGACCCTCAAGGTTGCCGAAGGTCTATTTAATCAGTCAAATGCTGAATATATTTGCAGTAAATCACTAAAAAATAAATGGGACCACAGAGATATCTCATGCGGGTTTACTATTTCCTGGGAGTTACTTGCAGGTAGTAAAGTGGCTGCAGATTTAAGCAAAAACCAGGGTAAAAAAAGGAAGGGGACACTCACTAAGGTTCGCACTGGTGACCTTTAATTTAGAAAACTTTGGGAGTACTGTACTGCTGTCTATGCTTGTTAATTTCTCCATGCAGTTCATGCTTCAGTGTAATCATGTTATCACAGTTAAAGCCCTCTAAATAACAGCAGCAGCCACAAAATACACATACTTTAGTAGGTGTGTGTGTGGGGGGGTTATTTATTTATTTATTGCAGGCAACCTCAGAGCTGGCATCCTTGCAAGTCTGCCCTCTCTTCAGTTACAAGGTAAAAACCCTTTTAACTCCTATGAAAAATGAAATGCTGAAAAGCCCTATGAATGACGACAGCTGTCCATAAGTATCAGGGAGAGTTCTATTGTCCAACTTGTCCCTGGATAAAATGAATACTTTACAGCAGAGGCTGTTCAGCTTGGCTAAAGAGTATGGGGAGAAGGGGAGGAGGTCACTGGAGATTTTGCACACTAATTTAATCTGGGAAAAGGACAGGCACTGCATCTCACTTGAACAGACTGGCGGCAATCTGGGCTCCCACAGAACTATCTCCTTTTGCCTGTGCTCTATTTATTCCTTATCTCTGTTTACCAACCGCTAGGTCCCTTTCATTCACACCACGAGGCCGTTCTCCTACTATCAGTCAGCAGCTGACACTGTGGAAGAGCCTCAAAGGCACAAAAAAAAAAAGGGGGGGGGGGATCAAAACTAAACCAAAGCTGTATAAACAATGCAACAGTAGAAGTAAATGCATAAATCCTAATTCTCACCCCAACCCACAGGGTGCGAACAGAACCTTTATAGTAAATCCAACAAACCCACCACAGTGAGCTATGGGCTACAGAGGAAACAGGAAAAGCCAAACATCATTCATGAAATCATCATCCCAAGCAAACAGGCACTGGAATATATTTTAACTGGGTTTCACATGTAAAGTTTATCCCACTTATGCATCAAGCAGCAAGTAATGAGGGGAACACTTACTGTGTGCCTGGTGAAAGGTGAGGAGGCACCTTGTCAAAGACCAGTTCTTATACTTATAAGAGTATAAGAGTTTAGATAACTTTGCAATCCCAGCTTGGATTTAAATTAGAAAAGATCAAGCTTGTTTACAAATTAATTGTGTCTTTGAGATTATAATGGTTCAGACTATTTTATATCTAACATTTTGACTTAAATTTGAAAATATTATTTAAGCATTAATTTAATTCTGCCTTTTGGGCCCTGGATACTTCTCCTTCTTGTGCCACAGTCATTAACAGAAAGGATTCTTCCCCCATCATTACTTCTGTTTAACTTTTAAATATTTATTTGGGAAAGATAGTGAGGGGGAAGGGAGATAGAGGAAGGGAAACAAAGACCACGGTTTTAACTGAGAAAGAAGAGAAGGGGGAAGAAATGTCTTCTTGTGCTTGCTTTGGGGTGACTTCTGATCTCTGAATTTTGATGCTGTTTATCTAATGATAACATTGAATAATAAAGATAACTTGATTTGTATTATTAAGCAATGCATTCCCACTAGCAGAGGAGTTACAAATAAACATAAAACATACTGGTATTTTTTCATTGAATTATTCCAGACTCTTAAACCTATATTAAACCTACTTTATCTCTGAAACCACAGAATGTTTTACCAAGAAAGAGAACTATGTTTTAATTACCATACTGGAGTTTTTAATATAAATATTGTTTCATAGAATAAAACCAGCAGAGTGTCAACTTCATGGTCAAGATCATTACAAAAACAGTGTAGAAAATATTGCTCATTATCAAAAGATGATCAACTGAACCAAATTTCAGTTTTGATTTCCACCTATGAGCATTATGAGCAATGAAGTCTTTACTACTTGGATCCTTTTTTCCAAATGAATTAATGAATTAAATTTATCCTTTCACCAGCTGCTAGGCAGCAGATGGAACCATTTCTGAAGCCTTGTTGAATTCAATCCATAAAACTCATTTCCTAGGATTAGCAGTCCAAAGTTTCTTTTAATGTTTATATACCGCTTGGGATTTTGAATTTCATGATGTTAAACTTTCAATTTAACTATTTTTTCTCATTTCATATCAAACAAATATGATCGTTTGGATTTCTATAGCTTTGTAACCACATACTGCAGGTCACATAAGGACAAGAATTCATTTCAAGAGTAATCAAGGGTTGTTGTTTGTTTGTTTGTTTTTAACATTGCACCCTACCATAGGAACCATTTATATTGTAGTCAGAGATTAATTCAGAATTAAAGATTTGTATGATTAAAAAGTTTAAGAACTATTTTAACTTTAGCAAGTTCACATATTTAAAGCCA